>JAGIQG010000005.1:118991152-119339346 GCA_024679065.1 Sphyrna mokarran | reverse complement strand
TATGTTCTATGTTCTATCTGTCAGTTTCCCGTGTCTGCATGGAGTCCACTTGCACTTGCTTTGTCTATGGTAAGTCCATCAATAGCTTTACTAAGCTCCTCCACTGTAAGTTTAGCATCTAGGTTCATGGCTCTCTCTGATGTCTACAGCTTCCTTAATAACAGCAGAAGTACAACTTGAAGCAGTGTTCCATCCACCTCTCCAACTATTTGTTGCAGTCAGTGGTGACGTCCACTGATTTTTTTATTTTTAATGGAGCCATTCTCTTTGTTGATGGGCCTGCTATCTTCTTGATTTGATTTGATTTGATTTATTGTTGTCAGGTATTAGTATACATTGTATTGTTTCTTGCATGCTATATACAGGCAAAGCATACCGTTCATAGACAAGGCAAGCAGAGGGTGCAGAGTGTAGCGTTACAGTCAGAGCTAGGGTGTAGAGAAAGATCAACTTAATGCAAGGTAGGTCCATTCAAAAGTCTGACGGCAGCAGGGAAAAAGCTGCTCTTGAGCCAGTGATCTCAGACTTTTGTGCCTTTTTCCTGATTCCTTTATACTTGTATCAAAGCATGTCTGGATGTTCTAGCAAAGTTCAGCCAGCAGTCATGGGCACACCACCAAATAGTCTTTTGGATTTAAATTTGAGTGTTTTTTTGTATATGCAGAATCCTCTCGCTTGGATCACTCTTGGCCTACTCTCTTCCATTGAGAATACCCCATTTTCCTCACCTCAACATTGGTGGCTATGCCTTCCATTGCCAAGGGCCTAACCTGGAGAATCTCCTTGCTGCTCTTCCTCTTAAGTTATAGTTAATTTATTGGCATCACAAGTAGATCTACATTAAGATTGCAGTAAAGTTATTGTCACAATCCCCGAGTCGCCACACTCTGGTGCCTGTTTGGGTACACTGAGGGAGAATTTAGCACGGTCAATACAATTAATCAGCGTGCCTTTCAGGCTGCGGGAGGAAACCAGAGCACCCGGAGGAAACCCACGCAGATACGGGGAGAACATGCAGACTGGGCACAGGCAGTGATTCAAGCAGGGAATCGAACTCGGGTCCCTGTGCTGTGAGGCAGCAATGCTAACCACTGTGCTGTCCCTTTAAGGAGCAACTTAAAACCTGCTTGTTTGACTGATCATTTGGTCATCTGCCCTTTCTAATTTTTCTTATGTGGTTTGGACCCATGTCTGGTCTGGTCTGGTAGCTGCTCCAGTGAAGCATCCTGCATCTTTTATACATTAAAAGGCACTATATAAATGCAGTTTATAGACAGCATTACAGAACCACTTCAGGGCACAATTGCAGCGTAAATACAACTTTAGCTTGAAGTAGGATGAGATGGTGGTTGGTACTGTTGTCCCACAGCACCAGGGACCTGGGTTGGATTCCCAGCTAGGATCACTGTCTGTGCAGAGACTGTATGTTCTCCCTGTATCTGTGTGGGTTTCCTCTGGGTGCTCTGGTTTCTTCCCACAGTCTGAAAGACATGCTGGTTAGGTGAGTTGGCCATGCTAAATTCCCTCTCTCTGTACCTGAACAGGTGCCGGAGTGTGGCGACTGGGGAATTTTCACAGTAATTTTGTTGCAATGTTAATGTAAGCCTGCTTGTGACATTAATAAATAAACTTTAAACTCAAGTAAAGGATTACATACTGTAATGAAGAATAGTGCAATTGGAATCATTCCTGAATAAATTTTTGCAATCATTAGGGAGTGTCTTAATAGTTATGAGCCATACCAGCTACCTGCTTCACACACCATGGTGCTGACATTGATTGTACTATTGACGGAGGACAGAATTGTCGGAAGATTTCCCTTTGTGATTTGTTCCGCTAAATTAGACTGCATTGCTGCTAAGCTGCTGTTTATATCGCAAGAACTTTAGCAAGTGTTACATCCAGAACTAATGTAGGGTAGATACCTGCTAATTAGGCTGGCTGTGAAGGCAATCATGTTAATTGATATGATTCAGTGAACAAAGCAAAGAGAGAAGCATTAGACAGCGTACGTGCGTGTTATCCAGTTTTACACCTGTTCGCCACCCCCCACCTCCCCCTCCAAAAAAAATCCTCAGGTCTTTAGAAGCAGCAATCTGCTGGTTCAGTTCTATAAATGCACAGGTTCCCTTTCTGCATGGTGTATCATACCTGTTCCCCTGTCTATTTTTATCAGCCCCAGACACTTATCTCACACAAACAGCCTGTTGGTAATAGAGCCTTTTGCACATTACCCATTGCAACACAGCTCAAGCGTAAGTAACTTTAGGATGGTGCTGTACGTGGAACCACAACAAAACAGATAAAGACTGAAATGGGGCTTTATTCAATCATAGCAGACAAGCTAATATTTTAGCCACATGTTAAAGTTGAGTGATCCTGCTTATTCCCCGTTGTGTACGTTTTAAACCTGAGAATTAATTTGCCGTAAATACGATGATCACAAGTGTTCAAGTCACATATCCCAACAAATACAGGAGGCCATTCAGTCTTTGAAACAGCTCGTCACTGATTGCATGGTGGCACAGTGCTTAGCACTGCTGCCTCACAGCACCAGGGACCTGGGTTCGATTCCCGGCTTGGGTCACTGTCTATATGGAGTCTGCACCTTCTACCCATGTCTGCATGGGTTTCCTCCGGGTGCTCCGGTTTCCTCCCACAGTGCAAAAAATGAGCTGGTTAGGTGCATTGGCTATACTAAATTCTCCCTCAGTGATTCCGAACAGGCGCTGGAGTGGAGGGGATTTTCACAGTAACTTAATTGTGGTGTTAATGTAAGCCTACTTGTGAAGCGAATAAACTTTAAAAAACTTGGTCCCAATAACTCTAGAATCATAGAATCCCTATTGTGCAGAAAGAGGCCCTTCGGCCCATCGAGTCTGCACTGACCACAATCCCACCCAGGCCCTACCCCCTCATATCCCTACATATTTTACCCGCTAATCCCTCTAACGTAAGCATCTTAGTACACTAAGGCGCAATTTAGCATGGCCAATCAACCTAACCCACATATCTTTGGACTGTGGGAGGAAACCAGAGCACCCAGAGGAAACCCATGCAGACATGAGAAGAATGTGCAAACTCCACACAGACAGTGACCTGAGCCGGGAATTGAACCCAGGTCCCTGGAGCTGTGAAGCAGCAGTGTTAACCACTGTGTTACCATGCCGCTTACTCTCTCTCTTTCCTGCAATTTTCCTTCCTTTTGAATAATTTATGAAGTTCCTTCTTTTCAAATTATTGCTGAATCTCCTCTCGGCACCCTGTCTAACAGAACGTTCTGGATCACAGCAAGTCACTCTGTGAAAAAAGAAATTCTCGTATCTCTTTTTTCTAGCTAATCTTCTGAAGTCTCTGCCCTTTGGCCAACTCACATATTGGCCTTTTCCCCCTCTATCCTGTAATAACAACAATTTCACGTTGGCACAGTGGTTAGCATTGCTGCCTCACAGTGCCGGGGACCCTGGGTTTGATTCCCAGCTTGGGTCACTGTTTGTGTGGAGTCTACGTGTTTACCCCCCTGTGTTTAAATGGGCTTCCTCCGGGTGCTCTGGTTCCCTCCCTCAGTCTGTACGACGTGCTGGTTAGGTACATTGTCCATGCTAAATTCACCCTCAGTGTACCCGAACAGGTGCCAGAGTGTGGTGACTGGGGGATTTTCACAGTAACTTCATTGCAGTGTTAGTGTAAGCCTATGTGTGACAATAACAACTTCAAACGGATTTAAAATTAACATTTGATCGAGCATTAATTGCCATTTGCAGAACAGAGATCTATACCACAGCCATCTTTGTTGTTAATAAGTCTTTCCTGAACTGGACTTTACTGGCTGTCATGTTGGGACTGCCCACCAGATGGAGAGCTGGTGGGAGGCTAGCCATGCCCATTTCAGGGTCTATGTCCAACTCAATTTAATGTTAAGCAGGTGTTGACCTGCCTGTCTTGGTCAGTGAAGACGTCCAGCTCCTCTAGCTGCCGGCAAGTTGGAGACCACCAATTCTCCAGTACCAATTCTGCCACCAATATTGCAATAGGCCCAGGCTGCAAAGTATTGCTGTAACTGTGGGGAAAATGAGGCACAGCCGTCTTGTTGGAGTCAGTGAGGGAGGGCATGGCTGGGGGAGGCGGGGGGTTAATTTTTAAGGGTAAGCAAGGTCTTTACATGAGGATGTTCCTTGCCACAGTTGGATTCCTCCATTGGGTACAGGTTGCCTGAGTAGGGGCATCATTCCCCTTCCTCCACCACACCTTTGACATTTGACTGAACCATTCTTTGACAGTATGATCTGAGGCCAGAGTAAAGGGACGACCTTTTAGGATCAAGATGAAGAGAAATTTCTTCAGCCAGAGGGCGGTGAAATCTGTGGAATACATTGCCACAGAAGGCTGTGGAGGCTGGGTCATTGAGTGTAATTAAGACTGAGGTAGATAGGTTCTTGATTGGGAAGGGGTTCAAAAGTTACGGAGAAAAGGTGGGAGAATGGAGTTGAGAAACTTATCAGCTGTGATTGAATGGCGGGGCAGACTTAATGGGCCGAATGGCCTAATTCTGCTGCCTTAGTTGTATACTGGTTAGTACTGCTGCCTCACAGTGCCAGGAAACCAGATTCAATTCCGGCCTTGGGTCACTGTTTGTGCAGAGTCTGCACGTTCATCCCGTGTCTGCGTGGGATTCCTCTGGTCACTCCAGTTTCCTCCCATAGTCCAAACATGTGTGGGTTAGTCTGATCGGCCATGTTAAATTGCCCCTTAGTGTCAGGGAGAATAGCAGGGTAAATACATGGGGTTACGGTAATGGGGCCTGGGTGGGATTGTGGTCAGTGCAGACTCATTGGGCTGAATCACCTCCTTCTGCATTGTAGGGATTCTATGATATCTTGTGGTCTCGTCAACCTCCCGTGCATCTCTTCACCGAACCAAGAACAGTTGTGTCTTCAATGCGTTACAAAAATACAATTACAGAGGAAGATAAATTTGAGCTGCGGCCTCTAATCAGGAAGACAAGTGAGGCAACGCTCACACATGCATTGTTCAAATTGAACAGCGATAGGATATTTGGTGGCATATATACATAAAATGTGTTTTTAACATTTTCTGTGCCAGTTCACTAGCTTTGTTCTGCTGTGCCAATGCCCAAATGTAGAGACGTAGTTAGGAAGATGAAACAATGGCAGCGGTTTTTATTAATCAATTTAGCCAAGGTTGAGCAGAGCGTAGCAGGGAACTGACAAGATGAGGAATGGTTTAACAGTAGGGAATTTACTGCTATTTCATTCATACATCACTGCAGGATTCCAGAATTCTAATCACTGTCCTGACCCGTCATGTCCAGAAGAAAGCCACGGTGGGATTATTCAGAGACAGCAAATTGCTTTAGTTATTAAAATTACACCACGATTATCAATGGCCTGGCACTGATCTCAACACAGAACTAGCTGGAGTACAGAATCTCCGGGCCTTGTTCAAATCATTCCTGGACCTTTCAGCTCAAAATCTTCTTAATTTGCTGGAAATTTCAGCTGGTAAACACGCAGCGCGTGAGAAGCATCTCCTGACTTGTTGAACGAGGAAAGCAACCATCTGTAAGAGGGAATCGGAGTCGAGTGAGGCTCAGAAAGAGCAAGAGTGAGGGAGCGAAAGATTAGATTAAGCAAAAGTGAAAGCAAAATGGATATGCAATGGAAGCAAAGAGGTAACATTTAAAATATGACCTGTTGGAAAATTGCCAACAATAATCATAGGATCATAGAATTCCTACAGTGTAGAGGAAGGCCATTCAGCCCATCGAGTCTGCACTGACAATTGTCTCACTCAAGCTCTATCTCCCTACCCCCGCATATTTATTCCCCCTGACGTGAAGGCAAGTTAGCATGGCCAATCAACCCAATCTGCGCATCTTTGGACTTGGAAATATATCGCTGCTCCTTCACAGTTACTGGACAAAATCCTGGAATTCCCTCCCTAACGGCATTGTGGGTCAACCCATAGCACATAGACTGCAACGATTCAAGAAGGCAACTCACCACCACTTCCCAAGGGAAGCTATGGATAGCCACTGTGTCCATGTCTCACAAATGAAAAAAAAACATTCTAATGTTGGGAATGCGGCAGCCAATTTGAGATGACCCAGGTTCAATTCCAGCCTCAGGTCACTGCCTGTGTTGGGTTTGCATGTTCTCCCCATATCTGCGTGGGTTTCCCCGGGGCGCTCTGGTTTCCTCCCACAATCCAAAAGTGTGCTGGTTAGATTGACTGGTCATGCTAAATTGACCCTGGTGTCAAGGGATTAGTGGGTTAAATAAGTGGGGTTATGGGAATGGTCAGTGCAGACCTGATGGGCCAAATGGCCTCCTTTTGCACTGTAGGGATTCTATGATGACACATCCACAAAATTGGTCCTTTTTGTGCCAATTACATGAATGTAAAATAGCTGGAAGAAGATCCATTTTTTTTCACCAGATATGATTCAGAATACACCCACAGGACATAAAAAGTAATTGATTGGATGAAGTGAAAAGAACAGTCAGTACTTCAGGCTGCTAATAGATTATTTATTATGCTACATAAACATTAGTTCAGTATTGATATTTTCTTGAATCTATTACTTCAGTGAACCACAAGAGGTGTTGCTTTCCATTCAAGTGCTATTTTATGTTGCATTCATTGTGTTATTTACCACAGTCACATTCACAATCTGGCTGAGCAGTGTGGATCAACATATCTAAAACAATGTCAATTAACTTTTATACCCTGCATTGTAAATAAGTGATATCTTTTAAGCTTCAGAAGCCTAGCATAACCAAGCACCTAGTGCGTAGCAGTGCTAAGACTGCAAAGAGTAAGGGAGGAGAGAGCAAGAACGAACCAAAAGCATGGGTACCAAAGGTATGATTGCACAATGTTACTCTCCTATTCAGGGAAGGCAATGGCCTAGTGGTATTGTCACTAGATTATTATTCCAGAAAATCCAGTTAATGCTCCGGGGGGGTGGGGGGGTGGGGGGGGCTGGGTTCGAATCTTGCCACTAATAGTGGTGAAATTTGAATTCATTGGAAAATATCTGGAATTAAAAATCCGATGATGACCATGGAATGGGATGGCAAGTGGTTAGCACTGCTATCTCACAGTGCCAGGGATGTGGATTCAGTTCCTGACTTGGGTCACTGTCTGTGTGGAGTTTGCACATTCTCCTCGTGTCTGCGTGGGTTTCCTCCAGGTGCTCCAGTTCCCCCCCACAGTCCAAAGATGTGCAGGTTAGGTTGATTGGCTGTGCTAAGAAATTGCCCTTTAGTGTCCAGAGATGGGTAGATTAGAGGGATTAGTGGGTATAATATGTAGGGAAATGGGGTTGGGGCCTGGGTGGGATTGTGTTCGGTGCAGACTCGATGGGCCGAAGGGCCTCTTTCTGCACTACAGGGTTCTATGTCAGCCAGAGCATTTACAGTCCACACCTCCCGAAGAGAAAGAGCTTGCCAGGACTGGCGCTGCTCAGGAAATTGCAGATGCAAAGACCCTGAGTATTCCTTTACATCCACTCTAACACGGTTTCCCAACGAGGGACATGATCTTTATGGAAACGGGAGTGGAGCTGAGGCAAGAATGTGGCACTGACCAGCCTGTCAGTTTGCCACTTGTGAAGGTGCAAAGACTCATGACAGAGTGAGCCGGTTAATGATCAGCTTGTCTTCAACGCGGGAAAGGGGAATAAAGGTAAAGAAGCTGGAAGTTGAAACAAAAATGTAAAATGCTGGTGTAACTCAACAGATCTGACAGCACCTATGGAGATAGAACGGATATGGAGATGACGGCGTTGGACTGGAGTAAAACAGAAAGAAATCCCACAGCACTAGAACTCCCAGCCACCTGACAAAGAGACAGACTGTCCTGAAAGCTTGCGGCTTTTGCTACAAATAAATCTGTTTGGACTTTAAACTGATGTTGTGGGATAGAACAAAGTCAACGTTGTGAGTTTGGATGACCCTTCGCCACAGCCTGACACATCTTTTTGGAGTATGGGAGGAAACTGGAGCATCCGGAGGAGACCCACACAGAAACGGGGAGAACGCGCAGACTCTGCACAGCCAGTGACCCTGAGGCTGGAATTGAACCTGGGTCCCTGGCACTTTTTAACCTGGTATTGTGAGACTTCATACTATGCCCACCCTAGTCCAACGCTGGCATCTCCACATCAGTGCTCCTTTCGAAGAAGGCTGTGAAGAACAGCACTTATTTGAGTTTCGCCTTAAGGAAGATACAGGAAAACTGAGTGACTGGAATCTGAACTTCACTGCTGTTGTCTCACTGTAGCTGGGGGCAGTGTGACTCTCGATAATTGAGATCTATCACGGGGCGTATAAAAAAGAATTTCAAAACGATCTGAATAACAGCAAATTGAAATCTAATGCTGGACGATGGGTTTAATTGCCCAGTCTTGTCCCAATATAAACACTAAAGAGAGTGTCTGTGTTAAGGCACATTGCTCGAAAGCAGCTAATGAATCTTTTTGCCTCATGTTTAATAGCACCCAAATAAAATGGATGGCTGCTCTCATTTTCACTTCTCTACTTCCATCCACTTCAAATTTGAAGACAGCGTCAATGGAAAAGTGGCAGAGTATTATGCACCCCTATCCCCAAGTAGCTGGAGTGGCCTTTTGATCGTGATAGGAGTCATGATGTGGAGATGCCGGCGTTGGACTGGGGTAAACACAGAAAGAAGTCTGACAACACCAGATTTAAGTCCAACCGATTTATTTGCTAGTAAAACTTGTGAGTTTACTATCAAATAAATCGGTTGGATTTAAACCTGGTGTTGTTGTCAGACTTCTTATTGCGATAGGAACAGGAGAATGCTATTCAGCCCCTTAAGAGGCTAAGGAAATTTGACATGTCTGCTACACTGCTCACCAACTTTTACAGATGCAGCATACCAAGCATCCTGACCCATAGTTTGGTATGGCTCCTGCTCTGTACAAGACTGCATGAAACTGCAGAGGGTCATGAACAAAACCTAGTCCATTACGCAAACCAGCCTCCCATCCATTGACTCCATCTACACTTCCTCAGAAAAGCAGCCAGCATAATCAAAGACGCCATGCACACTTGATATACTCTCTACCACCTTCTTCCATTGGGAAAAAGATACAAAACTCTGAGATCATGTACCAACTGACTCAAGACCAGCTTCTTCCCTGCTGCCATCAGACTTTTGAATGGACCTACCTTGATTTAAGTTGATCTTTCTCTACACCCTAGCTATGACTGTAACAATACATTCTGCACTCTCTCCTTTCCTTCTCCCCTATGTACTCTATGAATGGTATATTTTACATGCAGAGCATGCAAGAAACAATACTTTTCACTGTATCCCAATACATGTAACTCAAATAAAAATCGCACCCCTGCGTGTTCCAGTTTCCTCCCGCAGTCTGAAAGATATGCTGGTTAGGTGCATTGGCCGTGTAAATTCTTCCTCAGTGTATCCGAACAGGTGCCAGAGTGTGGCAACTAGGGGATTTTCACAGTAACTTCATCGCAATGTTAATGTAAGCCTACTTGTGACACTGAAAGAAAAACTTAAACTTTTCTCTTCAACTATTTTAAAATTCCCTTTTAGAAGCCACCGTTGAATCTGCCTTCACCACACTCTCAGGCACTGATCCAAGTCATATGCCTGATGTTGACAAAGTTGAGGATCGGTTGAGGGAAATAAGGATTACGAGGAAAGAGGTGTTGGGGCTGTTAGGCAGCTTAAAGACATATAAAGCTCCGGGGCCTGATGGCATTTACCCCAGGCTGCTAAGGGAGTTGAGGGAAGACTTGGCTGGGCCTCTGACGCAAATCTTTGTCTCTTCCTTGGACACAGGTGAGGTCCCAGAGGACTGGAGGATAGCAAACGTAGTACCGTTGTTTAAAAAAGGTCAGAGGGATCACCCAGGGAACTATAGGCCGGTGAGCTTGACTTCAGTTATAGGTAAGCTAATGGAGAGGATCCTTAGGGACAGGATGTATGAGCATCTGGAGCGCTGCGATCTGATCAGGGATACGCAGCATGGCTTCGTCAAGGGGAAGTCTTGTCTTACAAATCTAGTGGAATTTTTTGAAGAAGTGACAAAAACAGTTGATGAAGGACAGGCTGTTGATGTCGTCTACATGGATTTCAGTAAGGCGTTTGACAAGGTTCCTCATGGTAGACTGATAGAGAAGGTGAAGGCGCATGGGATACAGGGTCGGGTATGTAGATGGGTCGAGAACTGGCTCGGGAGGAGGAGACAGAGGGTAGTAGTGGAAGGCTCTTTTTCCGGCTGGAAGCCTGTCACTAGTGGAGTGCCACAAGGCTCAGTACTAGGTCCTCTTCTATTTGTGGTCTACATAAACGACTTGGAAGTAGGGGTAGGTGGTGAGATCAGCAAATTTGCTGATGACACCAAGATGCTTGGATTGGCGGGTACAGAAGAGCAGTGTCAGGCAATACAACAGGACATAGACAGGTTGGTAGACTGGGCAGATAGATGGCAAATGGAATTTAATCCGGATAAATGCGAGGTGATGCATTTTGGCCGGAAAAATGTAGAAAAGTTATAGGATAAAAGGTAAAACTATACGGAGCATAGAGACGCAGAGAGACTTGGGGGTGCAGGTTCACAAGTCTCTGAAGGTGTCCTCACAGGTGGAGAAGGTGATAAAGAAGGCGTATAGTATGTTAGCTTTCATAGAAAAGGGTATAGAATACAAGAGTAGGAGTTTGATGTTGCAGTTGTATAGAACCTTGGTTAGGCCTCACTTGGAATACTGCGCCCAGTTCTGGTCGCCGTACTATCGGAAGGATGTGGATCCTTGGAGAGAGTGCAGAGGAGGTTTACCAGGATGCTGCCTGGTATGGAAGGACTGTCTTATGAGGAACGATTAAATAGACTGGGGTTGTTTTCCCTTGAAAGACGTCGGCTTAGAGGGGATCTCATAGAGGTGTATAAGATTATAAGGGGTATAGATAGAGTAAATGGAGGTAAACTTTTTCCACCTTTAGAAATGGATAGGACGAGGGGTCATGGCCATAGGGTGAGGGGGGCTATGTATAGGACGAATATTAGAGGGCAGTTTTTCACACAAAGGGTAGTGGGGGTGTGGAATGCACTGCCGAGTAAGGTGGTGGGAGCAGGCACGCTAGGGCTGTTTAAGGGTCTCTTGGACAGCCACATGAGCGGTATGCAGATAGAGGGATATGTTAGGACTGTTTAACTACGGCTTTTTTCCACAGGTAATTCGGTCCATACTTGACCAACATTGAGCATGCATTCGGCAGGTGGTGCGGGTACAGCTCTTGGATGTTGATTCATGGGTTGCCTGGTACCTCATGTCGTAAATGAGTGCTTTATGTGGACCATCTGAAGGGCACCATGACAGCTCAGAGACTATCGATGTGGCTGTGCAGACACTTGGAATTGGGCCGGTGTCTGCGGGAGTTTGCGCGTTCTCCCTGTGGTTGCGTGGGTTTTCTCCGGGCGCTCCGGTTTCCTCCCACAACCCAAAAATTCGCTCTTAGGCTGATTGGGAAACAAATTGTCCCTATGGTGAGAATTTTCCATATTAGGAATAATATATATTATTATATAGGAATATTAAAATAGGATAATGGATTTGCTACTATATAGTATGACGGCGGCGCGGGCTCGTTGGGCCGAAGGGCCTGTTTCCCGTGCTGTGTTGCTTAAAAAAAAAAAATGCTGTATGGAGAAAATTTACCTCATGTCACCATGGGTGCAAATCACCTTCCCTCAATGTCCCCCGGTTCTTCACCCTAGTGTTCTGTCCAGACCCTTTGTAATTTTTCACATTGCTATCAAACCTCCTCTTGAACATCTTCAATAAGGCAGATCATAGGTTCCTACAATGCAGAAGGAGGCCATTTGGCCCATCGAGTCTCAACTGACCACAATCTCTCCCACGCTCTATCCCCATAATTCTATGCATTTACACTTGCTAGTCCCCTACACTAAGGAGAAACTTAGCATTGCCAATCCACCTAACCCGCACATCTTAGGAGCGTGAGATGAAACTGAAGCACCTGGGAGAAAACCATGGAGATAATGAGCAAATTCCACAAGTGACCCAAGCTGGGAACTGATCTTGGATCCTGGTGCTGTAAAGTAGCAGTGCTAACCTCTCTGCCACCGTGCTGCAGAGATCCCTAATTTCTGTCCACATAACTGAAGTCTCTCATCCCTGGCACCATTTTTGTGAATCTTTCTCTCAATAAAGCTTTCACCTTTTTCCCAAAATTTGGTGCCCAGAATTAGAGATTCTATCACCCTGCCAACTTTGGAAATTGGAGCGGGCGAGGGGGTGGACAATGGGACGATCCTTTGACCTCAGGCAGGATTTTCGGGTAGAATGAGGCCGTAAAATCTCGTTCAATGTTCCAGTTGAGGCCAACCAAGTATTTTCATCATAGAACTCTACGATGCAGAAAGAGGCCCTTCGGCCCATCGAGTCTGCATCAATAACAATTCCATCCAGGTCCTACCCCTAAATCCCTATATATTATAACCTCTAATCCCTCTAACCTACGCATCCCAGGACACTAAGGGGCAATTTTAGCATGGCCAATCAACCTAACCTATTTTGGGTCAGCTCATTTTAACATCCTTGCTTTCGTACTATATTCCTCAATTTATGAAGACCAAGGATTTAATCTGCCTTTTTAACCACTTTATCAACCTGTCCCTCCACTTTCAATGATTTGTACATCTATACTCACAGGTCCCTTTGTCCCTGCATTCCCTTTCAAATTGTATCCATCATTTTATGTTGCCTCCACTTGTTCTTCCTGCTGTATCACTTCACATTTTTCTGCATTAAATTTCACCACCCACATATTTGCCCACTCTACCATAAGACCATAAGACATGGGAATAGAAGTAGACCATTTGGCCCATTGAATCTGCTTTGTCATTCAATGAGACCACTGCTGCCTCACACCGCCAGGGACACGGGTTCCATTCCTGGCTTGTGTCACTGTCTGTGCAGAGTTTGCACATTCTCCCCATGTCTGCGTGGATTTCCTCCAGAAGCTCTGGTTTCCTTCCACAGTCTGAAAGAAGTACTGGTTAGGTGCATTGGCCATGCTAAATTCTCCCTCAGTGTACCTGAACAGGCACCAGAGCGTGGTGACTAGGGGATTTTCACAGTAACTTCATTGCAGTGTTAATATAAGCCTATTTGTGGCAGCATTCAAAAAAAATTATAATTGATCTGAAGGGATAATCCTCAACTCCACTTTTCTGCCTTATCTCCATAGCACTTGATTCCCTGACCGATTAAAAATCTGTCTTTCTTAGCCTTGAACAGACGTGACAAATCTATACTGGCTTTCCTTAATTAATGTGCGCTTTTTCAAATGAGATGTGAATTTTGTCCCAAATTATTATCTCTTCAAGATTTCCTGTCACTGATTTTAAACTGACTGACCTGTAGTTGCTGGATTTAAATTTCTATCCAGTCTCTTGGCACCATCCTTGTATCCAAGGGAGTTTAGAAGAATATGCCAATATATTCATGTGCGTCTCATCTGGAAACACCAGATTTAAGCAAAGCCAGCCTTTATTTATCAATGTTTATAGCCTAACGTTACTGGCTTTCAGTTTGGTAGCAGCATCCTCGAATCACCACAGTGCAGAAGGAGGCCATTCAGCCCATCAAGTCTGTACTGACTTTCCAAAGAGCATCTATCCCCGTACACATTGCACATTTACCATGGCTAATCCATCTAATTACACATCTTTAGGTACTAAGAGGCAATTTAGCATGGTTAGTCCACCTAACCTGTACATCTTTGGAACGTGAGAGGAAACCGGAGCATCCAGAGGAAACCCAAGCAGACAGGTAGAATGTGCAAGTTCCACAGAGTCAGCCAGGGCTGGAATCAAACCTGGGTCCCTGGCACTGTAAGGCTGCAGTGTTAACCACCATGCCGCCTTATCTTTCTTGGTGAAGGCAAATGCAAAGTACTCATTTAGTATTTTTAAGGTTTTTTTAATTCATTCATGGGCATGTTGGCTGGACCTGCATTTATTGCCCTTCCCTGAGGGCATTTAAGAGTCAATCTCATTGGTGTGGCTCTGAAGTCACATGTCGGCCAGACCAGGTAAGGATGGCAGATTTCCTTCCCTAAAGGATATTAGTGAACTACATGGGATTGCAGGACAACCAACAATGGTTTCATGATCATCAGTAGAACCTTTAATTCAGATTTTTATTGAATTCAAATTTTACCATCTGCCAAGGTGGGATCCACGGTCTCCAGAGAATTACCCTGTGTCAAGAGTATCAAACAACCAAAAGCAGCCTTTTAAACATAGATATTTTTTTAAGTGTGTTTTTCATCTGCTCAAATACAACAAAGCTAAAAAAAAAGCAAAAGAACTCAGCAGGATTGACAGCAGTATTGGGGAGAAACAAATTTCAGATCTAAATGATCCTCCTACAGAACTGAAGCAAGGGTGAGATGTACAGGAGAGAGGAGAGCCAGTGGGACAGAGATTGTAGCGAAAGGAATTTCAGAGCCTTGGGCCTTGGCATTGAAGATCAGGACAGGAATGGTGCGAGTGAAGTGGGAAATAGATTGTGGGAGTAACGCAGTAGGAACAGTGACTTGCTGGATAACTGAACGTGCAAACATTTTCATGGTCTGTTCATTATCACCTTTAGAATATTTTCCTTTATAACTTCAGCCATTCCCTGTTTCTCTAGTAATTTAGTTATAAGAGAATTATATGCCAATTTCTTCCTACATTGTAACAAGAACTTATATGTATATATTGCTTCAACATAATCAAATCTCCCAAGGCATTTCACAAGAACATTATTCAACAGAATATGACACAGAGCCACACAAGATGCTTTTAAGTAGGAAAGTGAGATGTAGTGGCAGAGAGGCATAAGGAGGAAATTTCAGATCTTAGGGACCAGTCAGCTATCAATGTATGAGCAACTAAGATCAGGCCAGAGTTTGATAAGTTCAGAGATCTTAGGATTCTTACATTTGATTTAATTTAATTTATTATTATCACAAAGTATTGGAATACAGTGAAAAGCATTGTTTCTTGAGCTTTACATAGACAAAGCATACCATTCATAGGGAAGGAAAGCTGCAGAATGTAGTGTGACAGTCATAGCTAGGATGTAGAGAAAAATCAACTTAATATAAGGTAGGTCTGTTCAAAAGTCGGATGGCAGCAGGGAAGAAGTTGTTTTTAAGTTGGCCTGTATGTGATCTGACTTTGGGATCTTTTTCCCGATGGAAGAAGGTGGAAGAGAGAATGTCAAGTGTGCATGGCTTAATTATGCTGGCTGCTTTCCTGAGGCAACGGGAAGTGTAGATGGAGTGAATAGATGGGATGCTGGTTTGTGTGATATACGTAGTTTCTTGTGGTCTTGGTCAGAACAGGAGCCACACTAAGCTGTGATGTGTTTGGAAAGGGTGTTTTCTGTGGTGCATCTGTAAAAATTGGTGAGAGCCGTAGTGGGCATGCCGGAATTCATAGAATCCCTACAGTGCAAAAAAAGACCATTTGACCCATCGAGTTTGCACTGACAACATAGTTAGGCCCACATATTTACCCTGCTAATCCCTCAAACCTACGCATGCTGGGATGTTGAGGGACAATTTAGCATGGCCAATGCGCCTAACCCCCACGACTTTGGACTGTGGGAGGAAACCGGAGCACATGAAGGGAACTCACACAGATAGAATCCTAGCCTCCTTAATCTTCTGATAAAGTGGAGGCACTGCTGGGCTTTAGCATCAGCACGGAGGGACCAGAACAGGTTGTTGGTGATCTGGACACCTAGAAACTTGAAGCTCTCGACCCTTTTCCACTTCATCCCCGTTGATGTAGACATGGGCATGCCCTCCAAAATGCTTTGTGAAGCTGACCATCTCCTTCGTTTTACTGATATTATAGGGTGAAATTATTATCATCGCTTCACTTCACCGCATTCGCTGTGTCTTTCTCCTTGATCTCCTTTGTGCTGATCTATCCCTGGTCTTCCAAACTGGCCTACCATTTCCACCTCTTTCAGACAATATAATTCTATACATCTCACCCTTGCTTCAGTTCTGTAGAAGAATCACTTAGATCTGAAATTTGTTTCTCTCTAATATTGCTGTCAGTCCTGCTGAGTTTTTCTAGCTTTTCTGCTGTCTTTTTTAGCCTTTTTATATTTGAGCAGATGAGAAAACACACTTTAAAAACATTACTACCTATGTTTAAAAGGCAGTTTTTAGTCGCTCGATATTCCATCTGTACATTAAAAAAAAATTGCCATTAATATTTTAGATAATTTATCACACTGCTAGGCTGTCCTTCCACCAAATGGTTCCTTTGGACAAGCCCTTTAGCAGCGAAAAAAATGTTATTCCTGCTTGAATGTTAAGAACAAGTAAATGCTTATTTATAAAGTGTTTTTCGCAACCTCAGGACATCCCACAGCACCTTGTGATATTTGTGAACTGGAGTCATTATATAAAGGAGGAATGTGCACGGTTAACAATGTTACTCAGCCGAGAATTGTTGACAGATATTTAATATCAGGTCAGGGAGGCAAGAAACTACACATATCACGCAAACCAGCCTCCCATCCATTGACTCTGTCTACACAGAAAAGCAGCCAGCACAATCAAGGATCCCACACACCCCAGACATTCTCTCTTCCACCTTCTTCTAGTGCGAAAAAGATACAAGAGTGTGAGTGTGAAGTGATAATCAACTCAAAAACAGTCTCTTCCCTGCTGCCATCAGGCTTTTGAATGGATCTCTCAGCTTATATTAAGTTGACTTCCCCAAAATCCTATCTATCACTATAACACTACATTCTGCATCTTCTTCTTTCCTTCTCTATGAATGGTATGCGTTGTCTGTATAAAGTCAGGAACTGGAAACTTAGTTAATGATCTGGGGACCTGCATTCGAATCCTGCCACAGCAGATGGTGGAATTTGAATTCAATAAAAAAACTCTGGAATTAGGAATCTACTGATGACCACAACACCATTGTCGGATTGAAAATCTGAGCTGGCTCACTCTCGTCCTTTAGGGAAGGAAATCTGCCATCCTTACCCAGCCTGGCCTACATGTGACTCCAGAGCCACAGCAATGAGGTTGACTCTCCAACTGCCCTCCAAGAGCAACGAGGGATGGGCAACAAATGTTGGCCAGCCAGTGATGCCCATGTCCCACAAATGAATTAAAAAAAGGTTGAATGACCTCCATTGAAGACATTAACAATTGTTTTTGTGTTGAATAAAATACTAACTGCAATCTTGCTGCATGCAGGATTCCAAATAATTCAGAAAATGGAGTTTAGAAGTCAAATAATCAGTCCTGCCTAGAACTTGCGAACAAGTTAAGAATTAGGTGTTGGATTTGTTGCTCAAAACAAGGTGCAGTGACTGTCAAAGAGAATCCCCATTGTACAGGAGGAGCTCATCCACTCTGCACTGACTCTCCGAAAGAACATTCCACCTAGTTCCTCCCTCCTGCCCTATCTCAGCACATTTTCCTTGGCTAATCCTCCTAACTTATACATCTTGGGAGACTAAGGGAGGGATTTTTTTCTGCACTCATCCCAAAATCTTTGCATGGTCCTGTCCCGCCTGCTATGATTTCTGTGGTGGGTGGGGTGGGAAAATTCCAGCCGAAAGGGGCAATTTAGCATGGCCAATCCACATAAGCTACGCGTCTTGGGACACTAAGGAGCATTTTGTCTTCCTTTGACATGCGAATCCCAGGAGTGCTTATCCTGCATTCTGTCATCTGGAAGAACATGCCGAAGTGTATGGAATGCTGACATCAGATCCTCATTAGAGGCTCCACTACCTGATCCTTCTCCCCCCCCGTCACTGAGCCACCTCAATTCACACAAACATTGCAATGTAGATTGGGTTGCAGACATAATGAGAACCAATTGAATTCCCCGCACAAGCGTAGACTAAACAGATTGTTCAGTATCTCAGAGCATCCAGAATAAGGTACCAAGATTCAATCGGCCGATTCCACTTTATATCCTAGAACTATAGGGTGGCACAGTGAATCCATCTAACCTTTGGACTGTGAGAGGAAACCGGAAGAAACCCATGCAGACATAGGGAAAACGTGCAAACTCCACGCTGTGACCCAAGCCAGAGTTGAACTCGGGTCCCTGGCACTGTGAGGCAGTAGTGCTAACCACTGTGCCACCATGCCACCCTATCGATTCACCAAAACTCACTACACCATCCGAAAAACAGATATCGATGATTGAATAGAGACAATGTGCAGGGGAATGACACCAAGTCATGAGCTGGGATAGACACCATGGGTCACATAGATCTACAGAATCCCTACAGTGCAGAATGAGGCTATTCAGCCCATCGAATAAGCATTAACTCTCCTGAAGAACATCTTACCCAGGTCCACCTCCTCTCCGCCCTATCCCCAAAATACTATGCATTTATCATGACTAATCCCACCTAACCCACTCACCTTTGGACATTAAGCGACAATTTGGACACTAAGGGGTCGGTTCTGGCTTCAAAAGATGTTGTGACTGTTTGTAAGTTTTAAGGTTATTTATTATTGTCACAAGTAGGCTTATATTAATACTGCAATGAAGTCACTGTGAAAATCCCCTAGTCACCACACTCTGGCACCTGCTTGGGTACACTGAGAGAGAATTTAGCATACTCAATGCATCTAACCAGCATGTCTTTCGGACTGTGGGAGGAAACTGGAGCACCCGGAGAAAACCCACACAGACATGGGGAGAATGTGCAAACTCCACAGAGACAGTGACCCAAGCTGGGAATTGAACCTGGGTCCCTGGCCCTGCGAGGCAGGAGTGCTAACCACTGTGCCACCCTATAGTTCTAGGATATAAAGTGGAATCGGCCGATTGAATCTTGGTACCTTATTCTGGATGCTCTGAGATACTGAACAATCTGTTTAGTCTACGCTTGTGCGGGGAATTCAATTGGTTCTCATTATGTCTGCAACCCAATCTACATTGCAATGTTTGTGTGAATTGAGGTGGCTCAGTGACGGGGGGGGAGAAGGATCAGGTAGTGGAGCCTCTAATGAGGATCTGATGTCAGCATTCCATACACTTCGGCATGTTCTTCCAGATGACAGAATGCAGGATAAGCACTCCTGGGATTCGCATGTCAAAGGAAGACAAGTGAGGTGCTGTTTTTAAAATCTCTTAACCAGTATTCCCGGCAATGAGACTGTCAAAACCTTCGGATGGACTTCAACTGGAGCCAAACGTCAAAGCAATTGTGACTGCCTTCAACACCTTTCCTAGTGTGGCCATTTTAATGAACCCACCAACACATTTACAAACAACTTGCATCGATACAGAGAATTTTGGTCCAGTAAAACATCCCAGGCTGTTTCATAGCAGTGTTGTCAAACAAAATTTGACACAGAGTAGCTCTTAAAGGAGGGAGACAGAGCTAAAGAGGTCCGAGATGCTGGGAGGTGCTGGGAAGAATCCCAGTGCTTTGGGCCTAGGCAGGCAGAAAGCCTAACTACCAATGCTGGAGCAACAACATAGGACTGTTAAGAGACCAGAATAGGAGAATCGCAGAAACTGCTGGGAAAAGGAAACTATACAGATCAGCGAGATTCTAGGTACTGGGTGCGCATTTATGGATTTTTCTGAACTAATGCAAAGAGGAAATGTTGGAGTGGGACTGTCTGATCACAACAGGTAACCATTCTAAGGAGGGTGCAATACAAGTCTTTGGAGGTAGAAATCCCTTCACCAAAATTGTTGTTGTTAAGAAGGCATATGGAGTCTTAGCTTTTATTGGTAGGGGGATTGAATTTCGGAGCCGCAACGTCATGTTGCAACTGTACAAAACTCTAGTGCGGCCGCACTTGGAGTATTGTGTGCAGTTCTGGTCCCCACATTATAAGAAAGATGTGGAGGCATTGGAGAGGGTACAGAGGAGGTTTACCAGGATGTTGCCTGGTATGGAGGGCAGGTCTTATGAAGAGAGGCTGAGGGATTTGAGGTTGTTTTCGTTAGAAAGGAGGCGGCTAAGAGGGGACCTTATCGAAACATATAAGATGATTAGAGGTTTAGATAGGGTGGACAGTGATAGCCTTTTTCCTAGGATGGAGAAAGCTAGCACGAGGGGACACAGCTTTAAATTAAGGGGTATGAGTTATAGGACGGATATCAGAGGTAGGTTCTATACCCAGAGGGTGGTTCGGGAGTGGAATGCCCTGCCTGCGGCAGTTGTAGATGCGCCAAGTTTGGTGGCGTTTAAGAGGTTAGTTGATAAGTATATGGAAGAGAAGGGAATGGTTTAGTTTGGAGGGTCATTGCTTTTTATATTGGTCAGCGCAACATCGAAGGCCGAAGGGCCTGTTCTGTGCTGTAATGTTCTATGTTCTAAAATCCCTTTATTTACAAGTCTGACAACAGCATATAGAGTGCTTTAAGTTAGCAGCCTACACTGAGACGCCCAGAGGAACTGACTCTTCTGGTTCAATACAAAGCAAGATGATCCCTGATCAGCTCATCAAATTGGCTCTTAATCAGGGAGTTCATATTTCAACAGGCCCACCTTGATTGCCTGGTTAAAGTCCTCACTGAGGGGAATGAAGGACTTTTTTTAAAATAGTCAATGACAAGACAGAAATGGAAGTGAACAGTGGTTAAAATAAGAAGCTGCACAGATTGACGTGGCAATGACAAATAGCACACAGCACAAGTCACCAAGGGCAAATAAGAGCTACCAACATTTATAGTAAATTATGTCAAAGATTCAGAGAATAATACACCAAATAGGCATTGCTAATTGTCCTTGAGGTGGTGGTGGGGGGCTGTCTTCTTCAACTAATGCAGGATAGTAAATTCCAATTCTCTTCCTGCACCCCGTGATACACTAAAACAGATTTGTGTTTGTTTCCATAGCTAGTAATTCCCAGAACAGGTCACTGGTCTTCACCATGGGGTTAAATCTTGAGGAGCATCACTCTGCATCAGGCATGGCTGACCAGGAGTCTCTTCCACTTTTATCAGCAGCCATTGGTGTGTCTGGAAGGATTTGCATGTTGACACTCAATCTACTTGGCCGTGTTATTAACACACCTTTCTCATCTATTAGGTCTACACATTCTCCTCATGTCTCCGTGGGTTTGCTCCTGTTTCCTTCCAAAAGACATTTTCCTTCCGAAAGACATACTGATTAGGTGCATCAGCCTTGCTAAATTCTCCCTCAGTGTACCCAAACAGATGCCAGAGGGTGACGACCGGGGGATTTTCATAACAACTTCATTGCAGTGTTAATGGAAGCCTGCTTGTGACACTAATAAATAAACTTAAACTTCAAAAAAAAATCTTTCAAACTCTCATGCCCCACATGAGTTTTATCCCACCTTCATTTAACTCAGTTCTTCTCACTCTTTTGTCTCATATAGAGTGGGGTGAGACTCGAACCCGGAACTTCAAAGGCAGGGATGGCACCCATTGCACCACAAGCCATAGTACGACTTACATAAATGCTGCTTTTTAATTTATTTCAATTGAGGAGAAATTCCTCCGTTGACGAGTGGCAAGAATGTGGAATGCGCTATCAAAAGAGAAGGCTAAGGAGAATGAATAGACATAGGGGAATCAAGATGAGCATTAATGAGAGAGAAAAGAATAGAATGATATAGGGTTAAAGAGGTGAGAGGTGGTTCACATGGGGCATGAACACATGCATTGACCAGTTGGGCTGAATGGCCTGTCTCTGTACTGTGAGTTCTATGTAACTCCATATAAGCATTCCCCATTCTTTTTTTCGGGGTGGCACGGTAGCACAGTGGTTAGCACTGCTACTTCACAACTCCAGGATTCTGAGTTCGATTTCTGGCTTGGGTCACTATCTGTGTGGAGTTTGCACATTCTCCTCATATCTGCGTGGGTTTTCTCTGGGTGCCACTGGTTAGGTTGATTGGCCACGCTAAAATTGCCCCTTTGTGTCTTGAGATGCATAGATTAGCGGGATTAATGGGTATAATAAGTAGGGATATGGGGATAGGGCCTGGGTGGGATTATGGTCAGTGCAGATTTGATGGGCCAAATGGCCTCTCTCTGCACTGCAAGGTTTCTGTGATTCTCTATTTGATTTATGACTGTCACATCTCACTCATCGAAGGCCATCAACATCTCTGTCGAAACCTTTTTCCCTCATCTATTTAACTTCCCCTTAGATGTTGTTATCCTCAACCACTCTATATGGGAGGGAAGAGTGAGGAGGACTGAGTTAAACGAAGGTGGGATAAAACTCATGTGGGGCATAAAAGTTGAAAAGCTTTTTTTAAGTTTATTTATTCGTGCCACAAGCAGGCTTACATTAACACTGCAATGAAGTTACTGTGAAAATCCCCCAGCACCTGTTCTGGTACATTGAGGAATAATTTAGCACAGCCAATGCTCCTAACCAGCACTGTGGGAGGAAAGTGGAGCACCCGGAGGAAACCCACGCAGACACGGGGAGAATGTGCAGAGTCCGCACAGACAGTAGCCCAAGCCAGGAACTGAACCCATGTCCCTGGTGCTGTGAGGCAGCAGTCCTAACCACTGTGCCACCACCATGTTCTATGTTCTATAAATGCCAGCATCGACTAGTTGGGCCGAATGGCCTGCTACTCCGCTGTTCATTATAATTCAACTGAATTTGAAGGAAAGTATGTCTCATCGAAATAAATCACAGTCTGGACAGACAAACAAATCACCACACTTCTCGTACCTTTGGATACTGTTTAACTGGAATCAGCACTCTTTCGGCTAGTTTAATGTTTTTGTTGCTGATGACGTCCAGGTATTGCTTCTCTTCCTCCTTTTTTGTGCTGTTGTTCTGGAATTGTTCAATTTCTGTAAAGAGGTCAGGGATACATCAGATTTAATGAAGAGCTTGGAAAAGGTGATTAAAATGTCGATTCAATAAGCAGCTTGCTGCCTCATTCAGAGCCTAGCCACATCCACTTACTCCTGAGGTACACAATTTCACAAACCTATTTCCTTTTTTATTTCCCTGTAAACTTTTATGTTTCACGGATTGAAGGCTAAGGAGCAGTTGTGTTTATTTTCCATCAGCATATCGAGACAGCCAGAATATCCCGAAAAAACATACCTGATTGTTTCGGAATGGATTTCCTATCGACATGGTACCTGCATATCGTAGAATGAGACCGTGCAGAATAAGGCCATTCAATCCATCATATCTGTGCTGGCTCTTTCAAAGAGCCATCTAATAAGTCTCAAACTCCTCCCTCAAGGGGAGGTGATGGCCTAGTGGTGTTATCGCTGGACTATTAACCCAAAAACTCAGCTAACGTTCTAGGGAAACCTGGGTTCGAATCCAGCAACAGCAGATGGTCGAATTTAAATTCAATAAAAAAAAAAATCTGGAATTAAGAATCTATAATGACCATGAAGCCATTATTGACTGTTGAAAGAGACCCATCTGGTTCACTAATGTGCTTTAGGGATGGAAATCTGCTGTCCTTACTGGGTCTGGCCTACATCTGACTCCAGAGCCACAGCAATGTGGTTGACTCCCAAATGCTCTCAGGCAAGTAGGCCTGGCCAATCAGTAATGCCCATGTTTTATGAATGAACCCGCCTCCACCTTTTCACTCCCCATAGCTCTGCAAATCCTTCCTCTTCAAGAATATTCCATTGGGCACCCTACATATGTTAACTTAATTCCTTTAGCGATGTTATTGTCCGGGCTCACTTGGAATTCCAACCTCGCTGGTGAAGATTTCCACTAGCAGGGATCAAAGCTGGTCCCCAGTAATCGCTGTGCCACCATCCCATCAGAGAGCTGTGAACCATCAGCCACGTTCTGGAGTCCCCTTTAGGCCAGAGCAGATAAGACTGCAGATCTCCTTCCCTAAAGCGGACGTTACTGAACCAGAAGAGTTGTTGCAGCAATTAATGATAACCACCATGCTTTCAACTCCCAAAATTAGTCATTGAATTTAAGGCCCCAATTTTCCCAAAAAAAGTTCTCAGTGTCGAATTTGCAGGTAAATCACGCTGGGTTTTTCAGTGCAACTTCTGATTAGAATCTCCCACACTCTGTGCAATGCAGAAGACACGATTGTCAATATCATTAAAAGCTTAGGATCGGGGCCTATTCACACCGGAGACTGACAGTTCTGGGCCTCTGCGCGTGTTCTGTGATCCTGAACTTTCCACCCTCAGCTCAATCTCTGGTCTGCCCGGGACCCTCGCAGTGAGGCCCTCCCCAACTTGCTCCCCACCACCACCCTCCCATGGCCTAATTGCAGCCCCCATGACCATTCCTTGACCAACCTCCACTCCCACTCTGTTCCGGAGTGCTTGATCTACAGCCGCCCCATCCTCCCCTGGCCAGTGATGATCTCACTCGCCAGCAGACCCCCAAGCTCGGCAGACACCCCCTTCCCCCCAGGCTGACCACCTACCCCTCCAGGCTGCCCCAATCACTGGCCTCTCTCCAGTCCCCATGCAGAGAGGCAGTGGGGCCCCTCCACCCCCACTGACCACCCCTAGCTCCTACCCCCTCCTGGTTCTGCCCCTTGACCCCACTTCCAATAGCCTTGCCCCCTTGGCACTAGCCCATGCCCAGTGGGCAGTGCACCTTAGGCATGGGCACTTTGCCCCTTTGCCCAGATGGCACTGTCTAATACCTGACTCTCTGTGGGCTCCAATCGCCCCCAGATTGTCCATTAATTCCCGTAAACTGGGGACTAGTCTGAACCCAGCGGGCGTGAAATGTTCTGGCAGGGTGGGGGATGATAGAGGCCTCGAGAGTTCGGTCCCGGGCCCACTAATCACATTGAAATGATATTTTAAATCTATTTAAATATTACCTTTGCCTTCCCATCGATTTCCGGAACCGCTCAATCGTGGCTCAAAAACTTGCGGGAATCCTGCAAATCGGTCGACGTGGGATTCTCCTGCCCACCGCACTAAAAATTTAGCATTTGGGAACGGGAGAATCACCCCCTAAATTCCATCAGCTGCCAGGGTGGGATTTGAACCCATGTCCTCCAGAGCCTTAACCTGTGCCACCGGATTGTCGATCCAGTGGGATTACCACTGTGTCCACATTTCCCCTGAGTGTGTGCTTTGTCAAAAGAATTGTCACGTTTGTCTTTCCCCATATGAAGCAGAGCAACAGGCACTGTGGTTAGCACTGCTGCCTCTCAGCGCCAAGGGCAAGGGTTTAACTCCACTCTTGGGTCGCTGTCTGAATGAGCTTGCACATTCTCCCCGTGTCTGCATGGGTTTCCCCCCACCCCGGATGCTCCCCTTTTCTCCCACAGTCCAAAGAAGTGTGGGTTAGGTTGATTGGCCATGATAAATTGCCCTTCAGTGTCCTGGGATGCTTAGGTTAGTAGCCTAGGTATGTGGAGGTTGCGAGGGCCTGGGTAAGATGCCCAGTCAGAGGGTCGGTGCAGACTCGATGGACCTCCCTCAAAAATGAGGACCTGAGGTTATTTTCATTAGAGAGAAGAAGGTTAAGAGGTGACATAATTGAAGCATTCAAGATGATCAGAGGGTTAGATAGGGTGGATAGTGAGAGCTTTTTCCCTCGGATAGTGATGGCTAACACAAAGGGACATAGCTTTAAATTGAGAGGTGATAAATATAGGATGGATGTCAGAGGTAGGCTGTTTACTCAGAGGGTAGTAAGGGTGTGGAATGCCCTGCCTGCAGCATTCGTGGACTTGCCAACTTTAAGGGCGTTCAAATGGTCAGTGGATAGGCATATGGATAACATTGGAATAGTTTAGGTTAGAGGGTCATTAGATTGGTTCCACTGGTTGGTGCAACATTGAGGGCCAAAGGGCCTGTACTGCACTGAAATGTTCTAGAACATAAAACATAGAACATAGATCACTACAGCACAAACAGGCCCTTCAGCCCACGAGTTGTGCCGATCACATCTATATCTACCAATCCACAGACCTATCTATAACCCCCTATCCCATTCGTTTCCATATACTCATCCAGAAGTCTTTTAAAAGACCCCAGCGAGTTTGCCTCTACCACCTCCGACGGCAGCTGATTCGATTCACTCACCACCCTCTGAGTGAAAAACTTACCCCTAACATCCCCTCTGTATTTGCTTCCCTGCACCTTAAATCTGTGCCCTCTCGTAGTGACCATTTCAGCTTGGGGAAATAGTCTCTGAGAGTCCACCCTATCTATTCCTCTCAACATTTTACAAACCTCTAACAGGTCGCCTCTCAACCTACGTCTTTCCAGTGAGAAGAGTCCCAGCTCCCTCAACCTATCTTCATAAGGCCTGCCTCCCAATCCAGGCAACATCCTTGTAAATCTCCTCTGCACTCTCTCAATAGCCTCTACATCCTTCCTACAGCGAGGCAACCAGAACTGTGCACAATTCTATGTTCTAAAATGTAGAGATTCTATGAACTCTTTCAATTTTCATACTGATGAGCTGTAATCTCAGTAAGGATAGTTGACGCTCATGTTCACAGCCCATCTTGTGTGATAGTATTTGCCATATGTAAAAATCATTGCTGTTTGAGTAGATTTATTCTACCCTGACACGGTAGCCTTTAGGGTTTGCCAATCGTGAAGGCAAACAGAATAGACAGTGAAGGGGAATGTCCAGTGCAGGAAAAATCTTTCTTCTGCATGCAGTTGATTGCAGTATAAATACTCATTACATTTAATTGTTTAAAAGCACAACTTGATGGGGAAAAATTAGAGTAAATCTAATCAAAAAAGTTAATTACTATTTTATCATTTGCAGGAGCAGTAACTGGTTGAGACTTTATCCCAATCTGCGTGCGTATGGGCCTGATAATGAGTGTGGGTGTAATTATGCTGTAATTATTGACATGTTATTAAGCAAATAAATTGTAAAATTAAACAAAGCAATACTGATAACTGGAAAGCAATTTACCACTTTCTTTATTCTTGACCCCTTGGAGTCAAACGTGAACAATTTCTATCACAGAATGCAAACAATTCACCAGAGTAAACAGCGGAAGAAAAATGCAAATCGGTATTAGGATTTCTGAAGTCAAGGGTAATACTCACACGTAATAATTAAGTCTTTGCTCTGAAGCATAATTATTCTCTGTAATTTGTGCTACCAATTAAATTGCAAATGGCAAGGACCCAGTGGTAAGATAGTTGCTTATTTTAAGTCGCCTGAGGTTTAGAACATAGAATATATAAAAAAAACTACAGCAAAACAGGCCCTTCGGCCCACAAGTTGCACCAATCATATCTCTACCTACCAGGCTTACCTATAACCTTCAATCCTATTAAGTCCCATGTACTCATCCAGAAATCTCTTAAAAGACCCTATTGAATTTGCCTCCACCAATACCGACGGCAGCTGATTCCATTCGCTCACCACCCTCTAAGTGAAAAACTTACCCCTGACATCTCCTCTGTACCTATCCCCAGCACCTTAAACCTGTGTCCTCTCGTAGCGACCATTTCAGCCCTGGCAAAAAGCCTCTGAGAATCCACCCGATCTGTACCTTCCAACATCTTATACACCTCTATCAGGTCACCTCTCATCCTTCGTCTCTCTAAGGAGAAAAGACCGAGCTCCCTCAATCTATCCTCATAAAGCATGCCACCCAATCCAGGCAACATCCTTATAAAACTCCTCTGCACCCTTTCAGTAGCTTTTACATCCCTTCTGTATTGAGGCAACCAGAACTGAGCACAGTACTCCAAGTGGGGTTTGACTAGGATCTTATAAAGCTGCAGCATTATCCTAAATTCAATCCCACGATTGATGAAGACCAGTACACCATATGCCTTCTTAACCACATCCTCTGCCTGCAAGGCCGATTTAAGAGTCCTATGGCCCCAGACCCCATGGTGCTTCTGATTCTCTACTCTGCTAAGAGTCTTACCTTTGATATTATACTCCTTCATCCCATTTGACCTGCCAAAATGGACCAGTACACATTTATTCGGGTTGAAGCCCATCTGTCACTTCTCTGCGCAGTTTATTGTAGAGTATTTTCATGCATTAATCTGTGATGTAAAAACAAAGAAGATAGGAGAAGGAAGAGGCCATTCAGCCTTTTGAGCCTGCTCCACTGTTTGTCACGATCATGGCTGACCATCCAACTCAATAGCCTAATCCTGCTCTCTTCCCAGAACTTTTGATCCCGTTTGCCCCAAGTGCTACATCTAGCCGCCTCTTGAATACAGGATAGCACAGTGATTAGCACTGTTTCTCACTGCACAGGGATCTGGGCTCGATTCCTGGCTTGTGTTGCTGTCTGTATGGAGTTTGCACATTCTCCCTGTGTCTGCGTGGGTTTCCTCCGGGTTTCCTCCCACTGTCCCAAAACATGTGCTGGTTAGATGAATTGGCCATGCTAAATTCTCCCTCACGCCTGAACAGGTGCCAGACTAGGGGATTTTCAGGGTAACTTCATTGTAGTGTGAATGTAAGCCTATTTGTGATTAATAAATAAACTGTAAAAACTTTACATTCAATGTTCTGGCATCAACTACTTCCGATTGTAATGAATTCTACAGGCTCACCACTCTTTGGGTGAAGAAATGTCTCCTCATCACCCATTCTAAATGGTGTCCCTGAATTCTCAGACTGTGATTTCTGGTTCTGGACTCCCCAGTAAGAAGTCTGACAACACCAGGTTTAAGTCCAACCGATTTATTTGATAGTAAACTCACACAAGCTTTTGAGGCTGTCCTCTTTGTCAGATGAATGAGGTGTTCTGGTCTCAAACAGCACATATAACAGCACAGACTGTTTACAGATTGCTGATTAGAATGCAAATCTTTATACCTAACCTGATATTCAGGTCTTAAAGTGGTCGACAATGCGTGTCAACTTGGACTCCCCCACCATCAGGAACATCCTCTGTGCATCTGTCCTGTTTAATCCTATTAGAATGTTATAAGTCTCTACGAGATTCCCCCTGAACTCCAGCAAAACCAATCCTAACCTCGTCAATCTCTCCTAGGTACAGCAGCAATCTGCCCAATTACAGCTGTGTGAATAAGAGGGACTGCGGCTGAAAGGCTTTGAAGAATTTGCACAAAAATATCAACAGCCTGCTCCATTTAACTGACACATTCTGCTCCAGAAATATTACCTCCTTTGATGAGGCGCTTTGCAAACTTCCAGACTCGAAAATCAAGCTTGGCAATTCAATACCGTAACTATCACCGCCACATTTTCAGACAACGGTTACTGATAATGATTCTACCATTGTCACTTCCACCTTGTCTGGACATGGCACACTGTTTCACCCCCTGCCTCACTGCCATCTCCTTTTCTCCTCTGTTACCGACAGGAGAGAGTGTGGTTCCCATGCTTTCCATCTCACCGCTAATCGAGTACGTCTTTTTTAAATAAAAGAGCTTCTATACCCTTGTGCCAAATGCTGTAACTACCCAGAGTGGAAAAATGACCAGGTTTGTTTTGTACATTGTAAAGAAGAAAGAGAAATGTTTATTATTCAACACACAAATATATTTGCAAATATACACAGATGCATGCACATACATACACATATACACACACGCACGCATGCACGCACGCACATACATTCACACACACAAGCGCACGCACACACATTCACACACACAAGCGCACGCACACACACATGCGCACACACATACATTGTCACACACACATACACACACACGTATACAATGAAGAAGTGATTGCAAGAAGTCGCATGCACTTAGACCTTAGTATTTCCAACTTTCTCACTTTCTTCACGATTAAGTCTTGAAATATTGCTGGCTTTGATTCTTTTTTTTAAATCTGATTTATTTCATTGTACTGGTAAACAGTGAAAAGTATTGTTTCTTGCGTGCTGTAGAAACAAAGCATACTCTTCATAGAGTACATGGGGAAGAAGAAAAGGAGAGGGTGCAGAATGTAGTGTTACACTCATGGCTAGGATGTAGAGAAAGATCAACAACATGAAGTTGGTCCAGGGAAGTAGCTATTCTTGAGTCGGTCACTATGTGATCTGACTTTTGTATCTTTTTCCCGATGGAAGAAGGTGGAAGAGAGAATGCCTGACTTGATTGGCAGCATAAACATCCAATCCCTTCACCGCAGCAGTATGTCCTGTTCCTGCAGGAACTCTCCAAGTTTCCTTGTACAGCACCTTCCAAACCCAAGGCCGCTTCCATTTCGAAGGACAAGGGCAACAGCTACATGGGAACCCCATCACCTGCAAGTTCCCCTCCAAGCTACTCACAATCCTAACTTGGAAATAAATCGTTGTTCCTTTGTGGTCGCTAGGTCAAAATCCTGGAATTCCCTCCCAAACGGCATTGTTGACCCACAGCACATGGACTGCACCGATTCAAGAAGGCAGCTCACCACCACCTTCTCAAGGGCAGCTCGGGATGGGCAATAAATGCTGGCCCAGCCAGTGATGCCTATGTCCCACATTTGAATAAAACAATGAAGGATAGCTTACAGGTCTTGTGTACTTCCATGTATATTGACAGAAAAAAAAGTCACCTGACCTCTCAACTCCATTTTGGTTTGAAGTATCCATTCTTCATCACGTTTTGAAGTAACTTGTCCATTTCAAATTTATACTACATTACTTCTGTGAGCATAACACTTTATCTTTTGGTATTTAATCTCACTCGTCTTCCATCTTATCAGACTGTTTCTTGCCTGTCTCTTCTTTAAAACTTTTAGTATCTCTAAAAATTGAATTCTCCGTTCTTGGGATGAAGTGGGGTGGCAGATCGTTCTGGCAGCGCCCATCCCGCTGGCCAGCATAGCAGGATCCCACAGCAGACTCTCATTACTTATGCACAAGTGAGTTCCCCTCCAAATCTCCTAGCAGGATGACAGCTGATTTGTCCACCTGCCGTCAGCTGGTAGGTTCAAAGGTCCTGAGGCGCCATAATTAATGCCAGTTCATGTCGCAGTGTGTGTATGGTGTCCCCCGTGTACCGTGCCTCGGGATATCCTTTCCTGCAGCGTATCAGGCAGACAACGCTGAGTTTGTGTCTTGAATTCCCATTCATCTGATGAAGGGGCAGCCAACGCTCCAAAAGCTAATGGTTTTTGCGACCAAATAAACCTGTTGGACTTTAACATGGTGTTGTGAGACTTTTTACATGGGAATGGAGGGCAGAAACAGGGGTTTGCTCCAACAGAATGCTGAACAGTGCATCTAGAACAGTGACAGAAAATTGTTGCACTCTCCTTGAAGTCTGTGGCAAGACCTTGTGCATGCCGCACTTTAGCAATCGGGAGTTTTGACTGACATGATTCCAAGCTGATGTGACACAAGACCCGATGGGATGCTGTTTTAATGAGCATTCATTAAATGATCTTACACTGGAGGGGATTTTGACATTTTGGCTCCCGCTGGATTCTCCGTTCCCACCTACACCAAACCCCGGGATGGGAGAATTCCACCCTAAATCTCTAAATCAATTCCAAACTAAAAGCCACTGACCTGAGACATTAAACCTTAGAACCCTACAGTACGGAAAGAGGCCCTTTGGCCCATCGGGTCTGCACCAACCACAATCCCACCCAGGCCTTACCCCCATGACCCGTCACATTTACCTACTAATCCCTCTAATCTACGCATCCAGGACACTAAGGGGCAACTTTAGCATGGCCAATCAACCTAACCCTCACATCTTTGGACTGTGGGAGGAAACCAGAGCATCCAGAGGAAACCCTCAAGGACACGAGGAGAATGTGCAAACTCCACACAGATAGTGACCCGAGCTGGGAGTCGAACCCAGGACCCTGGAGCTGTGAAGCAGCCGTGCCAACCACTGTGCTACTGTGCCGCCATTGAATGGGAGTTTCCAGGCACGTTGGCCCTCAAAGCCATAAATCCCACTCAATGTCAACAGACCTTGGCTACAGAGGCTGCCCGACCTACTGAGAGCTTTCAGCATTTCCAATGTGTGGTTCATCATTGAATGGAAATCCGATTGGCAATTTGAACAGGTTACTGAGTGAGTACGGTGTGGGCTGTGTCCTAGTGAAGGGCAACCTGCAAAAAGCGAAACATCTCAGCGTTGTCATTTCTGTAACCAAGCGAACTGAAACACAGTCCGCTGTGCGAATGAAAACACGATCCCTTTCTGTAAATTTCTGCAGCTGCGGTGCAGTCCTGAAGAGGGTGAAACTTCACCAGCCCGCACTGTTGACCTACATACGGTAAGAATGAATGCCTGTTGGATTTTAAGAAATATTTCTCGTTCATGTTTCTGATATATGTTCACTCGAGTGCCTCACTCAACCTAACCTTGCAAGGCAGCGCTGCCCCATTCATCAATCCTGCCAGCCAGACCTCAGCTGTGGTCTAAACTTTCATTGCATTTTTGACCTCACCACTTTGACGCTGTTAAAAAGGTAACTTTGCTGCCTGTTACAAATTGGCAAGTTGGCCAGGACATCAGGATAAGGGTATGGGTCAGACCTGATTTAGGAGCAGTGGTGAGTTGTAGATAGTGCTGCCATTAGCCACCCTGTGTTCTCAGCGTGGGAGCCAGTTCAAATGGTGCACAGATGGAAAATAGGCCTAAAATATTCCAACATGATCTGACCTCTACTTTTCCTATTGACAATGCTTCCTCTTCCTACACTTATTCCAACCCATCTCCAGAGCTCCACATTCTTACATTTGGGCTTTTTGACAACAATGAACTGCATTAGTAAAAGTTGCTTCAAATACGTTAGCACACTGGGAGGTATTTTTTTTTTATTCAATCGTGGGGCATCGATGTCACTTATTGTCCATCTCCAGTTGCCTGAAGATGGTTGAGAGTCAACTGAACTCATGTAGGCCAGTTCAGGTAAGGACGGCAGATTTCCTTCCCTAAAGGACATCAGTGAACCAGATGATTTTTTCCGACAATGGTTTCATGGTCATCAGCAGATTCTTAATTCCAGATATTTTTTATTGAATTCAAATTTCCACCACCTGCTCTGATGGGCTTCGAACCCAGGTCCCCAGAACATCGTCACAGTTTCTGGATTAATGGTCTAGAGATAATATTACTAGGTCATCACCTCCCCCTTATTGAGACAGTGAACTAGGAGGTTGGCCCGAAAAGGTTTTGGCGAGTACTGTGAAGGATTGGGGGGAGTGTAGGGGATGGTCAAGCGTTGACTAAAGGCAACTGAACCACAGCCGAGTGAGCCTAATGTCTGCACTGGGGAAGTTACTAGAGTCTATTATCAAGAATTTTATAACTCGGTATTTGGAAGACAGTGGTATAATCAGACAAAGCATGGATTTACAATAGGGAAATCACAGTTGATGAATCTATTGGAATTTTTTGAGCATGTAACTAGCAGAGTTGACCAAGGAGAACCAGTGGACGTAATTTATTTAGGCTTTTAGAAGGCTTTCGACAAGGTTTTGCAAAGTTAAAGCACGAGGGAATGCAAGTAATGACCATGATTCTCCCATCCCACTGCAGGCCGGAGATTTTAGTCTCAGCCGATTCGAAGGTTTTGTGCGTGCGTTCCCACCCCGACAGCATCTCCCAGTGCCCGACTTCCGCTGGCATCAGCTCCCAGCTAGAAATCGGTGAGGTGACGTCCAGACTTTTTAGGTGGTCATTCCAATATAATTTAAATTTCATTCGTGGGCCCAGGATTGAAGTCTGTAGGTGTGCTGGCCAGAGATAACCCCCCCCTTCCCCCGCTCCCCCTTGGCAGGGTGGTTCACTCCAGCAGGAATTAAAGTAGCTCCCTCCACCTACAGGAAATTAGCAGCCCAACCCCGCTGGAATGAAAGGGGTAACCCCAAAGCATCGGGCACCTGGGGGATGCCCCCCTGGGTATTAGCAAGTTGGCCAGTCCCAGCTTGGACCCCCATGGCACTGTCCAAGGGACAAAAGTGCCAATGCCCAGGGGGCACTTTGACACCGCTCATTTGATATGGGGCAATGCAAAATGGTGGGGGGACAGGGCCTACGGAGGTGGGGCCTGACAGGGCTGGGCCTGGTGACCAATTGGTAGGGGTGGGGAGTGGGGGAGGCCGGCAATCGAGGTGGGCTGGGAGGTTTGGAGGGGTCTGCAAGCGTGGGGTCAGGACTGCAGTGGGAGGGGGGAGGGAGAAGATCAAGACTGCGGGAGGAGGGGAATCGGTCGGGGTGGTGCCTGGAGATTGGAGCTTGACCATGAAGCGGTCGGTGGGCCAGCAAGCTGGCTGTGGGGTGGTCAGATCTGGCCAGTGATTGACTAGTGATAAGGAGGTAGGCAGTGCAGGACTGCTGGACTTGCACTGACCTCAACACTGACAGATCGGCGCACGTACACTGACCTGCTCAGTGCTACGCTGACTGCCTCTCCAGTAGAATTAGACCCCAACCAGTGAATTTTAATTATATACAGGCTAGTGGCCTCTGCAGTGCATGCAGCAAGAAATTCGGCTAGCAGCAAAAAGTTGGCGTAAATAGTTTGTTTTCTGATTGGCATTCAGTGACTAGTGGGTCACTGCAGGGATCTGTGCTAGGACCCCAACTGTTCACATGACATATTAATAGAACAGAGAACACTACAGCACAAACAGGCCCTTTGGTCCACAAGTTGCACCATCATATCCATCCCTACCAGGCCTATCTATAACTCGCAATCCCATGTTCTCATCCAGAAGTCTCTTAAAAGACCCCAGCGAGTTCATCTCAATCCCCACTGATGGCAGCCGATTCCACCACTCATCATCCTCTCAGTGAAGAACTGACCCCTGACATCTCTTCTATACTTGCTCCCCAGCACCTTAAACCTAATGATTTGGATCTTCTGGTCCTGCAATGATGTACCCCCGCCATGGTTTCCTGGCAACGTAGGGTGGAATCAATGGGAAATCCCACTGACCATAGCTTGACCGGAAGATCCCACCACTAGCAAACAGCGTCTCTTGCTGCCGAGGAAAGCAACATGGGACGGCCAGAGAATGCTAGTGTTGGTGACACAATTGACCACAGGAAGAACATTTTTATAATTCATTTCTGGGACAAAGCTGCTTCTGGCTGGCTGATATTTATTGTCCATCCCTAGTTGCCCTTATTCAGAACACAGTTGAGAATCAACCACATTGCTGTGGGTCTGGAGTCACCTGTAGGCTAGGCCAGGTAAGGATGGCAGATTTCCTTCCTTGAAGGGCATTAGCGAACCAGATGGATTTTTCTCACCATCGACAACGATTTCATGGTCATCAATAGATTCTTAATTCCAGATATTTTTTACTGAATTCACACTCCAACATCTGCCGTGGTGGGATTCAAACACAGGTCCCCAGGACATTAGCTGGTTTAGTAATCCAGCAAAAAAATACCACTAGGCTATCAGCTCCATTCTGACCACACCATCACCAAGAATGTCTATTTTTGCCTCTGTAAAAACACCTGACTACACTGTCCCAGTTCATCAGTTGCTGGTTGGATGTTTTCGATGGTGGGTGTGTCCAGAACAAGGGGTCACAGTCAGAGGTTACAGGGTAGACCATTTAGGACAGAGTTGAGGACACATTTCTTCACCCAGAGAGTGGTCAGCCTGTGTAGTTGAGACCATAACATTGAATATTTTAAGAAGCAGTTAGATATAGAACTTGGGGAATCAAAGGATATGAGGAGGAGGATGGGGTTAGGCTATTGAGTTGAATGATCATAATGAATGAAGGAACAGGCTCGAAGGGCTGAAAGGCCTACACCTGCACCCATTTGATATGTATCAATGAAATCCTCATGCCTGCATTACCTCCTCTGGGATGAACTATTCTAACCGGTCTCCCATATTCTACGCTCCATTGTCCACTGTTGAATTAACCAAAGTGGTTAGCACTGCTGCCTCACAGCGCCAGGGAATTGGTTTCAATTCCGACTTCAGGTCACTGCCTGTGTGGAATCTGCATGTTCTCCCCATGTCTGCGTGGGTTTCCTCCAGGAACTCTGGTTTCCTCACATACTCCAAATATGTGTGGGTTAGGTGGATTGGCCATGCTAAATTGACCCTAGTGTCAGGGGAATTAGCAGATAAATATGTGGGAACAGAGCCTGGGTGGGATTATGGTCTGTGCAGACTCGGTGGGCTGAATGGCCTTCTTCTGCATTGTAGCTTCTATGATTCAAAGCTCTACTGCTCTTATTGTTAGATAGTCCAAATCCTGTCCACCTCTTAACTCCCTGCACACTGATTCCATTCAATTTTAAAATTCTCACTCTTGTTTTCAGATCTTTCCCGATCTCTGCAATATCAAACAATCTCCAGAATCTTCCATGAGACCTATATTTTGAAAATTCTGGGCTCTTAGGCATCCTTGACTTTAGCTTTTGAAAAATTCATTATAGGGTGTGAATGTCATTGGCAAGGCCAGCATCTATTGCCCATTTCTAACTGAATGGTTTGCTGATCATTTTAACCACATGTAGGCCAGGCCAGGTAAGGACAACAGATTTCCTCCCCTAAAGGACATTAGTGAACCTGATGGATTTTTACAATTGATGGATGTTATAAGACTTTTAATTCCAGATTTCTATTGAATTCAAATTTCACCATCTCCTGTGCTGGAATTCAAATCCAGGTCTCCAGAACATTACCCTGGGTCTCTGGGCTACTTGTCCACTGACAATAGCATTATGACCACACCATAGACTGCCTCTAACTGTTCCATTCCTGATTTTAATTCTGTCTTCAGCTTTCAAGGGTCTGTCCCAAAACTCTTTCAAACCCTTTTCTCCCTTAATTTGTTCTGTAAACCTGGCTGTTTGATCCTTGGTTCTGATATCTTTGTTTAAAGTGGAGTCACAGGTAGACAGAGTGGTGAAGAAGGCGTTTAGCACATTGTGCCTTCAGCAGTCAGGGCACTGAGTGTAGGAGTTGGGATATTATGTTGTAGCCGTACAAATTGTTGGTGAGGCCACACTTGGAGTATTGTGTGCTGTTTTGGTCACCCTGTTACAGGAAAGATATTGATAAACTGGAAAGAGTGCGGAGAAGATTTACAAGGATATTGGCAGGACTAGTGCGCTTGGGTTAAAGGGAGCCAGGCTGGAACTTTATTCCTTGGAATGTAGGTTATTGAGGTGTATAAAATCATTTAATAGGATGAACGCACACAGTCTTTTCCCCAGGGAAGGAGAATTGAAAACTAGAGGGCAGAGGTTTAAGGTGGGAGGGGAAAGATTTAAAAGCGGCCCGAGGGGCAACTTCTTCACACAGGGGATGGTGCATGTATGGAATGAGCTGCCAGAGAAAGTGGTTGAAGTAGGTTGATTAGCAACATTTACAAAGCATTTGGATAAGTATGCCGATGGGAAAGGATTAGAGAGATATGGGCCAAAAGCGGGCAAATGGGAGTGGCTGGGAAGGTATCATGGTTAGCATGGATCAATTGCGCCGAAGGGATTGTTTTCATGCTGTATTGTTCTGTGACTCTATGACTCCTTATTTGCTTGTTAGAAAGCCAATTTTCCTATAAAGTCTCCTGGAAAGTTCTACGATGTTAAAGTGCGATGCAGATACGAGTTTTTGGATCACAGTGATAGAAAAGTGCCCCTTTAAGTGTGACCCCCTTATCCTTAAACAGCAACCCTTATTTCCAAATTCACTGACAAAAGGAAACATCCTTTAACCACCTCAATATCTTAAAGGTTTTGATCAAGTCACATCTTACTTGTCTAAACTCCGCAGGATAAGAATCTAATCACTTCCAACCTTTCCTCACAACTCTCCCAATCCAGGTATTAGTTTCGTAAACCTTCTAAAGCTTCAAATCCTTTCTAAAGTCTAAGTCAGCAGTCTTTTCCCTGTAGATGTGCAAATATTTTCTCTCCAGGCACTTAACTAATTTCGCTTTGAACACCAGACCTGTGTCAGCCTCACGCTGGACATCCCAGATCTTAGCCACTCACAGCTTCAAACATTTCTTCCCATGTTGCCACTGGATTTTTTGTCAATCATCTGAAATCTGACACCTCTGGTTCTCAACCCTTCCACCAATGGAAACTTCCAATTCTGTTCAGAGCCACAATATTTATATGGCTAATCCAACTCAGTTCAGTTTTGGGTCAATGGTAACTCAGAGTGTTGACAATGGGAATATTCAAAAATTGACTTTCAAGGGACAACGGTTAGATTCTCTCTTGTTAGAGATGGCCTTTGCTTGGGATTTAATACTTGTCACTTATCAGCCCAAGCATGGGAGTTTGAAAAATAAATAGCAAAGGGTAGGATTTGCCTGCTGTTTCAGGCAGTGAAATTATCTCCCTGCTTTTACCACAGCAAAAAATATCACTCTGGGGCCAAAGTGATTGCTTTTTAGAGTTTTGGCCAGGGGTACGTGGTCACAGAGTTGGGCAGCGAATTTGCTCTGCTGTTTTCACAGTGTTTGGTGCTTTGACTCAAAGGGAACCTCACAGTCAGAAGGTTTAAAATCCATTCCAGAGACATAATACTAGCCAGCAATCCCAGTGCAGGTATGAGGGAGTGCTGGGCCCTTGAAGAAGAAGTTACTTATATAATAAGCCTGTCTCCTCTTTCAGCTGGAGATAAGAGGTCCTATGTGCATGGCAGATCTCCTCAGTCTTCTGACCAATGATTAATCCCCCAACCAAGATGGGCACATCAGGTTATCTGATCATTCATCAATTTGTGGGAGCTTGCTGTGTACAAATTGGCTCGCTGCACTGGGAGCTGGTGGCCTAGTAGTATTGGCACTGTGCTTAGTAATCCAGAGGCCCCAAGCTAAATGTTCTGGGGAACTGGGTTCAAATCCCACCACAACAGATGGTGAAGTTTAACTTGAATAAAAATTGGGAATTAAATGTCTAATGTTGACCATTAAGGGGAAAATCCAGCTTTTTTTAAGGAAGGAAATCTGCTGTCCTTTCTGAGCCTACATGTAACTCCAGATCCACAGCAATGTGACTGATGCTAAAGTGACCTCATAAGCCACTCAGTTCAAGGGAGATTAGGGATGGACAATAAATGCAAGTAGTGCCAACAACACCCACATCCCACAAACAGATTTTCAAAAAATCCTGTACAATGGCAGTCCTTTCACTTCTGGTGATACCTGGAAGAGAAATGTTACCTTCCTTTCTTCCTTCCGTACCTCAATATAAACATTCCCTCATCCTGAAAGGATTAAATTGATGCCAGAACTAGAATACATTAAGACACTTATCCATTGTCGGATAATCCCGAAAGCAGCGTTATTAGCAAGTAAACCAAATCAACTCGAGATTAATCAAACCAAGGACTTAAGTATGAGGTAGTTTAATGTTGTGTTAAGCGTACAGATTTAAGTTTTAACTATCAGCACACATTGCACAGAAATTACACGTGAGAAATTTCATTCAGAAAAGCTGCCAGCCTCCATTGTATTCTCAAGTGATCTGAGTTTCGTGGATCTAAGTACTTAGTTAGCAAGACCTGTCTTTTAATTCCCTTGGTTTACAATCAACTCTATCTATGACAGAGTAAATATTAATCCCAAGGGGGCAAGATCAGGTTCTAAGAAGCAAGGTGGAAGGTTAAAACAGGACAAGGCTTTGGTCAAAGTGTTTGAATCAAGAGAATCTGGAAAGATGTGACAATGACCACAAGGGGGCAGCCTATAGGAAATATCCCTGGAAAGTCATTGAAAGGGAAGAGTTCCAAGGTTAAGAGCGAAGAGCAGAGATATGAGACTAATTGACTATTTCTTTAAAAGAGTTGCCACAGGCACAGTGGGCCCAATGACCTCCTTCTGTGCTGAATAAAGTGTTCACTTGTCAATCCTATCCCAGCTCTCTGGTGCAATGCACTGAAAACAATGCCCTTACGGTTCCAACATCCCTAAGCTGATCTTTCTCTGCGCCCCGCACACAACGGACATTCTCTCTTCCTGCTTCTTCCGCTGGGACAAACATACAAAAGTCTGGGGTCACGTATCAACCGACACAAGGAAACTTCTTCCCTGCTGCCCTCAGGCTTTTGAATGGGCCTACCTTACAGATAGAATTATAGAATTCCTACAGTGCAGAAGGAGGCCATTCGGCCCATCAAGTCTGCATCGACCACAATCCCACCCAGTCCCTGTCCCGTATCTCCACACATTTATCCTGTTAATTCCTCTAACCTATGCATCCTAGGATACTAAGGGGCAATTTAGCATAGCCAATTAACCAAAACCATATTAAGTTGATCTTTCTCTGTACCCTATCTATTACAGTGACACTACATTCTGCACTCTCTCCTTTCCTTCTCCCCATGTACTCCATAAACGGTATGCTTTGTTTGTATAGTGTGCAAGAAACAATACTTTTCAATGTATCACAATTCATGTGATAATAATAAATCAAATCAAATATGAGCACATTGAATAGACTTTAGAGAGAATAGATGTCAATGAATCATTTGAATTTATATTCTCAGGCTGATTGTTTTGCTTTTAATGCTCACAGGTGTGATCTAGAGATCTTCCGGAGTATCCGGGCTCTTCCCAGCACAGCTTCATGTGTATTCCCATATGTTAAGTTGAATGTTTATTTATTAGAGTCACAAGTAGACTTATATTCACACCTGTGTGAATGTTACTGTGAAAATCCCCTAATGGCCACACTCTAGGTACTCTGAGGGAGAATTTAGCATGGACAATGTACCTAACCAGACTTTTGGACTGTGGGAGGAAACCGGAACACCCATAGAACATAGAACATTACAGCGCAGTACAGGCCCTTCGGCCCTCGATGTTGCGCCGGCCAGTGGACCCTCTAACCTAAACTATTCCAATATCATCCATATGCCTATCCACATTTGAATGCCCCCAAAGTAGGCAAGTCCACCACTGCTGCAGGCAAGAGAAACTTGCACCCGGAGAAACCCAAGCAGACACGGGGAGAATGTGCAAACTCCACACAGTGACCCAAGCCAGGAATCGAACCCGGGTCCCTGGCTCTGTGAGGCAGCAGTGCTAACCATTGTGCCATCTGTCTTCAGCAAGCTTGACCCAAGCCTGTTCTTGAAAGCTTCCTCTTTGATGCCTTTTGGATAACTCCTGTGTCTCGGTATCAAATTGCATTTGTTAACACTGCTTGTGAGGCATTGAATTACATTAAAGGTGTATCTGTGAATGCAAACTGCTTAGAAATTCCTCTAACCTATGCATCCTGGGATACTAAGGTTCAATTTAACATGGCCAGTTAACCAAATCCATATTAAGTTGATCTTTCTCTGCACTTTATCTATGAAGGTAACACTACATTCTGCACCCTCTCTCCTTCTCCCCACATACTCTATAAATAGGTGGTGATGATCACGAAGGGTCACAGGCTCAAGGTGAGAGAGGCAAGGTTTAACTCAGATGTCAGAGGGACGTTTTTTACACAGAGGGATGTACTGCCAAAGTAGGGTGGTGGAGGCGGATACAGTGGGACTGTGTAAGACTTACCTGGATAATTCCATGAGCAGGCTGGGAATGGGGGGACACAAACGAATGCTATAGTTGGACCAATGAGCGGCTCAGGCTTGGAGGGCCGAAGGGCCTGTTTCCTGTGTCATGCTGTTCTTTGTTCTTTGTTTGAAAGCGCTTTTCCATTTTCCACTCAAGGATAGAGGGGCCAAAATGGAAGTTTTTATTTCACCATGGCATGGATACACGTATCGACTTATAGAGCCTCAAGAACCACGGGGTAGGCTTGATGACTTGAACACTGGGAGCTCTTCATTAGATGTGAACAACCTGTTAAGTCTGGGGCTACGAGGAGGTATAACTCCAAAGAACACACACAGAGGCAAGTCACAGTGCTAAGCCCTGTGCGAGTGTGCCACGCTCACCAATTAGACAGTGTCTCCCGAGGCTGTAATTTATTTTTCCTGACTATAAGGATGGAGAAATAACGTAGTTTTGGGATAGGGTGTCAGATTTTCACCCCTGAAATAACACGCCACTGGAAGCGGTTAATGGCTCGGGCTCGTTTACAGGATCGAAGATGGTCTGTGTGCTGGGGTCGGCAGAACGAGCCCATCAGGGAGAAACCCAAAGCTCTGCCTGACATGAAGTAAACATTTGGTTCTGGCAGCTGGGAAGAGCTATTAGCTGACAAAATGGGGGCATTCCCTACAGGCCAGCAGGTATCACCATGACGATCAGTGGCTCACAGTGACTTGGCAACAGGTTCTGAAACTGTAAACGACGGCCCACAGTGAAAATTGTTCGTACCTTCAGATATCACAACTGTGGCCTCCTGCAGTTTAGTCTCTTCGGGTATCAGTAAATCTGGGGCTATACACAGTGGCACAGTGGTTAGCACTGCTGCCTCACGGGATCTGGGTTCAATTCCCGGCTTGGATCACTGTCTGGTGGAGTTTGTATGCTCTCCTTGTGTCTGCGTGGGTTTCCTCCGGGTGCCCCAATTCCATCCCATGCTCCAAAGACATCACTGAATCCCTACAGTGCAGAAGGAGGCCATTTGGCCCATCGGGACTACACCAACCACAATCCCATCCAGACCCTCCACTCATGTAACTCCACATTTTTATTCTGCTATTCCCCCCCGACACTAAGAGTCAATTTAGCATGGCCAATCGACTTAGTTAGGTTTAATTGGCCATACTAAATTGATTCTTAGTGTCAAGGGGATTAGCAGAGTAAAAATATGGGGCTACATGGGTATAGGGTCTGGGTGGGATTGTGGTCAGTGCAGGCTCGATGGGACAAATGGCCTCCTTCTGCACTGTTGTGTTTCTATGATTCTGAAAGGCAGTGCTGCACTCCCCTCAGTACTGCACTAGATTGTCAATCCTGTATTGTGTGCTCAGGTATCTGGATTGGGACTTGAACCCACAACCAACAGAGCCCTCGACACAATTGCGATGTAACAGATGTTGAGAAAGAATTCCAGCCTCTCTCTCACCTCCCTGTCTGAGATTAACAGGCTCAGCACCAAACCTGGGGGCTGTCTGGTCAAACATGCTGAGCTCCATCCTGAAATATCATGGGCATGAAAGCATGCAGGAAGATTTATATTTATACCAGAAGACCATAAGATATAGAAGCAGAATTAGGCCATTCAGCCCATTGAATCTGCACTGCCATTCAATCATGGCTACTAAATTTCTCAACTCTATTTTCCCGCCTTTTCCCCATAACCTTTGATCCCTTTACCAATCAAGAACCTATCTATCTCTGTCTTAAATTTCTACAGCCTTCTGTGGAAATGAATTCCACAGATTTGCCACCCTTTGGCTGAAGGAATCCTTCCTCATCTCAGTTCTGTAGGGTCATCTCTTTACTCTGAGGCTGTGCCCTCAGATCCTCGTCTCTCTGACTAATAGAAACATCTTCCTCATGTCCACTCTATCCAGGCCTTTCAGTATTCTGTAAGTTTCAATGAGATTCCCTTCATCCTTTAGAACTTCATTGTGTAGTCCATTTAATGTTGCTCTTTTGTTTCAGTGCTTGGAGTTTTAAATGCAGGTACCTATGGGGATCCCAGATTGAAACACTTGTATCATTGGCCAAGCAGTGGAGTTGCCTTGGTAAGAGTCTTCAGCCATTTAAATGGATTTAGATTCAGCCTATCAATTTAAAGCAGCCACTCAGATACCAAAAACGTGTAATATTTGAGTTAGATGTTGTTAACAGCATCAGACCAATCCTAACTGATGGATCATCACAGATATAAAACAGAGTGCAAGGGGAAGAAACAGCAGTTAGCGACTGTCACCTCAATCCTCGAAAGGGAGAGAACAGCTATCAACTCTGTTAGCTTCAGATATGTCTTAAGAGAGCGCACCATCTAACTAGTAAAAGATACCAAATCAGAAAGAACTTACAGACTAAGACATCAACAGAAGAACTCCAAAAGTTTCTAAAATCCACAAAACCTGGTTTATATTTTTGAGAGTGACCGAATTCTATTTGGTTAATGAATATTATATTTATTTGGACAGCATTCCATTAGAATTTTATTTTATTCGGTATGTTACTTGTTTAGTTAAAGCTCCCTGTTAGTTAAATAAGTATTTTTTTTCAAGTGAATGTCAAGTACTTCTGCTAGTTAATCACTAAACGTTGTTGAAGGACAGTTCACATCTTCCCACTTACTCCTAACAGATTACAAGGCGAGGTGTTTCTCTTTGGGGGATTCAGCATTACTTCGCAAAAGGGAGTACGATCTCTGCATCATAACAGTAGCAACCTATCAATGGGTGGCACGGTGGCACAATGATTAGCACTGCTGCCTTCCAGTGCCAGGAACCCAGTTTGATTCCTGGCTTAGGTTATTGTCTGTGTGGAGTCTGCACATTCTCCCCATGTCAGCATGGGTTTCCTCCGGGTGCTCCGGTTTCCTCCCACAGTCCCACAGAAAGATTAGGTGCGTATTGGTCGTGCTAAATTCTCCCTCAGTGTATCTGAACAGGGGTGTGACGACTAGGGGATTTTCACAGTAACTTCATTGCAGGGTTAACGTAAGCCCGCTTGTGACTAATAAATAAAAATACTTTAGACTTTGAGCTCAAACCTCTGGAGGTGGACCTAAACATATAATATTCTGATTCATAGGTAACGTGCTGGCAAGTGAATCGCAAGTGGATGTGCTAATCCTTCATGAATAATCTGAATCTGGTTGTGGAAGAAACGCAACGCATTTCTATTCTTAATGTGAAGTCACATCAGACGCCGGCAAGCAAGGTTCACATTGAGAAAATAATGTGTTTTTGCAAAGGTGTATCGCTGCTTCCATCTCAGGCTACAGCGAGAACAGAAGCACAATGATGGAAAGTTCACGGAAAGTGGAAAGTAAATCATAATGTAAAGACAAGCACAGAAAGTCATTTTTGCTCATCTGTCTCCACAGAGCCTCGCACTCTCCCCATTATGTCATCTTTTTCCTTCTTAAATTATTCGGGGAGCCAGATAAAAATGAACAAACACGAAGTGACCTGGAAAGGCTCCATACAGAAGAGGTAATTATTTTTTTTAAAAAATTGCTCAATGTTGTTTGAAAGGGGTCAGCTCCTAGCGACAGCTCTTGACAAGGTGGCAGACAAAGCGTCAGTCTGGATTGGCCCCAGACTCATTAAAATACTTCCTGCAAACGTTCGGGCATTAGGGACTCAAATGCCTCGACCTTTCCTTCAGCCTTTGCGAGGTGTTGTTTTCTAAGGCAGTTCGGAGGCACGAAGTCCTGACTAGCAGCTCAATCCCTGGCCCTGAATTAAAATACCACTTGCAGCATTCGAATATCTCTCAGGTCTGATGCTGTCCTGAAATCTGTAAACTCATACAGCGCCAACAACCCTTCCAAACCGCATCCCCTAGTGTATATTCAGCACTGCTGCCTCATAGTATCAGTGACCGGCTTGGGTCACTGTGCGCAGAGTCTCCACATTTTCTCCCGTGTCTGTGCGGGTTTCTTCCGGGTGCTTCGGTTTCCTCCCACAGTCTGAAAGACGTGCTGGTTAGGGTGCATTGGCCGTGCTGAATTCTCCCTCAGTGTACCCGAACAGGCACCGGAGTGTGGCGACTAGGGGACTTTCACAGTAACTTCATTGCAGTGTTAATGTAAGCCTACTTGCGACACTCATAAATAAACCTAACTTTACTTCAGTTCCTGCAAGCCTACAATTGACAGCTGTGCCTCCAGTTGCCTAGCCCTAAATCCTGGAATCCACCCCTCCAGTAAATTCTCTGCCTCTCCCTCCACCTTTAAGGCTCCCTTAAAAACTACAGGTGGCATTTTCCAGCATCCCCCAGCACCAAAGCACCACAGGTGGCATTTTAGAACATAGAACATAGAACATAGAACAATACAGCACAAACAGGCCCTACGGCCCACGAGGTGCGCCGATCACATCTACCAATCCACAGACCTATCTATAACCCCCTATCCTATTCTTTTCCATATACTCATCCAGAAGTCTTTTAAAAGACCCCAGTGAGTTTGCCCCAACAAACTCCGACGGCAGTCGGTTCCATTCACTCACCACCCTCTGAGTGAAAAACCTACCCCTGACATCTCCTTTGTATTTACTTCCCTGCACCTTAAATCTGTGTCCTCTCGTAGTGACCATTTCAGCTCGGGGAAATAGTCTCTGAGAGTCCACCCTATCTATTCCTCTCAACATTTTATAAACCTCTATCAGGTCGCCTCTCAACCTACGTCTCTCCAGTGAGAAGAGTCCCAGCTCCCTCAACCTATCTTCATAAGGCCTGCCTCCCAATCCAGGCAGCATCCTTGTAAATCTCCTCTGAACTCTCTCAATAGCCTCTACATCCTTCCTATAATGAGGCGACCAGAACTGCGCACAATACTCCAACTGGGGTCTGACAAGAGTCTTATAGAGCTGCATCATTACCTCCTGACTCCTAAACTCTAGTCCTTGATTAATGAAGGCAGTACACCGTACACCTTCTTGACCACTTCCTCCACCTGCGAGGCCGATTTAAGAGTCCTATGGACCTGGACCCCGAGATCCTTCTGCTCGACACAGCTAAGACTCCTACCCCTTATATTGTACTCCTTCATCCCATTATTCCTGCCAAAATGGACCACTACACATTTATCTGCGTTGAAGTCCATCTGCCACTTCTCCGCCCAGTCTTTCATCCTGTCTATGTCCCATTGCAACTTTTGGCATCCCTCCAGACCATCCACAACACCACCGACCTTTGTATTGTCAGCGAACTTGCTAACCCATCCCTCCACTTCCTCATCCAGGTCATTTATGAAATGACAAACAGCAGGGGTCCCAGAACAGATCCCTGGGGCACTCCACTGGTTACCGACCTCCATGACAAGACCCATCCACAACCACTCTCTGCCTTCTGCCGGCAAGCCAGTTCTGGATCCACGAGGCCAAAAGCCCCTTGGATCCCATGCCCTCTCACCTTCTCCAGAAGCCTTGCATGGGGGACCTTATCAAACGCCTTGCTAAAGTCCATGTACACTACGTCCACCGCCCTTCCTTTGTCAATGTGTTCAGTTACATTTTCGAAAAACTCAACTAGGCTCGTAAGGCATGACCTGCCCTTGACAAAACCATGCTGACTATTTCTAATCAGTCCAAACTTCTCCAAATGTTCATATATTCATATATACTTCTCCAAATTTTCCAGCATTCCCCAGCACCAAAGCACTACAGGTGGCATTTTCCAGTATCTCCCAGCACCAAAGCACAACAAGTGGCATTTTCCAGCATTCCCCAGCACCAAAGCACTACAGGTGGCATTTTCCAGTATCCCCCAGCACCAAAGCACAACAAGTGGCATTTTCCAGCATTCCCCAGCACCAAAGCACTACAGGTGGCATTTTCCAGCAACCCCCAGCACCAAAGTACAACAAGTGGCATTTTCCAGCAACCCCCTGCACCAAAGCATTACAGGTGGCATTTTCCAGCACCCCCCAGCACCAAAAGCACTACAGGTGCCATTTTCCAGCATCCCCAGCACTAAAAGCACTACAGGTGCCATTTTCCAGCATCCCCTGGCACGAAGCACTGCAGGTGGCATTTTCCAGCATCCCCCAGCACCAAAGCACTACAGGTGGCATTTTCTAGTATGCCTCAGCACCAAAGCACCACAGGTGGCATTTTCCAGCATTCCCCCAGCACTGGAGCTCGATCAGCTTCGCTGGGTGGACCACACTGTCCACATGCCTGATATGAGACTCCCAAAACAAAGATTAGAGTTTATTTATCATCACCAGCAACGCAACGCCAAATCAAACCAGCCAAAGAGTTCAAATGGTTGGTGTGGCAGCTTCATGGAATGAAAATGTCTAGAGTTGCAGCAGAAATCGCAAGACCAATCAGAGATTATTAAATAATCTTGATGCCAGTGTGGCCTGTTTCCAATCATTCATCATCAATCAGTGGCCAAAACATAAATACCCGTGAGATCACATTGACAACAGGGACGAAACGCCTGTGATTTTCAATATGACCAACATTTCTTTCTTCGTTCAATGGGACATTAATGGCTAAGAATGTAAGAAATAGGAGCAGGAGTCAGCCATCCAGCCCCTCAAGCCTGCCCCGCCATTCAGTAAGATCATGGCTGATCTGTAGTGAATCAGTTCCACTTTTCTGCTTATTCTCCATAATCCTTAATTCCTTTGTCTATCAGAAATCTATCTACCCGTGACTTAAATATATTCAATGAGGTTGCCTCCACCACTTCAATGGACAGAGAATTCCAGAGGTTTGCCACCTTTGAGTGAAGCAGTTCCTCCTCAACTCCGTTCTAAACTGCCCCCCTCCCCTTATTTTGAGTCTGTGCCCTCTAGTTCTGCTATCCTTTCTAAGCGGGAAGAATCTCTCTACCTCTACCCTATCTAGCACCTTCATTATCTTATATGCCTCTATAAGATCCTCTCTCAGCCTTCTAAACTCCAACAATTACAGGCCCAGTCTATTCAATCTCTCTTCATATGCTAACCCCCTCATCTCCGGTATCAGCCTGGTGAACCTTTTCTGTACTCCATCCAAGGCCAATATATCCTTCCGCAAATAAGGGGAATCAAAACTGTACACAGTATTCCAGTTGTGGCCTCACCAGTGCCCTGTACAGACTAGCATTTATTGCCCATCCCCTATTGTCCAAGGGGAGCTGTGCAGATGGAAGGTTTAACAACAGTTTTAGTGAAAAACACAAACCAGCCTGTGGCACAGCGCTGCAGTGGGAGCTCAGGCTGAGGACATGAGAGACTTGTGCCTATTGCTAGGGAGCAATGCTACCACCATGGATTTCAGCGCTGAAAGAGGTCCGCAGGTTGCCCCAGCAGACTGCACTCCAGCTGATTAAGTACAATTAAGGATCCCACGCACCCCAGACATTCTCCCTTTCATTTTCTTCTAACAGTGAAAGGATATAGAAGTCTGAGGTCACATGCCAATCGATTCAAGAACAGCTTCTTCCCTGCTGTTGTCAATCTTTTGAATGAACCTAACTTTTATTAAGTTGATCTTTCTCTAAACTCTAGCTATATCTGTAACACTATACTTTGCACCTCTCCTTCCCTTCTCTATGAACAGTATGCCTTGTTTATGCAGCGTGCAAGAATCAATACTTTTCACTGTATACTAATACATGTGACAATAAGAAATCAAATCAAAGGGGGAGGGGAGGGGTGGAGGGAGCAAGGAAGTGATGGCATTGGTGTGTGTCTGTGTGTGTGTGTGTGTGTGTGTGTGTGTGTGTGTGGTGTGTGGGTGGTGGAGAGAGAGAGAGAGAGAGAGTGAGTGAGTGAGTGAGTGAGTGAGTGAGTGAGTGAGACATCGTATCTGACCAAAGATATTATCTGCTTCATTATGGAGCCAAATGTGGTGGTTTAAAGATCTTCATAAATGGCTTGGTAACATTGAGAGCAATGTACACTTGGATTCTGATGTTTAATTCAGAGCCCCATGTCACAAAAATAAATTTGCGTGCATATCAGAATGTGAGCAACACGGTGGCATAGTAGTTAACACAGCTGCATCAGGAATCTGAGTTCAATTCTGGCCTTGGGTCTCTGTCTGTGTGGAGTTTGCACATTCTCCCCATGTCTGCATGGGTGTCCTCCAGATTTCCTCCCACAGTTGAAAGATGTGTGGGTTAGGTGGCTTGGCCATGTTAAATTGCTCCTTAGCATCAGGGCGACTAGTTCGGGTATATGAATAGGGTGATGGGGATTGGGCGGGTGGGATTGTGGTCGGTGCAGACTCGATGGGCCAAATGGCCTCCTTCTGCAATCATGATCAGAACATGTGCCCAGAAGGCTGATCCCAAGTGGAAGGGACACCAACTGGAAAAGCTGAAACTCTTTAACGATTAGAAAGAGGATCGTTCAGGGCTGGAGGGAAGGGAACCTCAAGACGAATGAAATATTAAACGGTAAGACCAGGCAAACTCAGAATATTCCTTCAAGGTAAGCTAGGAAAAATCAAACTACGGGGCATATGTTTAAAAGTACTTTTGGAAACATTTGGAAATATCCGGATATAAAACTTTATTGGATCAAGACGTGTTAATCCCAGACTAGGCACAGGGAACAAAATAAGAACTGCAGTTTCAGATACAATGAGGTGTTTTAACAGAAAGAGTTGAGATGGAGTGAACAATAAGCTTCCATTGATTAATTTGGAGTTTTCATGATGTTATCAGTAAATTTTTATTCCAAAAGAGTCTTACAAATCAAGTATCCTTCATGTATAAACCAGGGAACTAAACACAACCCAAAAAGAAACTTAATTTATTTGATCATTAGCGCAGGAAGACTAGATGTTTGTCTGCACTGTTTACCCTTGCTACTTTAGTGGTGATCAGATCAAAAAGAGCCAAAAAGGTATAGAAAAGGTTTACCAGGAAACTGCCTGGATTAGAGAGCATGAGCTATAAGGAGAGGCTGGACAAAAGAGTATTGTTTTCTCTGGAGCGGCAGAGGCTCAGGGGAATTTTTATAGAATCGTAGAATCCCTACAGTATAGAAGGAGGCCATTCAGCCCATTGAGTATGTACCGACAGCAACCCCACCTAGCCCCTATCCCTGTAACCCCATGTATTTACTTTGCAAATCCCTCTGACACTAAAGCACAATTTAGCATGACTTAACCTGTCCTGGGAAACCTGACAGAAGTCTGATAAGGTTGACAGTCAGAATCTTTTTCCCAAAGTTGAAATGTCTAATACTAGGGGGCAAGTACTTAAGATGAGAAGAGGAAAGTTCAAAGGAGGTGTGAGGGGTAAGTATTTTTTACATAGAGAGTGGTAGCTGCCTGGAAGGTGCTACCAGGGTTGGTGGTGGAGGCAGAAAGGAGTGTTTAAGGACTTTTAGATAAACACATGAATGTTCAAGGAACAGAGTGATATGGAGCATGGGCAGGCAGTGGGATTAATTTAATTTGGTGTCATGTTCAACATAACATGATGGGCCAAAAGGCCTGTTCCTGTGCTATACTTTGTGCAGATATGCTATTTATTATTCAGTGGTACACCTTTCTTCTTCAGCCATTTGTTAGACCATAGCTAGCCTAGGCCTTGGCTTTGATAATATTAGTTTATATGTAGTATCTGTAAAACTGAAATTATGGACAATACTAGGGTTTTGGATAAAGGATACTGGATCTGTAAGGGTTATGTACCCAAACATGTAGATGCAGTTAACATGTTCATAGTCTAATTGAAGGTTGGAACATGCTTAATGGTCGAATGAGATATTCCTTTGTTTGGTGGCCACCCAAACATAGATACAGGGATCACAATACACAACTTAACCAGCAGCCCATTACTGGTATGGAAGGGGAGGCGATGGCCAAGTGGTATTATTGCTAGACTATTAATTCAGAAACTCAGCTAGTGTTCTGGGAACCCGAATTCGAATCCTCCCACGGAAGATAATGGAATTTAATTTCAGTAAGAAAATACTTGGAATTAAGAATCTCCTGTTGACCATGAATCCATTGCTGATTGTGGAAAAAACCCAACTGGCTCACTAATGTCCTTTAGGGAAGGAAATCTGCCGTCCTTACCTGGTCTGGCCTACATGTGACTCCAGAGCCACAGCAATGTGGTTGACTCTCAATTGCCCTCCAAGGGCAACTAGAGATGGGCAATAAATGCTGGCCAGCCAGTGATGTTCATGTTCCATGAGTGAATAAAAAGTCTAATACCCTTGTGAGAGAAAAAAAATTCCTCCTCATTGCTGCCTTCAGTGGGAGGTGCTTTATTTTTAAACTGCGCCTCCTCAATTTGGGTTGAGAGGAAACATTGTCGCAGGAACGCCCCTGCCAATAACTCTCCAAATCTTATCTATTTCAATCGGAATAGCTCTCAGTCATACATGCAATCCTTAGTGTGGGAAGCCTAATTGTTTGTCTGCACTGTTTACCTTGCGATTTTCACGGTGAACATGTCAAAAAGAAACCTATTACAGACTCCCTGTATTCACTATTCAGTGACATATCTTACTTTTCCAGCCATTGCATTTAGATTTAAAACTGAGATGAGGATCTCACAGAGGGTGGTGAATTTGTGGAACTCATTGTCCAATAGTGCGGTGGAGTCTGAATCGTTAAATGGTTTCAAAGGGAGAGAGAGATATTTTGAATAAAAACAGGATAAGAGGATGTGGGAACAGAAGGGGAAGTGGATTTGAGACCAGGGAGAGATCAGCCATGATCTGACTGAATGGTGGAGCAGACTCGAAGGGCTGAATTTGCTGACTTCTGCTCCTAATTCCTACGTTCCTCTATTTATTTAAGATTATAATTAGCTTAGGCCTCGGCTAATGTATTGTAAGTTTATATGTGGTAGCCAGAAACCAAAATTATCCAAAATCCAAAATACAATTGTGCTTAAGCATTTTGGATAAAGGATACTCAACCTGTAAGGGTTATGTATCAAGGCATGCAGGTGCAGTCAAGATATAGATCAGCCATACATGTTTAAAAGACAGTGTTAACTGGAGTGACAACGTCTAAGCTGGCAGTGCTGGTATCAAATAAATGTGACTCATTGACAAACATCAACATCTATCTTCTTTTTATTCATTTAGGGGATGTGGACATTGCTGGCTGGGCCAGCATTTGTTGCCCATCCCTAAATGCCCTTTGAACTGAATAGTTTGCTTGGCCAGTTCAGTGGACAGTTAAGAGTCAACCACATTGCTTTGGATCTAGACTCACACATAGGCCAGACCAGGTAAGGCTTCCTTCCTTTAAAGGGCATTAAAAGTTTACTTGTTAGTGTCACAAGTTGGCTTACATTAACACTGCAATGAAGTTGCTATGAAAATCCCCTAGTCGCCACACTGCGGTGCCTGTTTGGGTACACTAAGGGAAAATTTAGATGGCCAGTGCACCGAAGCAACACATCTTTCCGACTGTAGGAGGAAACCGGAGCACCCAGAGGCAACCCATGCAGACACGGGGAGAACATGCATGCTTCGCACAGACAGTGACCCAAGCCCGGAATCAAACCCAGGTCCCTGGCACTGTGAAGCTGCAGTGTTAAGCATTGGGAAGCCAGATGGACATTTTATGACAATGATTTCACGATCATCCTAAGATTTTTAATTCTCGATATTTTAATTTCTTCATCTTCTGCCATCTGCTGTGGTGGAATTCGAATTCAGGTTCACACACCATTACCCTACATCTCTGGGTTATGATTCTAGTGACAATACCAGAACACTACCATCTCCCCTGTTCTGCATATTCCCAGCACAGACACCTAAACCTAGAATAGAAAAATCATTTGGCAAAATTGGGCAGAATGGGTCAAAAAAAGGATAGGGCTCTTAACAAAGGTAATAAGGCATGAACAATCAAGGTGATACTAGGAACAAACATCAAATATAAGGCCATTATACCCGAATGGGCAAAGGATTCACAACATATTCCCTCAGTTAATAACACATAGTGAAATGGATGGGTTTGATTCAATCGTCATTATGGAATCACATTTGCATAGTGGCAAGGGTGCATTCCAGGATAGTTAACTTCTGGAAAAGAGAGGGGGGCAAACAGAAAATGTGTTGGTGGCAAATAAAGGCTGGGATAACAACAATACAAATAAAGGATTTCAGCTTGGAAAATCTCGAAGTAGAACTAGTTTGCATGGAGCTGGGAAAGAGTAAATGTTAGAAAACTTTGATGTGTATTATTCCCCTAACAGCAATTGTACTGAATATCAATCAAGAAAATAAAAGTCCCCATTGTAGCGTAATACGGTAATCATGGGGAATTCATCGGATAAACCAAATTTGCAATAATAATGCAGAAGGCAATGTTATGAAATGTACGCAAGATGGCTTTCTAGAGCAACTTGCTGACAAATCAAATAAAGAATAGATTGTTTTAGATCTAGCATTGTGGATTGAGAAAGGATTCATTAGTAACTTTGTCATAAAGGGGCCTTTTAGGGAAGAGTGACCATAATATTTTAACAACAACAGCTTCTTCCATGCTGCCATCAGACTTTTGAATGTACTTCCCTACCAAGAATTCTTTCAAGCAGTTATTGGATAGGCACATGGAACATACCAAAATGACAGGGGGTGGGATAGCTTGATCTTGGGTTCGGACATAGCAAAGCACAATATCGAGGTCCGAAGGGCTTGTACTGAGCTGTGTTCTATGTACCTTATCATAGAATCTTTACAGTGCAAAAGGATGCCATTTGGCCCATCGAGTCTGCACCAACCACAATCCCACCCTGGCCTTATTCTCATAACTCCTCATATGTACCCTGCTAATCCTCCGACATGAGAGTTCATTTAGCATGGCCAGTCAACTCAACCTGCACATCTTTGGACAGTAGGAGGAAACTGGACCACCTGGAGGAAACACATGCAGTGAGGCATCAGTGCTAACCACTGTGTCACCACACCACCCTTATTAAGCTGCTCTTTCTCTACACCCTAGCTATGACTATAACACTACATTTCCTTCTCCCCATGTACTCTATGAATGATATGCTTTGTCTGTAATAGTGTGCAAAAAACAATTGTTTTCATTGAAACATTTCACATATTACAATAATGAATCAAACCAAATCAATTTTGTACCAAGTTTGAAAGTGATTAAGTTAATTTGAAACTTGGCTCTTAAATTTAACAAAGTGAAATACTTCCACACGAAGTAGATTGGGCAAACGTGTTAAAAGGAATGATAGTAGGCAAGCAATTTAGAGAATTCAAACATCATTGGGAACAAAAACATCATAGGAAATATTGATCCAACTGTGGTGAATTGGAAGAACATTAGGGTGTATTGGATCAAAGGAGAAGGCTTATAGTGTTGCCAAAAAGAGTAGTGAGCATTAGGGTCCAGAATCATACAGTTCTACAATGCAGAAGGAGACCATTCAGCCCATCATATCTACACCAACTCTCTGAAAGAACATCTTACCCAGGCTCTATCCCATCCCTGTTACCCCACTTATTTACTGTTGATCTAGTAGAAGAAATACTTCAGTTGCAAGCAATAAAAAGAACTTACTTCAGAAAGTAAATCAAAGAAAGTGGTTTAATAAAGATGCTTCAATACTCCAATACTTGAGGCCACACCTCAGGCCACACAAGTTCCCATTAATCCCATTTCTTGATCAGCTGACCGTCACATCATTATGTCATTGCTAACACTGTCTACTGGGTCACAGCTTATTATCACTGGATCTACCAATGTCATCAAAGACTATATTCTAACATTTACCCTACTAATCCCCCTAACCTACACATCTTAAGACACCAAAGGACAATTTAGCATGGACAATCCACCTAACCAGCATATCTTTCACACTGTGCTTGGACTGGCGCAAGTGGAGAACACCCATGCAGACACGGGGAGAGAATGCAGACTCTGCACAGACAGTGACCCAAGCCAGGAATCGAACCCGGGTCCCTGGCGCTGTAAGGCAACAGTACTAACCACTGTGCCACCGAGAAGATTTAAGAATTCAATAAATAAGGGGCAATAAACAGATAAGGAAAGAGATTATTAGATTAGCAAGAGACACATAAACAGGTTGTAAATATTTTTACAGGTATACAAATAGAAAGGGATCGATGAAAACGAGTGTGTTCCATAAAGAGAAATGATGACATGGCAGAGATATTACTTTGTAAATGTCCCTACATTAGAGGAGACAAAAAAAACATCCTGGAATTAATGAGGAACCAAGGGCCAAAGCAAAAATGAGGAAATTAAAGAAATCAGTATGAATAAATAGGACTGGGGCTAAGTAGTGACAAATCTGGTTAACATGAAAAAATTGCATCCATTAGAAGAAGTAGCTGCAGAGATAATGGGTGCATTCCTTATGATCTTCCAGAATGCCTTAGATTCTAGAACAGTTCCTAAGGTCTGGGAGGTAGCAAACATAACCTCATTATTTAGGAAAGCAGAATGAGAGAAAAAGAGGGAACTGTAAACCCGTTAGCTGAATATTGATAGTGGAATCGTAGAATGGTGGAATTGTAGAATTTACTTTGCAGAAGGAGGCCTTGTGGTCCACTGAGTCTGCACCAACCACAGTCCTATCAAACCCTATCCCCTTTACCATAACTTTCCCCTGATACTAACAGTCAATTTAGGATGGCCAATCCACCTAAACTGCACATCTTTGGAGTGTGGGAGGAAAGTGGAGTACCCGGAGGAAACCCACGCAGGCACAGGGAGAATGTGCAAACTCCACACAAACATTGACTCAAGCCAGGAATCAAACCCGGGTCCCTGGCGCTGTGAAGCAGCAGTGCTAACCACTGTGCCCTTCCGCACCCCCCCACCCCCCAAAGAGGAGGCAATGGTCAGTGGTCTTATCACAAGGCGATTAACCCAGAAACTCAGGTAACGTTCTGAGGGACCGGGGTTCATATCCTGTCACGGCAGATGGTGGAATTTGAATTCAACAGTAAATATTTGGAATTAAGTATCTACTGATGACCATGAAACCATTGCCAATTGTCAGAAAAACCCATCTGCTTCACTGATGTCCTTCAGGGAAGGAAATCTGCCATCCTTACCTGGTCTGGCCTACATGTGACTCCATAGTCACGGCAACGTGGTTGACTCTCAGCTGTGCTTGGGAAACTAGGGATGGGCAATAAATACTGGCCAGCCAATGATGCCCATGACCCAGGAATGATTAAAAAATAGTTTAAAAAGCACTGCGGGTGATATGAAGACAAATTTTGTAAGCTACGTTCCCAAGTGTCCTCTTTGCATGAGTGATATTTTGTGCATGTATGAACACTGAGGACAAGTTTTTCCAGTTCCCACCCCCCACCATGAACCCGCGGGTCAGAAGATTTGGTGGACCAACAAAAGGTCTGTTGATTTTGGACAATGATTTCCAATCCCGGTGGGGACCGAATGCCTTGGCCTAAGGTTGAAAGAAACACAGAATGATTGAGGGACGGATCACAGAATTGTTTGAGGGCAAGTTTTGTAACTTCTTTTTTCACGGTCGATAGGAGAAAATGAAAATTGCGTCCATAACAGCAGGGTAAATTTAGCTCTTAAAGTATAACTCGCACAAAAAGAAAGTACTGTCCAACAGACAGGTCTGGCTTGGATTTATTCAATTGCAAACAATTGGAGAGATGGAGGGGTGGAGTAAATCTACAACTCAGAAAGCAGAGAAACAGAAAGTTATCTATCGTTACTCTGAAGTAAATTTAGTCTCCTTCCTGAAGCACACACACACACATATTTTCCACAATAATGTGCAGAAATACAGCTTAAACAACCTCAGTGCTCCCACTGATTGTATTTCAATTTTACAGCACAGGTCACAAGGTGTCTTATATCAACCCGTGTGTTACCAATGTCCTGAACAATCTATAGCTCAAGGAACAATCTATAGCTGGAGAAACAACAATGATCATTTCTGCAGCTTTTATAGCTCAGAGTGAGAAAAAAATCCATCTCAATAATGCAATGTATTATCTTCCCAGTGTCTGATAGATTTTGCACACAAGGTGAGCTTTCCCACTGGTGAGCTACATAAAAGAAATTCTGGTTTTAGATTTTCTTTGTTTCTCTGCCCCTCGGGGGCCCGAGTCAGTTGTCAAATTAAGTTGCCACTGCATTTTATTGAAAAAGCGTTACTCTTGCTCTAAGAAAAACTATTGGGTTCCAACTGTGTCCAGTATCCAACATCAAAGACTCTCAACCAGAGGTCAATGGGGTCGGCAAAATCAGCAGCTTTCTAGACTAAAAGCATTTCTTTTAAAAGTCCCATTTTGCCTGCAGAATCAATAAAAATAGTGAGGCTAACAGGCACAGTGGTTAGCATTGCTGCCTTACACAGTGCCAGGGACCTGGATTCAATTCCCAGTTTGGGTCACTGTCCGTGCAGAGTGTGCAAATTCTCCCCGGGTCTGCGCGGGTTTCCTCCGGGTGCTTTGGTTTCCTCCTATTGTTCAAAAGACGTGCTGGTTAGGTATACTGGCCGTGCTAAATTCTCCCTCAGTGTACCCAAAGAGGGTAAAACTCTCCACTTACCTGACGAAGGGGCAAATCCCGAAAGCCTTTAGGTTTACTATCAAATAAACTTGTTGGACTTTAACCTGGTGTTGTGAGACTTCATATTGTGTTTGCCCCATTCAAAAGTCTGATGGCAGCAGGGAAGAAGCTGTTTTTTAGTCAGTTGATATGTGACCTCAGACTTTTGTACCTTTTTCCTGATGGAAAACAATATGTCTGGGATGCACGGGGGTCTTTGTTTTTTTTATTCATTCGTGAGGCGTGGGAGTCAACAGTTGGCCAGCACTTATGGCCTATCACTAGTTGCCCTTAAACTGAGTGGTTTATTTGATGATTTAGAGGGTTGCTGAGAGTCAATCACATTACAGTATCCCTGGAGTCACATGTGTAGGCCAGACCAGGTAACGATGGCAGATTTCTTTCTCTAAAGGACATTAGTGAACAAGATGAGTTTTTCCGACAATCGATTCACTGTCATCAGTCGATTCTTAATTCCAGATTTTTTAAAATTTAATTGAAATTCCACTATCTGACCAGGTAGAGTTCGAACCTGGGAGTTTCTGGTTTAATAATCTACCTATAATACCACTAGGCCACCCCCCCCCCCTTTGTTTTGTGGCTGCTTTCCTGAAGCAGTGGGAAGTGTAGACAGAGTCAATGGATGGGAGGTTGGTTTGTTTGATGGACTGGGCTACATTCACAACACTTTGTTGTTCCTCGTGGTCTTGGTCAGAGTGGGAGGCATAACAAGCCCAACCAAGCTGAATGACCGACAATTTAAAATTCTGAATTGAGAGAGAAGAAGGCAGTTTGGAGAATTGTTTCTGGTGAAGATTGATGGAGTGTGGAATGGCTCATCTCAGGTAGAGTTGTATATCTCCAAAGATTTCCCTTGAAATTAAAGATTAATCTTCCAAACTCTGCAAATGTCTCTGGAGAAAAATCATTGAGAAATAGTATTCTTTTTCTCAAATTCTTAGAATATTAATTTTAAAAGAATCAGAGCTGAGATTAAAAAAAGGGGCTGCTGATATGCTGTGAGGAATCATCTAATTGAGTACCAAGAAGCCCATTCATTCTCTGACTGAGGTAGGAAGCAGAGCACCATGGAGATGGACAGGTGGGAGGACCACATGGTAGAAGGCAGGGCGGGGTGGTCAGAGGCCAGAGGTTATGAGATGACATCTTCAGGAATATGTCAGAGCTCAGCCTAACTTGAAAGTGAAAATTAGATAGATATTTGAATGAAAGGGAGGGGGCGGGCATTAGGAATACATCTGGATTTTTAAAGAACTGTCAAAAGGCGTAGTGGGTCAAATGGCCTCCTGCTACTCAGTGACCTTGTGAAATGTGGAGGAAGAGGTAACATGATGGGTATTTTTCCTATACCTACAGCTCATCCCACTTCACAACTTAACTGAGCAGTTCAAACTTAGATGAGTGGTAAAGCCTTATTTTTTTTTATTCATTCATGGAACAGGCTGGTTGGCTAGCATTTATTGCCCATTCCAAGTTGCCCTTGAGAAGATGGTGCTGAGCTGCCTTTTTTAATCGCTGCACTTGTGTTGAGGATTGACCCACAATGCTGTTAGGGAGGGAATTCCAGCATTTTGATCCAATGACTATGACGGAATGGTAATATATTTACAAGTCAGGATGGTGAGTGGCTTGGAGGGGAACTTGCAGGTGATGGTGTGCCCACGTATCTGCTGCCTTTGTCCTTCTAAATGGAAGTGGTCGTGGGTTTGGAAGGTGCTGTCTAAGGATCTTTGGTGAATTCTTGCAGTGCATCTTGTAGATAGTACACACTGCTGCTACTGAATGTCGGTGATGGAGAGAGTGGATGTTTGTAGACGTGGTACCAATCAAGCGATTGTGTCCTCGATACTATCAAGCTTTTGAGTTTTGTTGAAGCTGCACCCAGGTGAGCAAGGAGTATTCCATCACAGTACTGAATTTTGCCTTGTAGATGGTGGATAGGCTTTGGAGAGTCAGGGAGTGAGTTACTCACGACAGTATTCCTAGCCTTGGACCTGCCCTTGTAGTTATTGTTTTTATGTGGCGAGTCCAGTTGTGTTTCTGGTCAATGGTAACCCCAAGGATGTTAACAGTGGGGGATTCAGTAATGGTAACACCATTGAATGTCAAGGGCCGATGGTTAGAGTGTCTCTTATGATCATTGCCTGGCATTTGTGTGACACAAATGTAACTTGCCACTTGTCAGCCCAGGCCTGGATATTGTCCAGATGTTGTTACAATTGAACATGCCTAACCAGGATCTTGCCATGCTCTCTGACTCAGCAACGTTCTACACATTCCATACAGAGTTTTAACCTTCAAACTCTCACGTTGGCATCTTTCAGTGATATTGCTTCAATACGTTTTCGCTCACTGATTACAATTATTCTTATTGATGGTAAACAGAAATGTGTATCCCATTGTGTAATGACACTCCAGCTGCATTATAGCTGTTGAAGCTCTCTCTTTATATCTACTAATGATTTGAGTTGTGATTTAAATAAAAACATAAATTGCCATCACTGTTTTTAATTACGGCTCTAGGCTCTGCTCGTGACAAGTCTCTCTTCCAACGTGTTTCCTGTTTAGTTTCTTCTGGATTCTTGTCATAGTACCCATCTCTTCATTAGCTTATGCACTTCAGATGGAAGTATCTACAAGCTAAAGGGATTTGATTGTCTTCAGAATCCCTTCGGCATTGGCACTGGACAATCCCCTCAGCATTGGAGAACCCCTTGGCATTGAAGAATCCCCTCAGTGTTGGAGAATCGCCTTGGCATTGGACAATCTCCTTGGCCCTAACTCCAGAGCCCCATGTAATTACCCTGCTAATCCCTTAACACCAAGGGGCAATTTAGCATGGCCAATCAACTGAAAACTTTGGATTGTGAGAGGAAGCTGGATTACCTGGAGGAAGCCCATGCAGGCATGGGGAGAATGTGCAGACTCTGCACAGACAGTGACCCAAGCCAGAAATCGAACCTGGCGCTGTGAGGCAGCAGTGCTATCTACAGTGCCACCGTGCTATCCTTCTGATGTAGAGAACACAGCAGCCAATTAGCAGACAAACAGGTGATTAGTTTTTTTATGTGATATCAGTTAAAGAATAAACAGTGACTCAAACGCCACAGAGAATAATTCTGCTCATCACAGCCTCTTCAGAAAAAGCATCAGGACACTGGTTTAACATCACATTTGGGAAGAAGCTGGTGACTGCAGTTACATGGTTCACGATGCTATACTGGAGTATAAGTGTAGATACCATGCTCACATCACTGGACTGGGCTTCGAACCACTGACCTTGTAATTTGGAGCTAGAAGCGCTACCCACTCAGTCACTTATAAACTGCTGTCACTGACAGGCAGGTAATCATCTAGAAGCAGTTACCCGCTAGGGTTAAAATGTGACGTGCTATCCGGGAAAGGCGATTAACTATTTTGTCTTTGAGACCTGCCTCCTGAATTATAAAGTGTGATAAAGATCCCTCTCTCTGAGAACAAACACCACAACACCCAAAGAAGAGTACCTCACAATCTGTAAAAGATGAGTGTGAAGTGGGGTGTGACCTCCTCTTCAGCAACTTTTAGGGGTTAAATACAAATTGAATCCCTGACACTCTAAAATCAACAGATGATTTATGTGTGCTATTAACTGTGAGCAAATTAACTAAACTATTAACAAACTAAATAAATCCCTTCCAAATATTAACTCTTCCCAAACAAAACAAGATTCTAATGGAATGCTGCTCAAATAAATACAGGAATCATAGTGGGGGGGAACATGGACAATGCAAATGTCTGTTGACCTCAGATGGGATTTTCCGGTTTCAGAGCAAGCACGGCCAGAATATCACACCCATGGAGAATAAGTGTGAAACTACAAAGGCTTGTGAATGTAGCCTAATCCATCACAAGATCCAGACTCCCATTCACTGACTCTGTTTATACTTCCTGCTGCCGCCTCGGAAAAGCAGTCAGCATAATTAAGGACCCATGCACCCCGGACGTACTCCCTTCCACCTTCTTCCATCTGCTACAAAAATCTGATGTTATCTACCAACTGATTCAAGAACAACTTCTTCCCTGTTGCCTTTTGAATTGGATCTATTTCGCACTTAGTTGATCTTTCTCTACACCCTAGCTATGACTGTAACACTGCATTCTGCGCTCACTCCTTTCTTTCTCTATGAATGGTATTCTTTGTGTGTGACACGCAAGAAACAACATTTTTCACAGTAAACCAATACATGTGACAATAATAAATCAAATCAAATCAAAATGTGTAACTGTTATTGTGCCATTAGCTGACATTCAGTTTATTATTGAAAATTGGATTGCATCACTCTGAATACTGAGAAAGATTAAGTCTTTACTCCCATCAGAAAGCAATTCTTTGGAGATAAACTTTAAAGAATACGCTTTTATTCTTTTTGAGTGTAAAAATGCCTGTTGTAAAATATAGCTGGAAGATATCTCAGAATAACAGTCCACTGAATTCTATTGAAGGTGACATATGTAGACCTCAATAGCTTGCCTTTAAGGGGTCAGCCATGGCTCAGTGAGTAACACACTTGCATTTCCAAGTCAGAAGGTTGTGGGTTTTAGTTCCAGATTTGCACACAATATCTAAACTGACACTCCAGTGCAGTCGTGAAGAAGTACAGTACTCTCAGCAGTTACTACCTATCAGATAAGGTCCTGTGTATAGAACGAAATGCCCTCTCTCGAGGGCATAAAAGATCCCCTGGCTCTTTTTGAAGAAAAGGCCGTAAGATATAGAACCAGAATCTGGCCCATCAAGTCTGCTCTGCCACTCAATCGTGGTTGAAATGATTCTCGTGCCCATTCTCCTGCATTCTCCCTGTAACTCTTGATCCCCTTATTGATCAAAGACCTATCTATCTCTGTCATAAATACACTCAATGTCCTGGCCTCCACAATCCCTCTGTTCCAATGAGTTCCACAAATTCACTACCCTCTGGCTGAAGAAATTGCTCAGTTTTAAAAGAGCGTCCCTCCACTCTGAAGTTGTGCCCTCGAGTTCTAGTCTCTCCCACAAGAGGAAACATCCTCCCCATCTCCACTCTATCCAGGCCTCTCAGTATGCTGTAAATTTCAATGAGATCCCCCCTTATCCTTCTAAACTCCATTGAGTACAGACCCAGAGTCCTCAACCACTCCTCGTAATGACAAACCCTTCATTCCACGCACAGCAACTTAAGAAAAGATGAGTTCTGAAGATGAAACATGAACTTCGATTACTAACAGAGTAATCAGATAAATGGTCACATATTCTGAAACAAGTCGCCTAATCTTAACAAGTCCTTGAAGACTAAAATCATTGCAGGTCTGAAGGATTTTCTCTCTCTTGGTTATTTGAACATAAACTGAGGTTGAATGTTTTTTTGAGGTTTTCATATAAAATTGCGACTGAGCTTTTGCAGAGAAGAAATATATTCTTTCAAGTGATTAGCAAATTAGTCCTGTCTAAGATGACTGTTCTTACAAATAGTGTTTGTTTCTTCTTTCCTAGGAGTGATCTATCTGTGTTGCTGGATTTCCTTGTTGAGTAATAAGATGTTTTCCTGCTGGTTTGAGTTATATGATGGTCATGTCAATGTCATTGTCCACATAATGGGAGACCAGATGAATGATACATAATGGGAAGGATGATTAAAGTGTTAAGTTTCAAATTTATTTGTGTCACGAGTAGGCTTACATTAACACTGCAATGAAGTTACTACGAAAATCCCCTAGACGCCATGCTCCAGCGCTGATTGAAGGAGAATTTAGCATGACCAGTGTACCTAACCAGCACATCTTTCGTACTGTGGGGGAAACCCATGCAGACACGGGGAGAAAGCGCAGACTCTCTACACACAGTGACCCAAGCCGGGAATCGAACCTAGGTCCCTGGTGCTGTGAGTTAGCAGTGCTAACCACTGTGCTACCGATTGATATCCCATCAACATACCAGTATAGCTAAAATACTTTATTTCACCTTCATGGATACAGTACCCATCGTTTTATAAATCTCTTCCATTGAAACAATGAGGAATAGTCAATTTTGATTCTTTTGCATTTGCTTCCCAGGTATTTTGTCTGAGATATTGCCAGGCTTTTGGAAACCAGTTTGAGAGATTACAGTGTCCATGATTCCATGTTGTTTTCTTTTTATCAGTACAGAATCTGCTGCCCAGCTGTCAATACAGGCATGATGTGACCATCACATACTGAATATCATTGAGTCATAGAATTATAGAGCTTTCCAACACGGAAACAGGCCCTTCAGCCCTACTTGTTCGTGCTCCCTTTTTTTTTAAAATCACTAAGCTAGTCCCAATTGCCTGCATTTGGTCCATATTCCTATATACTTATCTTATCCATGCAACTATCTAAATGCTTTTTTAAAAGACAAAATTTTACCCCTCCTCTACTAATATCTCTGTGCCAGACACTCACCATCCTCTGTGTGGAAAAGATCACTCCTCTGGACCTTTTCGTATCTCTCATAGAGCTGTGTGTGTCATAGAAATCCCACAGTACAGGAAGATGCCATTCGGCCCATTAAGTCTGCCCACACAGACATGAGGAGAACGTGCAAACTCCGCACAGACAGTGACCCAAGCTGGGAATTGAAACCAGGTCCGAGGCTGCGAAGCAGCAGTGTTAATCATTATGCTAGTGTGTCGCCTTTCTATTCCCCTGTCTCATCTTAAACAGATGCCCTCTAATTTTAGACTCTCTAATCTTTGGGAAAAGAAATTGACAATGTAGCTGACCTATGTCCCTTATTATTTTATAGACCTTTAAAAGATCACCCCTAAGCCTCTAGAGAAAAAAGTCCCAGTCTATAACTCAAACCATCAAGTCCGGATAGCATCCTAAAAAATCTCTTCTGCACTCTTCCTAGTTTAATAATAAACTAATTCTCCCAGGCTGTTGCCATCACTGCCTGGCTGAGCGTGTTCACATATTTTTCTTCGATTGCTCCCATCCCATAAAGCATCGCTGGCTATTCCAACATTAATTAAGTATAGGCAATCATTCTCGAGAAGAGGGTGCTAACCCATCATCTTGAACCTTTGTAGTCCATATAGTGTTGGAGTCCCCACAGTGCTGTTAGGGAGGTAGTTTCAGGACTTTGACCCAGTAACAACAAAGGAACAGCGATGGTGTGGTTTGAGGAGGGGAATCTTACAGGTAGTGGCGTTCCCATGCATCTGCGGCCCTTGTCTAACTGGATGGTAGAAATCTTTGGTTTGGAAGGTGCTGTTAAAGGAGGCTTGGTGAGTTGCTGCTGTGCGTCCTGGAGGTTGTACACACAACTGTCACCGTACATCGGTGGTGAAGGGAGTGAATATTTGTGGTGGTGGATGGGATACAAATGAAATAGGCTGCTTTATGCTGGATGGTGTTGAGCTTCTCAAGTGCTGATAGCAACACACTCATCCAGGCAAGTGGAGAGTTTCTCATCACACTTCTGATCCGGGAATTTTGTCCTTCATTGCTAGAGGGATGGAGTTTAAAAACAGTGAGATTATGTTGCAGCTGGAAGAATGTTAGAGTGAACATTGATTAGGTTACAATGGGTGCTTGATTTACAATAAGGTAAGCTGAGTGTGTCATTATTTAACAGTTAACTAGTTTATTAGTTAACTGTGTCATTAGTTTAACAGTAAACTAGGTTACAACTAGTTGTAGTAAACTAGGCAATACAACAGGACATAGACAGGTTGGTAGACTGGGCAGATAGATGGCAAATGGAATTTAATCTGGATAAATGCGAGGTGATGCATTTTGGCCAGAAAAATGTAGAAGAGAGTTATAGGATAAAAGGTAAAACTATTCGGAGTATAGAGACGCAGAGAGACCTGGGGATGCAGGTTCACAAGTCTCTGAAGGTGTCTTCACAGGTGGAGAAGGTGATAAAGAAAGCGTATAGTATGTTAGCTTTCATAGAAAAGGGTATAGAATACAAGAGTAGGAGTTTGATGTTGCAATTGTATAGAACGTTGGTTAGGCCTCACTTGGAATACTGCGTCCAGTTCTGGTCGCCGTACTATCGGAAGGATGTGGAGTCCTTGGAGAGAGTGCAGAGGAGGTTTACCAGGATGCTGCCTGGTATGGAAGGACTGTCTTATGAGGAACGATTGAATAGACTGGGGTTGTTTTCCCTTGAAAGACGTTGGCTTAGAGGGGATCTAATAGAGGTGTATAAGATTATAAGGGGTATAGATAGAGTAAATGGTGGTAAACTTTTTCCACCTTCAGAAATGGATAGGACGAGGGGTCATGGCCTTAGGGTGAGGGGGGCTATGTACAAGACGAATATTCGAGGGCAGTTTTTCACACAAAGGGTAGTGGGGGTGTGGAATGCACTGCCGAGTAAGGTGGTGGGAGCAGGCACGATAGGGCTGTTTAAGGGTCTCTTGGACAGCCACATGAGCGGTATGCAGATAGAGGGATATAGTAGGACTGTTTAACTATGACTTTTTTTCAACAGGTAATTCGGTCCAACTTGACCAACAAGGAGCATGCATTCGGCAGGTGGTGCGAGGACAGCTCTTGGATGTTGATTCATGGGTTGCCTGGTGCTTCATGTCGTAAATGAGTGCTTTACCTGGACCATCTGAGGGGCACCATGACAGCTCAGTGACTATTGCTGTAGCTGTGCAGACACTTGGAATTGGACTGGTGTCTGCGGGAATTTGCGCGTTCTCCCCGTGGTTGCATGGGTTTTCTCCGGGCGCTCCGGTAAACTCCCACATCCCAAAAATTCGCTCTTAGGCTGATTGGGAAACAAATTGACCCTATATTGAGATTCTTCCATATTAGGAATAACCTAAAATTAGAATAAGAAAATGGAATTGTTACTATAAAGTTATGACGGCGGCGCGGGCTCGTTGGGCCGAAGGGCCTGTTTCCCATGCTGTGTTGCTCTTTGCTCTTTACATTATGGGAGGAGCCTGGGTGATGATATAATAGGTACCTGGGTCACGATATGGTCGGAGGCTGAGTTACGATAGAGTAGGTTCCTGGGTTACGATACAGTAGGAAGCTGAGTTACGATAGAGTAGGTGCCTAGGTTACAACGCAGTAGGACGTTGAGTTACAATCAGGTAGGTGCCTGGGTTACAATACGGTAGGAGGCTGAGTTACGATAGAGTAGGTGACTAGGTTACGATATGGTAGGAGGCTGAATTATGATAGAGTAGATGCCTAGGTTACGATACAGTAGGAGACTGAGTTACGATAGAGTAGGTGCCTAGATTACAATACGGTAAGTAGCTGAGTTACGATAGAGTAGGTGTCTGGGTTACGATACGGTAGGAGGCTGAGTTACGATAGAGTAGGTGCCTGGGTTACGATACAGTAGGAGGCTGGGTTATGATACGGTAGGAGGCTGAGTTATGATAGAGTAGGTGCCTGGGTTACGATACGGTAGGAGGCTGAGTTACGATAGAGTAGGTGCCTGGGTTACGATACGGTAGGAGGCTGAGTTACGATAGAGTAGGTGCCTGGGTTACGATACGGTAGGAGGCTGAGTTACGATAGGGTAGGTGCCTGGGTTACGATACGGTAGGAGGCTGAGTTACGATAGGGTAGGTGCCTGGGTTACGATACGGTAGGAGGCTGAGTTACGATAGAGTAGGTGCCTGGGTTACGATACGGTAGGAGGCTGAGTTACGATAGGGTAGGTGCCTGGGTTACGATACGGTAGGAGGCTGAGTTACGATAGAGTAGGTGCCTGGGTTACGATACGGTAGGAGGCTGAGTTACGATAGGGTAGGTGCCTGGGTTACGATACGGTAGGAGGCTGAGTTACGATAGAGTAGGTGCCTGGGTTACGATACGGTAGGAGGCTGAGTTATGATAGCGTAGGTGCCTGGGTTATGATGGCATAAATACACAATATCCCTTCTACGGGAATCAAGTAAATCAAAATAAATTTCAAGATAGCTATACTTTTGACGCTAATAAATATCCGAATGTTCCACTGTCAGTGTATTTTGACAGCTTTTGAATGGAAATATTTCTCTAAAAACAAAGCAACAATTGCACTGTCACACTGCAAAATGAAGCATTTATATTCAAAAATTACACATAAACTATGACAAATCTCAGTGAAGATTCAGCATCCCCTTTAGGGAATAGAAACTACCTCAAACCAGAAACAGGCACTTACAACACTGCCAGAAACAGCATTACTGAGATCACAAAACATTCCAGCTCAGAACAGACTGATGCGGGCAGTTGGAGAGGTTTTCTACAGAACCTGTAAGGATGGGGAACATGACACGGTGGAGGATGGGGGGTGGGGAGGGGTGTGAGGAGAGGGGAGAAGGGAGTGGAGGTGTGTGAATTGATGGGATGCAAACTTTGGATTTACAGATGGTGAGTTGAGATGCAGAGATAAAGTCAGCAGTGTGCTGGTGGCAGGCCAACCCTTATGCTTGTCACGTGGTAGATTTCTACTTGTAGTATATTAGCATATCATGAATGTGCTTTCAGTATAACTTTTTTTTAATTGGGCTGCAGGGTGGCACAGTGGGTAGCACTGCTGCCTCACAGCATCAGGGGCACGGGCTAAATTTCTGGCTAAATTGATGTGGAGATGCTGGTATTGGACTGGGGTAAACACAATAAGAAGTCTGACAACACCGGGTTTAAATCCAACCAATTTATTTGATAGTAAGTAATCAATTATCAAATAAATACTATCAAATAAATTGGTTGGACTTAAACCTGGTGCTGTCAGACTTTTTACCATGCTAAATTGCCCTTTCGTGTCCCAGGGTGAGGGGGATTGGTCTTGGTGAATGCATGGAGACATGGGGACCAGAACACTGCACTTGCCTGAGGAAGACACAAGAGTGTTGAAAGCTCGCTTTTTTACTATCAAATAAATCGGTTGGATTAATAATTGGTGTTGCTAAATTCTTACATGGGGATGGAGCAGTGGAAAGGGGCTGGATGGGATGCACTTTCAGAGAGTCGGTGCTGACTGGATGGGCAGGATGGCCTCTTTCTGCACTGTAAAGATTCTGTAGTACAGATACAAAGTGTGTGGTTTGCCAGGTGTGTGTGTGCGTGGGGTACATGTATTATGTGTGTGTGTGGGATGTGCATGTGCATGGAATGTGTGCAAGTTGTGGGAGATATGTGTGTGCATGTTTGTGTGTGTTCGTGCATGTCCTGTAAATGCCTAACACCCAGCATCTATTGGGAGAGGCTCTGGCTCCATGTGACCCTGAGTCGGAGTAAGCGGGAAAGACTAAGTGACACTTATTGCAGTTTGTTTAATTACATCCCACTTTCAAAGCTGGCCATGTACCAGTTGGCTTTGCGAACTGTGTCCAAGGCCAGCAATTTTCCTTGTCAAACTCTACAGCACCAGGAAAGGGAGCAGGAAAATGGCAGCTGGCATGGAGGTTTGAGACTGGTGAGGGTGATTCAGCAGGTGAGCAGTGTGGCGAGAGGCGGGCAGCAATGAGGGCTGTTGCAGGGGTCAGAGGTATGGAGGAGCAGAAGGGTGATCCAGAAAAAGAGAGCGATAGAAACCCTACAGTGCAGAAGGAGGTCATTCAGTCCATCATCCCTATCCCCACAGCCCCCACACATTTACCCCACTCGTCTCTCTAACCTACACATCCTAAGGGGCAATTTAGCATGGCCGATCAATCTAACCTGCACATCTTTGGACTGTGGGAGGAAGCTGGAGCACACAAAAGAAACCCATGCAGACATGGGGAGAATGTGCAGACTTTACACAGACGGTGGCCTCCAAGCCGGGAATTGAACCCCAGTCCCTGGCGCTGTGAGGCAGCTGTGCTAACAAAAAACTGACCATCAATGTGTGCCGACCATGTGGAGTGCCAATGTATTTACATCTCTAAGTTTGACTCAACAAAAAGACAATAACGCACGCATAGGGTGGCATCTTGCATTCACCAGCAGGTTTCTAAGTAGTGGCGGAGTCGGGGATGGGGGGTGTAAAATGCAGCAAGTGGCCTGTCCGTCATCTACTCAGCTGCCCCTAAGCCTTTCAGTCGCAGTCCATCACTTTATTTTCTTCACCGACACACACACACGCACAGACACACGTGCACACACACGCATGCACACACGTGCACACACACGCATGCACACACGTGCACACACACACACACGCACACACCCGGCAGCTATAACTGCTCAGGCTGATGTCAGGCAAGCAGTAGGGCAACTCCTTTAGGGGTTCCCTGTAACTGTCAAAAAAACCTGTTCGGATGTCATATGCCCCTTTTAGCCCTCACCCACTGTCTGTCAAATCCCACAATGCCACTCCCTCACTACCCCCAACAGTAGGGCCTTCGAGCTAGGCCCTGCCGATATCCCTGATTTGCTTGCGGTCTGGCCTCCATTAGCACCTCCCTTCTCTTTGAGAACTGAGCGTAGTCCCAGCAATGGTCAGCACAGAACCTGGGAACAGGGTGCAGACAGACATCGGGGGATGGCAGGCAGGGTTCTAAGAGGGGTTCAGGGTGAGCTTTCCCCGAGATGGGGCTGGAAGTCTTGCCGGCAGCCAGTGTCAGCGGGGAAACACACCTCACTGGCTTTCACGGCGGCACAGTGGTTAGCACTGTTACCTCACAGCACCAGGGACCCAGATTCGGTTCCTGCCTTGGGTCACCGTTTGTGCGGAGTCTACATGGTCTCCCTGTATCTGCGTGGGTTCCCTCTGAGTGCTCCGGTTTCCTTCCACACTCCAAAGATGGGCAGGTTAGGTGGATTGGCCAGGATAAGTAGTGTCAGGGGGAGTAGCTAAGGAAATTGCATAGGGTTACGGGAATAAATGGGATTGCTCTCAGTGCAGGCTAGATGGGCTGAATGGCCTCCTTTTAGACTACAGGATTCTCTGGACAGGAATTGGAAAACACCTATTCGCGAACTAATGCCAACCATACACAAAGTGGAGTTTAACATTGAATAAAACACCATCTTTGCGCTCTCAGTGAATCTTCTGTTAACGGTGATGGAGTTGGGCCAGGAGGCACAGCTTCCCTGGGGTCAGCAGTTTAAATGTTCATACCAACTGAGAGGAGAAGGGCAAAGAGTGAGGGGCAGAGGTGCAGCACTCTGCTGGTTGCTCTGTGGCCAGTAAGGTGCTGTGACTGTGGACTCCTCATTATTGCTAAACACACAATTCCCTTTCCGCTCGCTGGAGAAGGTGCCCTCTGCGACTCTTTGTGAGTTTACATCATAAATGTCAGACAGACAAAGCTGGGCTTCTGTATTATTAATTTTCAGGGTATTAGTTCACTCTGCGATGGCAAACAATGTTCCCCTCCAACACGCCGGTGCCAGACTTTCAAACTGACAGTAAACTAATTGCACCCCTGGTCCTTGCCAGCTGCAGCTCGAGGAAGTATCCTCTTCGCGTGCGATGCACATTCTTCATCTTGCTCCCCTGTGAGCGGAGCTGGCTCTGGTGAACACTGCAGCGACATTATTTAACTTAGCATCGCGGGGTGCCCTGGAATGCCCTCTTGATCTGAATCCAAACGAGCCGCGGACACAGTAGAGAATTGTCACACACCCCATGGCTGCGGGACCATCGTTAACAAAGGGCAGCAATCAGACAAGTAAGTTAATGTTAACTCGCCTCCAGCGACAGTGTAAAGAATGCGAGTCCGGCACAGGCTGTAACCGGCTTCCTAACACCTTTTGCATTGAGCGGAGGAGAGGTCTGTTGTGTTTTCCTGATAAATATCCAGCCGCAGTTAAAAGGACAGTAAGCCTGCGATGATGAGTGGGTTAAGATGCTAATGATCAGCCCCCGATGTTGTCCCCTTGTCGACCTCAAATAAGCTCAAAGCACTTGGAAGTGCTGCACAGAAGCAGGCCGTTCGGCCCCACCAGTCTACGCTGGTCTTCATGGGTCCACAGAAACCGCCATGCTCTCTCGCTGCCATTTCCCAGCTTGCCCCTGTACCTCTGTATTCCCATTTTCCTCATCAAGACTCAGCGACAACAACTTGCGTTTGCACAGGGCGGGAATCTCTGGGCGCAGGTGCCCCAACACCAGAAATTCCCAGCCAAGCCCAATGGACCTATAACTAGAAATAGAGAAGCACAGGAGCAGGCCCTTCGGCCCACAATGTTGTGCTGAACATGACGCCAAATTAAACCAATCCCTCCTGCCTGTCCTCTCTATTCCCTGCATAGTCGAGTGCTTATCTAAATGCCCCTATCGTCCCTGCCTACACCACCACCCCTGGCAGCCTGATCCACACACCTACATTCTGTGTCAAAAGAAACACGCCCCTCACATCTCCTTTGAACTTTCCCCCTCTCACCTCAAGTGCATGCCCCCAAGACATTTCAACTCTGGGAAAAAGATTCTGACTGTCAACCTTACATCCTCTCGTAACTTTTATCAACTTCTATCAGATCTCCCCTCAGCCTCCGCCTGTCCAGAGAAAACAAGTTTGTCCTTACAACTCACATCCTCTAACCCAGGCAACATCCCTGGTAAACTCCTTCTGCACCCTCTCCAAAACTTCCACATCTTTCCTGTGATGTGGCGACCAGAATTGAACGCAATATTCTTAAATGTGGCCTAACCAATAAAGCGGCAAAAATGCTCTGTCGAATTTTCCGCTACACTTCCCGTGGCTGGCAAGATGTGAGAATTTCAGCCCGTTGCGTCTTTAACATCATAAAACATACCAAAGTTCTTCAACAGAGCATGAACAACAAAACATAACAGGGGATCAGGTAAGGAGAGTAAGAAGTCTCACAACACCAGGTTAAAGTCCAACAGGGTTATTTGGTATCACGAGCTTTGGGAGCATTGCCCTTTCCCCTGTTGAATGGCTCTAAAGCTTGTGATACCAAATAAACCTGTTGAACTTTAATCTGATGTTGTGAAATTTTTTTACTGTGCTCACCCCAGTCCAATGCCAGCATCTCCACATCACGTAAGGAGACACCAAGGCAGATTTTCAAAAGCTTGGTCAGAGAGGTAGGCTTCGAGGAGTAACTTAAACAGCGCCAGTGAGATGGAGGGGCAAAGGAGCTTAGGGAGAGCATTTCAGAGTCTTGGTAACTGAAGTCACCACCACCAACAGTGTTGTGATTAAAATTGGGATGGTGGGAGTTGGAAGAGCACAAGATATCGGAGAGGTTTGTAGAGGCAAAGGAGTTTCTGTAGTTAGGAAGGTGTCAGGCTATAGAAGGATGTGAACATAATCATAGAAGTTTTAAATTAGAGGCTTTGTTTAACTAGGAGACAACGTGGGCTAGAGAATACAGAGGAGTCATTGTATAACTGGGAGCCCAAAACAAACCGTGAATGGAATCGGCTGCCGTCGGAGGTGGTAGAGGCAAACTCACTGGGGTCTTTTAAGAGACTTCTGGATGAGTATATGGGAACTAATGGGATAGGGGGTTATAGATAGGTCTGTGGCTTGGTAGGTATAGATGTGATTGGCGCAACTCGTGGGCCGAAGGGCCTGTTTGTGCTGTAGTGATCTATGTTCTAAACCGCTTGCACAGTCCAGGGCTTTTGTTGCAGTGTGAGATTACACTCCTTTCCACCTTTCTTTCTTTCAGAATGTCGAACAATTCCTTCAAGTTAGTTGCAAATGAGCAGTTTTGTGTAATTGACTGGAAACAATGTTGAAAATGTCCATTAGCCATTTTACCTCCAACTGACACAACTATCGCAATCAGATCCTCAAATGACCTCGATTAGGTCGCCCCTCAGCCTTCTCCGCGCCAACGGAAACAACCCAAACCTACTCATCCTTTCTTCATAACTTGAATGTTCCATCCCGGCAGCATCCTGGTGAATCTCCTCTGCACCCTCTCGAGCACAATCACATCCTTCCTATAATGTGGTGACCAGAACCGCACACAGTCCTCCAGCTGTGGCCTCACCAAAATTCATTATAACTCCAACATGACTTCCCTGCTTTTGTACTCGATACCTCGATTGGTAAATCTTAAGTAACCTCGTGAGCCACTCTGCTGCAATCATTGAGGGTAATTGGGTTGGGTGATAAATGCTGGCCTAGCCAGCGACACCCACAGCTGGAGGATAAATACAATGAAAACTCACCAAGCTTATTTTTACATCATTGAGACTGCGCAATGTCACCGAACGTTTCAAATGAAACTCTTGAAAAATACCCCAAAGAAATGAAAGGTAATTCACGGGTCATTAAAAAACAATGGCACAGTGGTTAGCAGCACCCGGGTTCGATTCCCAGCTTGGGTCACTGGTTGTGTGGAGTTTGCATGTTCTCTCCATGTCTGTGCGAAATTTTCACCGGGTGCTTCGGTTTCCTCCCACAATCTGAAAGACATGCTGGTTAGACGCATTGAACCAAACAGGCGCCTGCCTTTGGCAACTAGGGGAATTTCACAGTAACTTCATTGCAGTGTTAATGTAAGCCTTACTTGTCACTAATAAATAAAGTTTAGCTATGGCTGCAAAACTACATCCTGCACGCTCTCCTTTCCTTCTCTCCTATTCTATGAACAGTATGTTTTATATCTCATGCAAGAAAAACTATATCCCAATACATGTGACAACAATAAATCAAATCAAATTCAATAGGGTCATTAAGCCTATATCTTGGTCATAACTGAATCCCCAGTGGTCCTACGTTGGACAAGTGATAACAATGGTTCCAGAAAGCAAGCAGCAAGACATCAGTCTGTTGGATTGTAACCTGAAGCAATTTCTCTTCACTTCCCGAGAAGAATGAAGATCAGGTCTGGACCAATAGTAGGGGATTTGTGTATTTCTGAAGGTGAAACAGTGAAGGTATAAGATTGAAAGTCGACCCAAGCCCCCAAAGGAAACTTTGAATTTGGTCGCTTTCAAGTCCATTTTGGAGACAAATGCAAATTCTGCCTTGAAACCTAAGAAATGTATACAGGAAAGGATCTCTGCAGAATCGCTGTTAAAGTCACGCAGGAGGGTTTTTCCATCTGTATCGAAGGTAAGCAAGCGCCATTTCTTTGATTTATTCAGAGCAATGTATCAGCAAACTATGAATATCCAGTATAGCAATCCAAACGAATGAATGATTGAGATGGCACAGTGGTTAGCACGGCTGCCACACAGTGCTAGGGACCTGGCTTTGATTCCAGGCTTGAGTCACTATCTGTGTGGAGTCTGCACCTTCTCCCCATGTCTATGTGGGTTTCCTCCGGGTGCTCCGGTTTCTTCCCAGCATCAAAGATGCAGATTAGGTGGATTGGCCATGCTAACTTCTTCCTCGATGTACCCAAATAGGCACCGGAGTGTGGTGACTAGGAGATTTTCACTGTAACTTCATTGCGGTGTTATTGTCAGCCTACTTGTGAGAATAATAAATAAACTTTAAAAAAAACTTTTGACAGAGTTGGAGTGATGATTCATTGGAAAGAGTCTGCGATTAAAGTCTTTGAAGTATTAGCTGGGGCCAACTCTTGATCTTTATACCATTATTAAGGACAAGAAGAGGGTTAGCTTGATGATGTATGATGACAAAATGATGCAACACTGCGAATAATAATATCTTTCTCTCTGGAGCTGTAAAAGATGTGAAAATTAAGAAAAGCGCACAGAATAAATAACCGATTCTGTTCATGAAGATGGCTCAGCTTGGCACGCTTTGTGGAGAACATAATTATGCTCTTGCAAATTGGCTGACGAATAGGAGTCCAGGTTAAACACATGTCACCCGGCATCTACTGTTACTGAAGGAGTGAAGTCCTCCTGGCCTCATCCCAGCAGTGAACTGGGCAGGCTACCAGCTAATTCATCAACATGGTGAACTTATGAATCAGCAGTCGGGACAAGTGCCTCTTTTATTATCTTGAAGGTCCCGTCTTCAGCAGTGCCAAAGGTATAAATCAATGAAAGGGCTTTCCCCTGAGTTTTATGGCATTTTGTAACGCCACATAGAGACTGTGAGACCATGAGATACAGGAGCAGAATTGGGCCCTTCAATCATGGCTGAAAGGTTTCTCAATCCCATTCTCCTGCATTTTCCCCCGTAACAGGCACAATGGCACAGCAGCCTCACAGCGCCAGGAGCCTGGATTCAGTTCCTGGCTTGGGTCACTGTCTGTGCGGAGCCTGCACATTTTCCCCATCTCTGCTCGGGTTTCCTCAGGGTGCTCGGGTTTCTTCCCACAGTCTAAAGATGTGCAGGTTAAGTGGCTTGGCCATGCTAAATTGCTCCTTAGTTTCACGGGGACTAGCAAGATTAAATTTATGGGGTTGTGGGTTAGGCCTGGGTGGGATTGTTGTTGGTGCAGACTCGATGGGCTGAATGGCCTCTTTCTGCATTGTAGGATGCTATGATTCTATGAACCTTTGATCCCCTTACCAATCAAGAAGCTTTCTATCTATCACTGTCTTAAATACACTCCATGGCCTGACCTCCAAAGCCTTCTGTGACAACGAATTCCACAGATTCACCACCGTCTGGCTGAAGAAATTCCTCCTCATCTCAGTTCTAAAGGGTCATTCCTTTACTCTGAGGCTGTGCCCGCAGATCCTAGTCTCTCCTACAATGGAGACATCTTCCCAATGTCCATTCTATCCAGGCCTTTCACTATTCTATAAATTTCAATGAGATTCCCCCCTCATTTTTCTAAACTCCATCGAGTACAGACCCAGAGCCCTCAAACACTCCTTATAGTCAAGTTTTTCATTCATAGGATCATTCTCGTAATCCTCCTCTGGACCCTTTCCAGGGCAAGCAGATCCTTCCTTAGATACGGGGACCAAAATTGCTCCCAATACTTAAAACGTAGTCTGACCAGACCTTTATAAAGCCTCAGCAGTACATCCCCGCCTTTATATTCTAGCCTTCTTGAAATGAATTTGCATTTGCCTTCCTAACTACCAACTCAACCTGAAGAGAATCCTGAACTAGGGTTTCCAAGTCCCTCTGCGCTTCCAATTTCTGAATATTCTCCCCATTTAGAAATTATTTTACGCTTTTATTCTTCCTACCGAAGTGCAAAACCTCACACTTTCCCATGTTGTATTCCATCTGCCAATTCTTTGCCCACTCTCCTAACTTATCCAAGTTCTTGTGCAGCCTTCCTGCCTCTTCAATACTATCTGCCCCTCCAACTATCTTTGTATCATCTGTAAACTTAGGCACAATTCCCTCATATTATTGATGTAGAAAATGTAAGATAACACCGACCCCTGCTCAACTCCTTTTGCCACCAGCTGCTATCCTAAAGAGGACCCTTTTACCCCACCCTCTGTCTTCTGCCAGTCAGCCAATCTCCTATCCACGCTCGCACTTTGCCTCTAACACCATGGGATCTTATCTTAATCAGAAGCCTCTCGTGTCAAAGGACTCTGGATTCCAAGTAGATAACATCCACTGCCTCTCCTTTATTTAACCTGCTCTTACCTTCTCAAAGAATTCCAAAGGTTTGTCAGGTATGACCTCCCTTGATGAAACCATGCTGACTTTGTCCTATTTTACCATGTACTTCTAAATATTCTGAAATCTTATCCTTAATAATGGACATTAATATCTTATCAAAGACCGAGGTCAGGCCTGTAATTTCCTGGCTTTTGCCTTCCTCCCTTTTTAAACAGCGGTGGTACGTTAGCAATTCCTCTGAGACCTTCCCTGACGTGGAGATGTTGTCATTGGACTGGGGTAAGCACAATACCCTCCCTGACTCCGGTGATTCCTGTAAGGTCACCACTAATGCCTCCACTATCTCTGCAGCTATCTCCTTCTGAACTCTGGGGTGTGGTCCATCCAGTCCGTGTGATTTATCCACTTTCAGACAGTCCCTGGCACCTCCTCTTTAGGGATAATGATCAAACTCATCTCGCTTAAACTTTGGGTATGTTACTGGTGTCTTCTACTGTGAAGACTGGTGCAGAATCCCTATTCAGTTCCCCCATCATCACACAGTGGCACAGTAGGTAGCACTGCCAACTCACAGCAGCAGGGATCTGAGTTCAATTCCCTGCTTGCATCACTGTTTGCCCGTTCTCCCTGTGTCTGTGTGGGTTTCCTCTGGGTGCTCCCACAGTCCGAAAGGCACGACGGTTAGGTGCATTAGCCGTGCCGAGATCTCCCTAAGGTACCTGAACAGGTACTGGAGTGTGGCGACCAGAAGATTTTCACAATAACCTCACTGCAGTGTTAATCTAAGCTTACTTGTGACACTAATAAAATAAACTTAAACTTTAAACAACTTCTCCAGTGTGAGGAGTCTAACCTTGCCTTTCTCTTACCTATCTAAAAGAACTCTTGTCATATTCTTTTATGTTGCTGGTTAACTTACCCTAATATTTCATCTCCTGCTCTTTATTTTTTTAGTTGTCCTCTGTTGGCTTTTGAAGGCTTCCCTAGCTTCCCACTAATCTTTGCCACGCTGATTGCTCTCTCTTTTGCTGTTAATGCTACCCCTGACTTCCCTCGACAGCCATGATCCCCTCACCCTCTCCTTAATATGCTTCTTCCTCCACAAGCTGTCCTCGAGGTTGCTGACGAGAGCAAAATGCAGTCCCTTTCCTTCAAGTCTCCCGAAGCATCCAAAATGCACATCACCTTAGCCCCAGTAACTCCTGTGCCGAGCACACTGGCTAAAAACATCAGCAGCCACTTTTGAACGAGTACCAATCCCCCTCCTTGCAGACAGAGAGCACAGTTGTGTTGTGGTTCGCTGAGGGAATGTGTGCCTCAATCAGGCACTGATACAACACAGAATCAGTGCTAAAGAAGTCTTGATCCACTGCCTCGAGCCTATAGCACTATTACCGTTATTAACCAGTGTAACACTGATGGTTGACATGTTATGAATTACCTTTTTAATTTCTTATCTATTGTATTTGCAAGGATAATGCCAAAACTGGGGGAACAAATCTCTTATCAGGAGGAGGTTTGTGTAGTGCATTAACACTAGCATAGACAACTTTTAAAATTCTGTGCATGGGATGTGGCCTAATTACCTCATTGCCCCCGAACTAAGTGGCTCGGTGGGCCAGTTCTGTAGGCATTCTATGATTTTAGAACCAATCACGTTGCTATGAATCTGGAGTCACATGTAGGCCAGACTGAGTAAGGATGACGGATTTCCTTCCTAAACATTAGTGAACCAGATGGGTTTTTCCGACAATCAGTGGTAGTTTCATTGCTACCGTTAGCTTTCAATTCCAAATTTTATTTGAATCATAGAATCCTGCAGAGCAGAAGGAGGCTATTCGATCCGTTGAGTTTGCACTGACCACAATCCCACCCAAGTCCTATCCCAGTAGCCCCACTCATTTACTCTAGTGATCCCCCCTGATATTAAGGAACAATTTAGCATGGCCAATCTGCACATTGTTGGACTGTGGGAGGAAACCGGAACACCCAGAGGAAACCCACGCAGATCCGAGGAGAATGTGCCCAGACACAGAATAGATATGAACCTGGACGCAGGAACACATGTCTATTCAACTTGGCAATGAGCCGGTGGGAACATCCACTGCAGTAGTGTCTGCTGTTACCAAGCGACAGGGAGTTAATGCCAAAAGGGGAGAATATGCCCAGAATTTTACTGCCTCGCCCACTCCAGGATCAGGGCGGGCGAGGCGATAAAATTCCAGCATATGTCCAGAATCAGTTGGACAAATGAGATATCACCATGCTATTAGGTATCTTATGGCTGGCTGAGGAACTTGACAGAGGTTTGCATGGATGTGGAACTATTAAATGGAATTGATTTTAACCAAATGAAAGGCAGAATTATTAATTATGAAAAAGTGCAATTGATCTGTAATTGACTCTGTAATCTAGCTCTTTTAGAGAGTTTCTATCACTCTGTCCTTAGAGCTGTTTAACCCTTCATTAGACTCCGCTCAGCTGTACATTTATTTTACCTTGCCTTATATTTTATGTTAAATAAATTTGTTTCATATTTTTATACAGATATTTGGCCTTGCAAGTTTTGGATTGTCTTGTTTTAAGACACAGCTGACCCACTTCTTGAAATTTCCACATAGCGCACATCTGGATTGGTTTATTGGCATGGACAGAATTCCCTTCATAAAAAGATTTGTGGCTCCAGTTGTGGACTGATCGAAAGTTCTGTTATCGGGAATAACAAGAGCAGAAAGGCACTGTGCCCATTCACTGAGCAATGGTCATCCATTACTGAACCTCACACAACACAGAGCAGCTTTACAGCTCAGCCAGAGCTCAAGCTTCCTAACTGGAATATTGCGCACAGGTGTCACAGACAGACAGGGATAGTGAACAATGTTATTCTCTTCAGCATTCTGCCCTCTTACCAGTCCCTTTGTGGAGAACACTGTCTCCTTCAGCTCCATCCATCCACAATGATGGACTTCCACAGGTAAAAGAAAATAAGATACAAAACTTCGTACAAAGAAATACAAGAAGAAAAACTGAACTCCCGTGCTGAACGTGTCTGTTTCCCACACTTCAGAATATTTAGTGTTGTCAGCTTTATCTAACAGTATTTTTTTATTTATTCATTCATAGGATGTGGGTGTCACTGGCTGGACCAACATTTAAACATAGAACATTACAGCGCAGTACAGGCCCTTCGGCCCTCGATGTTGCGCCGGCCAGTGGACCCTCTAACCTAAACTATTCCAATATCATCCATCTGCCTATCCACCGAACATTTGAATGCCCCCAAAGTAGGCGAGTCCACAACTGCTGCAGGCAGGGCATTCCACGCTCTCACCACCCTCTGTGTAAAGAACCTGCCTCTGACATCCGCCCTATAACTACCACCTCTTAATTTAAAGTTATGTCCCCTCGTGTTGGTCATCACCATCCGAGGAAAAAGGCTCTCACTATCCACCCTATCCAGTCCTTTGATCATCTTATACGCCTCAATTAGGTCACCGCATAACCTTCTTCTCTCTAATGAAAATAACCTCAGGTCCCTCAGCCTTTCCTCATAAGGCCTTCCCACCATACCAGGCAACATCCTGGTAAACCTCCTCTGCACCCTTTCCAATGCTTCCACATCTTTCTTATAATGCGGCGACCAGAACTGTATGCAATACTCCAAGTGCGGCCGCACCAGAGTTTTGTACAGTTGTAACATAACCTCACGGCTCCTAAATTCAATCCCTCTACCAATAAAAGCTAACACACCGTACGCCTTCTTAACAACTTTATCAACCTGGGTGCCAACTTTCAAAGAGCTATGTACTTGTACCCCAAGATCCCTCTGCTCGACAGCACTATTAAGGGTCCTTCCATTAGCCCTATATTTCATATGCCTGTTATTCCTACCAAAGTGAATCACCTCACACTTATCCGTATTGAATTCCATTTGCCACCTCACGGCCCAGCTCTGCAACATATCTATGTCCCTCTGCAAACTGTAACATCCATCCTCGCTGTCTACAACTCCCCCCACTTTGGTATCGTCAGCAAATTTACTAATCCAACCCTCTACACCCTCATCTAGGTCATTTATAAAAATGACAAACAGCAGTGGCCCCAAAACAGATCCTTGAGGTACACCACTTGTAACTGCATTCCAGGTTGAATATTTCCCATCAACCACCACCCTCTGTCTTCTATCAGCTAGCCAATTCCTAATCCAAACTGCTAATTTATTGCCCATACTACACTACAGAAGAGGCCCTTTGGCCTATCGAGTCTACACCAGTGCATGAAAGATCCTGACCTGCCCACCTAGTTCCACCGGCCAGCCCTTGGATATTATGGTGTGCCAAGTACTCATCCAGGTACTTTTTAAAGGATATGAGGCAACCTGTCTTTACCACCTCACAGGCAGCATATTCCAGACCGTCACCACCCTCTGGATAAAAATCTTTTCCTCAAATTCCCCCCAAACCTCCCAACTCTCCCATCCCAGGGTGCATTTAAGAGTCAACCCACATTGCTGTGGCTCTGAACTCATATGTAGGCCAGACCAGGTAAGGATGGCAGATTTCCTTCTCTGAAGGACATTAGCGAACTACTTGGGTTTTTCTGACAATCAACAATAGTTTCATGATCATTAGTAGTTTCTTAATTCCAGATTTTTTTTTAATTGAATTCAAATTCCACCAACTGCCATGGCGGGATTTGAACCTGGGTTCCCAGAATATTAGCGGAGAGCATATTTCCTTTCCTGAAGGACATTAGGGAACCTGATGGGCTTTTATGACAAAGGTTTCAATGATCATCCTCAGACATTTAATTCCAGATTTTTCAACGTTCCTTCAGGTTCTTAACCAGAAAGATTGACCAGAATTTTCTGGCTCTTCTTGTTGGTGGGATCTTCCCTTCTGGCCATTGGGAGCAGAGTTTTTAATGACTTGTGATGGGGTTGGCAGATTTCAGCCAATAACTCTTTGTCTCACCACAGACCTGCTGAGTAGTTGAGCATTTTCTGCTTTTATTTCAGATTTTCCAGCATCTGCAATATTTTGCTTTGGTTGCTGTAATGACTCTGATGTTCATCGCAAACTCTCCTGCCTTCCACTCTCTCACAGCCCTTCCCTCCCTCCCCTACTTTCTCTACTTCTGCTCTTTCCAAAAAAAAATGTTACAGGGGTAAAATTTTTCTAATTTTGATGAAGGGAACATGTCTGGCCTTTTTATAGTGCTTTTTTTTTTGTGTCTATTTTCAGTTGTTTTTTGGGCCTATTCGGGATGCTCCCCGCTGCCTGCACCATGGACTAGGAATTGGACAGAGATTGGAAAATGGATAGGAATGATGTCGAATGAGATTTCACACATGGGCGGCACAGTGGTTAGCACTGCTGCCTCACAGCGCCAGGTTCAATTCCCTCTTGGGCCACAGTTTGTGTGGAGTCTGCACATTCTCCCTGTGTCTGCGTGGGTTTCCTCCGGGTACTCCGGTTTCCTCCCACAGTCTGAAAGACGTGCTGGTTAGGTGCATTAGCCGTGCTAAGTTCTATCTCAGTGTACTCGAACAGGCACCGGAGCGATGGGGTTGTCAGATTTCAGCCAATAACTCTTGCTCTCTCCACAGATGCCACCAGACCTGCTGAGTATTTCAGCATTTTCTGCTTTTATTTCAGATTTTCCAGCATCTGCAGTATTTTGCTTTGGTTGCTGTAATGGCAAAGGTAGGGCTTTTCACAGTAACTACAGTTAATGTAAGCCTATTTGTGACACTAAGGAAATAAATTTTGAAGACATTCCTGCAGTGTTGAGGATCCTTGTTCTGAGGGGTGGCTGGGTTGTAGTCAATACACTGCAACTTACAAGCTTGTTTCTGTGCTTGTGGAAAATTCTCTGTTGCTACTCAATGAGCTGCAATTAGCCATTACATGACAGCAGCGATTGCCCAATGGGGAACGTGAGCAATGGCATTAAGAAACAATTCGGGATGTAATAGTTTGCAAGGCTCAGGAGTGAGACAGCTAGTCAGCTCCACTGACTGACATTGTTTCCTCCAACCATTGTTGCAAAACAAAAAGAAAATGCCTTGGCGTTTTGTTTTAATGACTGTAGTGCATTTCCAAGACAGGGAACAATTTCATAGAATCATAGAACCCTACAGTGCAGGTAGAGGCCCTTCAGCCCATCGGGTCTGCACCGACCACAATCCCAACCAGGCCCTATCCCCATATCCTTACATATTTTACCCACTAAGCCCTCTAACCTATGCATCACAGAACACTAAGGGGCAATTTAGCTTGGCCAATCAACCTAATCCCCACATCTTTGGACTGTGGGAGGAAACCGGAGTACATGGAGAAACCCACACAGGCACGAGGAGAATGTGCAAACTCCACACCGACAATGACCCGAGCCGGGAATTGAACCCAGGTCCCTGGAGCTGTGAAGCAGCAGTGCTTACCACTGTGCCACCGTGCTGCCCATTTAAGCTCAATTAAGCTCAAAGTATGTGTATGTTTCATGTTTCAATGTGGCACACCTTCTCAACATGTGATGAATAATCTTCACTTGACTGGAAGGGTGCAGCTCCAACAACACTCAAGGGGAGGGTATGGGCTAGTGGTATTATCATTATGAATCCAGGGACTCAACTAATGTTCTGGGAACGCTGGTTCAAATCCTGCTACAACAGGTGGTGGAATTTAAATTCAATAAAAAAATCTACAACTAAGGAGTGACTGATGACAATGAAATCAGGAAAAACTTACCTGGTTCACTAACGTCCTTTAGGGAAGGAAATCTGCCGTCTTTACCTGGTCTGGCCTACATGTGACTCCGGAGCCACAGCAACGTGATTGACTCTCAACTGCCTTCAGGCAATTGGAGATGGGTAATAAATGCTGGCCAGCTGGAGATGCCAATACCCCACAAATGAATAAAAGGAAAGTTTGACACCATCCAGGGCAAAGCAGGCAGGCACCCTTTCCATCACCTTCAATATTCGCTCTCTCCACCTTGGTAACAGTGCATACCAGTTGCAAGATGCACTGCAGCGATTTGCCAAGGCTCCTTGGACACCACCTTCCAAAGCCATGACATCCACCTCTTCCCAAAAAGTGGCAGACGGAAAAACATCGTCTTCAAGTTTCCTTCCAAGTCACGTGTGGTCGTGTATGGAACTCTATCGCTGTTCCATCACTGTCGCTGGGTCAAAACACTTTGGGTGCACATGGATTATGGTGGTTCCAGAAGGTGAGTCTTTACCACCTTTTTGAAGTACACTTGGACATCAGCCACTAATACTGGCCTATCAACTATACTTCTACTCTAAAGATGAAGTCCAAGGTGAGATTTTCTGGCCACACGTGCTCTGAAACTGGAAAATCCCGCCAGACCTTGCCCCTCACCAGCTACGCTAGGCGGGATGGGAAGATCACAGGGTCAGTGAATTGTTGTAGTGGGGAAGGAGGTAATTCGGCCCATCCTATCTGTGCCAGCTCTCCAGATCAACAATTTGCCAAGTGCCATCCTCATGCCTTACTCCTGTAACCCCTTCAAATAATCATCTTAACTTCCTCTTGAAATCCTCAATTGAACCTGCCTCCACCACTCTCTCGGACAGTATATTTCAGATCCTAACCGCTTGCTGTGTGAAAAGGTTACTTCTCACGTCACTTTTGCTTCTTTTGCAAAATACTTTCAATCTGTGCCCTCTTGTTCTCGATCCTCTAAACTGTGGGTTAAGTTTCTTCCTATCTATTGTGTCTGGATGATTTTAAACACCTCTATCAAATCTCCTAGCTTTCTCCTCAGGGAAGATTCCCAACCTCCCTAATCTATTCTCATAGCTGAAACTTCTCATCCCTGGAACCATGAGTTAATACTTCTCAAAATAACAGAATGTCGAAGATTGAAAGTATTTGTGTACCATTAATCAAGAGCTCATTTCTAATCCCTGTCTTTTAAGAACAGAAAGGTTTAAAATGCACGGTAATCTAAACAAAGGTGAGATATATTCTCAGACTTTCTTCAACGATAGTGGCTTATAGCTTAAAAAAATAAATGTTGTTTACTTAAGAAGAGAAGTTACAATCAGCAAACCTTCAATCTCACCAATCCGTCACCAACCACTGGACTAGCAGGACTGATGAGGAGCCATTTGTGTCTTGTGATTGGAAAATAAACTGCCTATTGGTATTCTTGACAGGAAATATCTTTCCATTCGCAAGTAAAAGGATGTGCCTCAGCCTCATTGCTGATCCAGGAGAAGGAGCTCTTCAGTTGTGGGCAATAAAATATAACAAAACTTACTCCAACTTATAAATCAAAGAAAAGGTACAATAAAGTAACTCTAACACTTGGGCTATTCCAAGTTCCCCATGATAAATGACTTCAATTTACCCTGAGTCAACTGATCATCGCATCAGTCTGTCATTGGTTACATGGTGTACTGGGTCAGCTGACCCTTACAGCTTGTTACCATTGGTCACCTTACATCAGATAGAATGTTATCAGTGGTGGAATTCTGACAGATATCTCCTTCTTTTAAAATCATTGAAGAAACCGTTCTCTGCTACCATGTTGATTCGCCAGAAGGAAGTTTTCAGTTGCGGGCAATAAAATAAAACAAAAATTTACTGCAACTTATAAATCAAAGAAAAAGGCTTCACTAAGAAACTTCATTGCTCCAACACTTGAGGTCTCACTCTAGGCCACCTGAAGTCGTTTAACAATTCCAAACAGGTTCTTATTTATACTGGCCGAGATTCTCCCATGCCAATAAACTATTTTTCCTGGGTTGAGCCGGGAGAATCGTGCATGCACTGATTCACAAGGTTCATGCATGCTTTCCCGACACTTGTGCGCATTTCCCAGTGACTGAATCTCTTCCATCCCAAACTGGGACACTCTGATATCCAGTGAGGTCGGGACCACATTGGAAACAGGCAGGGAACAGCAGGTAAGTGATTTTAATCTATTTTTAATGTCATTTGAATGTGATTATCAGGCCTGGGACTGAATTCTTCAGGCCTGATAGCATCTCCTGCCCCACCAGGAATATTTCACCCCAGCGAGGTTTACAGTAGCTCCCCACTTTTGGTGAACTAGGGGAGACCTCACTGGTGTGAAGGGAGGCAATTGGCTTGGGTAGCAAGGAGTGGTGCCCCTTGGACATCGGCACCCTGGCAGTGCCAGCCTCTGCCCCCCAGAACTGCCCAAAGGGCAAAGTGCCCATATCCATGGAGCACCTTGGCACTGTCCATTGGGCATTGGGCAGTGCTAAGTGAGCTGGGCATTGGGGACAGTGCTGTGAGGCAAGGCCTAGGGGGCAGGGCTTAGAGGCAATCAAAGGGGGTGGGGGGTTCCACTGCATAGGGATCCAGTTGGGATTGGAGAGAGGCCAGTGATCAGGACAGGCTGTGAGGGGAGAGGGAGAGATTTCCCGTGGGGTTCTGCCTCCCTTTGGAGGGGTGTCTGCCTCGTGAAAATCTTCCAAGGATGGGGTGTGCCTCATGGCGGGGGTAGGAATGGGTGGGGCAATATTCACTGCTGGGAGGGTGCTGGAGATCGGAGTGCTTTTGGACAGTGTGGGGTCGGCGCTGGCCGAGAAATGCTTGTGGGGGCCATGATTAGGGTGCGATTGAGTGTGGGGAATTGGAGGGCCAGTGCTGCGGGGGGGGGGGGGGGGAATCTCAGGCTAACCAGCGATTGAGCTGGCCAGCAAACTGGAAGCTGACAGATCGGGGCCCACTGCACATGTGCAGAGTTCCAGAACTGTCAGACTCTGGCACGCACACGCTTTTAATGATATTCACAACTGTGACTTCTGCATTGCACACAGAGTGTGGGAGATTCGAGACTGAACTCCCACTGAAAAAACAATCGTGAGTTACATCAGTTTTCCTTCAAATTCAGCACTTAGAACTTTTCTTGTCTCCACTGAGTCAGCCAGTCAGCTGATTATCACATCATTTTGTCATTGGTTACATAGTTAATTAGGTCAGCTGACCCTTATAGCTTGATACCATTGGTCACACAACATGGTATCAGCGGTTATATTCTAAACCTTGATGGACATTGACCCAAGGGCAATCATTCCTAGCCAACCCCAACCCAGGCAATTCTTCAGAGTTTGAACAACCTCCCTGATTTTAGCGCATCCCCAGAAGTATACAGTGACCTTCTCAGAGGCACTGACCATAGAACAGGGCAATGTGAGAGAGGCTGAAGGAGACAGACAACTCCCAACATCAGAAAAGCTAGCAAATATCCTCACAGAACCTTAGGAGTGCTGTAAAGATTTACCAATCTGAAAGTCTTCCTCAATAATGATGCTCTGGCCCTTCAAATTGTTGTAAGAGGTCTGACAAAACCAGTTTTAAATCCAATCAATTTATTTGATAGTAAACACGCAAGCTATCAAATTTATCTATCAAGTCTATCTATTTACTATCAAATAAATCGGTTGGATTTAAACCTGGTGTTGTCAGACTTCTTACTGTGTTTACCCCAGTCCAACGCCGGCACCTCCACATCATGCCTTCAAATTGTTATCAGGCGCCAGATCGTGCAGAGACATTCCGAACATCCAATGTCGCCATGGCACTCGTGATAGAGAACATTTTTAAAAGTTTAACGTTTATTTATTCGTGTGACAATTGGCTTACATTAACACTGCAATGAAGTTGCTGTGGAAGCCCCCTAGTCACCACACTCCGGTGCCTAATCGCGTAGACTGAGCGGGAATTTAGCATGACCAATACACCTAACCCAGGATTGTGGCAGGGAACTGGAACACCCGGAGGAAACCCCATGCAGACATGGGGATAATGTGCAGAGTCCACACAGACAGTGACCCGAGCTGGGTATCGAATCCGAATCCCTGGCTCAGTGAGGCAGCAGTGCTAAACACTGTGCCACCGTACACCCCAATGGTTTCGAGAAGGAGATAGACATATTTTTAATTAAAAAATGGGATTAAGGGAGTTGGAGAGTGAGTGGGGAAGTGGATTGGAGACCAGGGAGAGATCAGCCATGATCTGATTGAATGGCGGAGCAGGCTCGAAAGGCTGAATTTATCTACTTCTGCTCCTAATTCTGATGTTCCTATCATAGAAATCATAGAAACCCTATAGTACAGAAAGAGGCCAGTCAGCCCAGTGAGCCTGTATTGACCATAATCCCACCCAGGCCCAATCCCCATATCCATACTAATATCCATATCCATATTAATGTGGAAAAGTGTGAGGTAATGCACTATGGCAGAAATAATAAATGTGTAGAGTATAGGGCAAATGGTAGGATTCTTAGAGTCTGATGAACAGAGGATCTTGGTGTGTTGTGCATAGATCCCTGAAGTAGGCAGTCGTCGAGAAGTGTTAGAAGGCATATGGAGTCTTGCTTTTATTGGTAGGGGATTGAATTTCGGAGCGCAAGTCATGTTGCAACGTACAAAACTCTAGTGCGCGCCTTGGAGTATTGTGTGCAGTTCTGGTCCCCCATTATAGAAAGATGTGGAGGCTTGGAGAGGGTCAGAGGAGGTTTACCAGTGTTGCCTGGTAGGAGGCAGGTCTTATGAGAGAGGCTGAGGATTGGGTGTTTTCGTTAGAAGGAGGGGCTAGGGACTATGAATATAGAGATAGGGTTTAGATGGTGGACAGTGATAGCCTTTTCTAGAGGAAAAGCTAGCACGAGGGGACACAGCTTTAATTAGGGGTGATGTATAGGAGGATTCAGAGGAGGTTCTTTACCCAAGGTGGTTCGGGAGTGGAATGCCCTGCCTGCAGCGTTGTAGATGCGCAGTTTGGTGGCGTTTAAGAGGTTAGTTGATAAGTATAGGAAGAGAAGGATGGTTTAGTTTGGAGGGGCATTGCTTTTTATATTGGTCGGCGCAACATTGAAGGCCGAAGGGCCTGTTCTGTGCTGTAATGTTCTATGTTCTATACATGTTTTACCCACCTATGCATCTAAAGTAAATTTTAGCACGGCCAATCAATCTAACCCACACATCTTTGGACCGTGGGAGGAAACCGGAGCACCTGGAGGAAACCCAGGCAGACACAAGTTGAATGTGCAAACTCCACACAGATAGTGACCCAAACCGGGAATTGAACCTGGGTCCCTGGTTGAGCTGTGAAGCAGCAGTGCTAACCACTGTGCTGCTATGCCACCCCTAATTCCTATGTTAAATAGTGAAATTTTGAGGGAGCATGAGACTGGCCGTCTGGATGTGCATATCACTGGTAGAGAATACCGGCTCCCATTAATTCCTTGTTGGGATATGGGCATCACTGGCTGGACCGGCATTTGTTGCCCCACCCTAATTGCCCCTTGAACTGAGTGTCTCTCTTGGGTGTTTCAGAGGGTGGGTTAAGAGTCAGCCCACATTGCTGTGGATCTGAGGTCACACGTAGGCCAGACGGGATTATTCGTGTGTGGAAGATGGGCATTGCTGGCTGGCCAGCAGTTATTGCCCATTTCCAGTTGCCCTTGTTGAGAGGGCAGTTAAGAAAAACCACATTGCTGTGACTCTGGAGTCACGCGTCAACCACACCAGGTAAGGGCAAATTTCCTCACCAAGAGACATGAGTGAACCAGATAGGTTTTTCCTGACAATCGGCAATGATTGCATGGTCATCAGTAGATTCTTAATTCTGGATTTATATTCTTTACTGAATTCAAATTCCACCAGTTGCCGTGGCAGGATTCGAATCCGGGTTTCCCAGAACATTCGCTGAGTTTCTGGATTAATAGTCTAGTGATAATACCATCACCTCCTGCTGAGGGTAAGGATAATAGAATCCTACCCTCTAACAGATATCAGTGAACCTGATATATTTTTTACCACTATTGCTGATGACTGGCTTGCAATTCCTGATTTAAAAAAAATTAAATTATACTAGTTGCCATGGTGGGATTTGAACCCATGTCCTTGCAGCATTAACTTATAACTCTATGTTAGCAGCATAGATATATTACCATCAAACCACTGGCTACTTACCTTACACCACTATCTACCCCTTGTTAAACAAGAAACATTTTTGACCAGCAGCGAGGAAAAGATTTAATATTTTAATTGCTGCAAATTGCTGTAAAATATCTGCATTCTGTTTGCAAGCAACAGCTGCCTTTGGTTTTTCATTTCCGTGATTTGAAGAGCAATCTGAACCCTTGACAGAAGGCTGTCTTATTCACTTGTTTTCCGTTCCTAAACTGTGTGATACAGTTTATGTAATCCAGTCTCCAAGGCTGATATTTCAGAGCATTTCAAATCCTTAAAACTCCAAGGTGAACAATGGGATCAACAATGACCCGACTTTGAACCCATTTAGCAACTCGCACTTTCAGTAATTTACCATGGTTAATAAGATTGGTGAGTTACAGGCGCACTTTAACCTGTGGGAATGTGACGCTGTGGCTGTAGCAGAGACCTGGCTCAGAGAAGGTCAGAACTGGGTGCTAAACATCCCTGGATACAGGTGTCCAGGAAATAAAGGAAAGGAAAATTGGGATGGGGGGGAGGGGTAACAGTATGGACAAAAGATCGCTTTAGAGTGCTGGAAAAAGAGGATGTCTTCAGGGGGCCAAGGGCAGAATCTATTTAGCTAGAACTAGGAATAAAAAGGTGTTATTGCACAACTCGGTGTAATCTATGGGATACCAACTAGTGGGAAGGATGTAGAGGAAGAAATCTACAAGAAAATTACAGAGAAATATATAGTTATAATATTTTATTATTTTTATTACCCAAGTAGGAATTGTACAAAGGGCAGTAGGGGCAAAAGTTTCTACAGAATGTCCAGGAGAGGTTTCTATAGCAGTATGTGCATTGGAAAGCGACGTTGGAATTATATAGAGCTTTGGTGAGGCCACAGCTAGAGGTTTGTGTGCAGTTCTGGTTGCCACATTATAGGAAGGATATGATTGCAGTGGAGGGATTGCAGAGGAGATCCTCCAGGATGCTGCCTGAGATGCAACATTTATGTTATGAAGAGCGATTGGATAGGCTTGGATTGTTTATGTTGACGGAGAGAAGGCTGAAGGGCGAGCTGATTGAGGTTGTTTGAGGATCTAGTTACGATATTGTGTTACTTGGAGGTAAAATAGGTAATGGACATTTTCAACACTGTTTCCAGTCAATTCCATAAAACTGCTTTTCTGCGGCAGTGGGAAGTATAGACAGTATCAATAGGTAGGAGGCTAGTTTGAGTGATGGACTGGGCTTCGTTACAATCCTTTGTAGTTTCTTGCTATCCCTGGTCAGAGCAGAAGCCATACCAAGTGGTGAAATGTCTTGATGGTCCAGGAAGGTGCAGTCAAATAAGCTTGAGTGTGTCAACCTTTGAAACATGCCAATGGCAGGTGTTAAGAGCAGGAGTGACTCCTGGACATTCACACAATGTGCAGTGGTGCCCCTCAAGCTATGAGCCCCTGGCAACAGACTAGTGGACTGTCTGGGGAATTACTAACTATGGAAAGAGACAAAAGTCTAGCTGAGTTCACCATTAGGTGTGGGAAGAAAGTTGGAATGGGCAGAGAATTAGTGACTGAGGTGGACCTTACTAACACTGGTGTGATGCCACCCATGGAGCAGTAATAATTTTTCATAATTCATTATATAACTTTACATGATATAAACATACGCAATTTAAATATCATAAAAATCCTACAGTACACAAAGAGGCCATTCGGCCCATCAAGTCTGCACTGACCACAGTCATACCACGTACTCTCACTTCCAAGTCATTTATGTATATTACAAATAGAAGAGGTCTCAGTACTAAGTCCTGCAGCACACCACTAGTGACAGACCTCCATTAGATCTCCCCTCATTCTCTGTCTTTCTAAGGAAAACAGCCCCAGTTTGCCCAATCTTTCCTCGTAACCCAGTCCTTCCACACCAGGCAGCATCATGTAAACCTCCTCTGCACTCTCTCCAGGGTCTCCATGTCCTTCCGCTAGTAAAGCGAGCAGAACTTGTCGCAGTACTCCAAATGAGGTCTAACCAACACTCTATACAACTGCAACATTAAACACCAGCTCTTGTACTCTACACCCCTTCCTATAAAGGCTAGCACACCATAAGCTTTCTTTGCAACTATTCCCATTTCCCTACATATTTATCCACTAATTCCTCTCACCTACACATCTCAGCACACTTTTTGTTTTGCATGGCCAATTAATCTAACCCTAACTAAATATGTATGATCAAAATATATATTTATGTAGATATATATATAGTTTATATATCACAACAAGTTATATAAAGAATCAAACGTCTGTACACAAAGTATTACATATTTAAAATTACACTCAAATTAAATAGAGAGCAGTTGAAAGCCCTTCACATCAAGCACAGATAATGGTTACTGATTTCAATGCTGAGGAACTATTACAAATCACACTTACTTCCTGTTTCCATCATTTTGTCAGCAACAAAATCACAACTCAAGGGTTTCAAAAACTCATGAATTAAAAACACAGTCATCAGCTGGGAAACTGCCAGCAAGATTGGATCTTTTTAAAGCATATCTTCACGCTCACACACACTGTTTTTCCCACTGGGGAAGAAGGTGGTGATGCGGTGAAAGGAATTGCAAGCTGATTATCTGTTCAACAAACCGGGCTATGGACATTCTTTCTATGGCCAACAAGTCCTGGTGTGGGACTCGAACCCAGAGCTTCAGGTCCAGAGGTAGGGATGCTACCCAGTGCGCCACAAGGTAAGAATGCTATCCACTGGTTTGATTCCCCAGCTTGGGTCACTGTCTATGCAGAGTCTGCATGTCCTCCTCATGTCTGCGTGAGTTTCCTCTAGGTGCTCTGGTCTCCTCCTATACTCCATACATGTGTGGGTTAGCTTGATTGGCCGTGCTAAATTGACCCTGTCAGGAGATTAGAACATAGAACACTACAGCACAAACAGGCCCTTCGGCCCACAAGTTGTGCCGATCATATCTATACCTACCAGGCCATAGAATTATCTATAACTCCCAATCCCATTAAATCCCATGTACTCATCCAGAAGACTCTTAAAAGACCCCAGCGAGTTCACCTCTTGTGGGGGGTGGTGGTTGTGGGGTTTTGTGGGTTGGTGGGTGGTGTGTGGGGTCTGTTTGGGGTGTTTGTTTTTGTTGGTGGGGTTTGGGTGGTGTTTTGGTGTGTGGTGGGTGGTGTGTGGGGGGTGTTTTTGGTGTTGGGTTGGGTGGGGGGGTGGTGGGTTTTGTGGTGTGGGTTGTTGGGGTTGTGTGGTTGGGTGGTGGGTTTTGTGTTGGGGGGTTGGTGTGTGTGTGTTGTTGGGTTGGTTTGTTTTTGGTGGGGTTGTTTGGGTTGTTGCTGTACAAACTCTAGTGCGGCCGCACTTGGAGATTGTGTGCAGTTCTGGTCCCCATTATAGAAAGATGTGGAGCTTGGAGAGGGTACAGAGAGGTTTACAGGATGTTGCCTGGTATGGAGGGCAGGTCTATGAGAGAGGTGAGGATTTGAGGTTTTGTTAGAAAGGAGGCGGCTAAGGGGGACTATGAAATATAAGATATTAGAGGTTTGATAGGGTGGACAGTGATAGCCTTTCCTAGGATGGAGAAAGCTAGCAGAGGGACACACTTTAAATTAAGGGTATAGTAAGGCGATATCAGAGTAGGTTCTTTACTCAAAGGTGTTGGAGTGAATGCCCTGCCTGCAGCTTTGTAGAGCGCCAAGTTTGTGGCGTTTAAGAGGTTATGATAATATATGGAGAGAGGAATGGTTGTTGGAGGGGCATTGTTTTATTTGGTCGGCACAACATCGAAGGCGAAGGGCCTGTTCTGTGCTGTATTGTTCTATGTTCATGTTCTATGTTCTACTACCACTGACGGCAACCGATTCCATTCACTCACCACCCTCTAAGTGAAAAACTTACCTCTAACATCTCCTCTGTACTTGCCCCCAGCACCTTAAACCTGTGTCCTCTTGTAGCGACCATTTCAGCCCTGGGAAATAGCCTCTGAGAATCCACCCTACCTATTCCTCTCAACATCTTATAAACCTCTATCAGATCGCCTCTCAATCTTCGTCTCTCCAGGGAGAAGAGATCTAGTTCTCTCAACGTATCTTCATAAGGCATGCCCCACAATCCAGGCAACATCCTTGTAAATCTCCTCTTCACCCTCTCGATAGCTTCCACATCCTTCCTATAGTGAGGCGACCAGAACTGCACACAGTACTCCAAGTGGGGGTAATTGTGTGCGGTTACTGGAATAGGGCTTGGATGGGATTGTTGTTGCTGCAGACTTGATGGGCTGAATGGCTTCCTTCTGTACTGTAGGGATTCTATGAATCCTGATTGTCCCCTGCTCAGGATTATCTATCAAAGCCCAGGAATATCAACATGGTAAGACTACTTTGCACAGCCCATGACCATCAGCTGTGTTGCAGTTAATAACTCCCTCACTCTCAAACAGAAGCCAAAAGGGTTCAAGACCCACTCTGGAAACTTGGATACAGAATCTAGGCTTATCCTTTAATGTAGTATTGACAGAGTGTTGCAATGCCAAACCGATATCCTTCAAACAAGATGATAAATGGTTTAACCTCTGAGTTGAATATAAACGAACTGAAGGGACACAGTCAAATAAGAACATGAGGATCCCCTTCATTGCCCTGGGTGATGTTAAATCCTCAAACAACAGGAAAGCAGCCACATTGTTATTATTGCTGTGGTATAAGGATCTGGCACATACAGGGTTAATATAGGACTGAGTACATCCACCGCACAGTGATGTAAGAAGATACATTGATCCAGGGTCAGGGTGGTGTTAAGCTGAGATGTGAATAGGTCTAAGTATGGAGATAGCTCCTAGTTTGTACTGTGTAGCGTAGATGTGCAAATAGTTTTAGCAAATAATGGTCAATTAATTGACGGAATCTGATGGATATTTCTTAAATCCATACAGATGTATAAGCAACACTCTGCCAACAATTGCACTGCTGGTCGTGGGAGCTTGCTGTGTGCAAATAGGGTGATATGATTTCTACATTCTACAAGGATGGCATGGTAACACAGTGGTAGGATGGTATGGTTAGCACTGCTGCCTCACAGTGCCAGGGAACCTCGTTCGATACCCATCTTAGGACACAGCCAGTTTGGAGTTTGCATGCTCCCCCCATTTCTGTGTGGGTTTCCTCCAGGTGCTCCAGTTTCTTCCCAACACTCCAAAGTATGCAGGTTAAATGCAATGGCCATGCTAAATTGTCCCAAAGATTAGCCATAGTAAACGTGTGGTGTTACAGGGAGAGGGGCCTAGGTGAGATACTCTGTCAGAGAGTCAGCGTAGGCTCGATGGGCCAAATGGCCTCCGACTGTTAGGGACTGGATGAGTCTATGGTTATCACAGTGACTACACTTTAAAGATTCTTTATTGAGTTATTCTGAGGTTGGTGAAAGGTGTTATATAAATGTTAAGCCTTTTCTTCTTTAAGATGCCAAATGGGTTTGCGGATCAGCAGCTTTGAAAATGTGAGAGTGTGAAATGTTGCAGCTAACGACTCCTTCACTCAGCTCTTCCCCCAAGGCTTAGCATCAAAGGCAACTCTTCTCCCACTACAAGCGAGAGTTACATTGCATCGTGCCAGAGCTTTTGATGAGACAGTTTGTTGAAATGGGGAATAAATGGTGGTGTTGCTTTTTTTCCTCAATGGGCACAAATGCTGCAAATCGATGACCCAATGCCAGTCCAACAAAAATCCACTTTCTGACTCCAGAAGAACAGCAGTATAATTTCCAACACTTTTCCAAGATCTTCATCCTTAGAACGTACAAAGTGAAATAACCTTTCGGCCAGTGTTTGCGTTCCTCCCAAGTTTCCACCTACCTTCCCTGTCCCATCCTGTCCACCTGGGGCTGCACAGTGGTTAGCACTGCTGCCTCACATCGCCAGAGACCCGGGTTCAATTCCGGCCTCGGATAACTGTGCGAAGTCTGAATATCCTGCCTGTGTCTGCGTGGGTTTCCTCCGGGTGCTCCGGTTTTCACCCACGGTCTGAAAGACGTGCTGGTTAGATGCATTAGCCATGCTAAATTCTCCCTCAGCGTACCCAAACAGGTGACCAGAGATTTTCACAGTAACTTCATTGCAGTGTTAATGTAAGCCAACTTGTGACACTAATAAATAAACTTAAAAATAAATTATTCGTTTCTCCCTCATGTTTGTTAGGTATATTGACCATGCTAACTTGCCCCTTAGCAGGGTGAAAATATGGGGTTACTCGGTTGGAGCCTGACTGGGATTGTTGTTAGTGCAGGCTCAATGGGCCGATTGGCCTCCTTCTGCACTGCAGGGATTCTATTAAATGTAACTATTTTCCTCATCTCAACTTTTGCATGTAGTTGCAAGCCCACATTCAAGCAAAAAACATTGCTTTGAATTCTCATTTTGTTAGTATTCCAGTTGTCCACTATATTTCTCTATTAAAACTTTCACCCTTTGTTGCTTGCTGGTTTACTTTTCTCTTCTAAAAATAGATGTATGCTAGGTGATAGTTGTCCAATGTTATGGTATATCACCACAAGGCAGGTAGATATCTCTGTGGCAAGAATAATTAACAACAGCAATTTGAACTTATTTATTTATTAGTCACAAGTAGGCTTGCATTTCCGCTGCAATGAAGTTACTATGAAAATCCCCTAGTTGCCACACTCCGGTGCCTGTTCAGGTACACTGAGGGAGAATTTAGCACTGCCTAAGCACCCAACCAGCATGTCTTTTGGACTGTGGGAGAAAACCGGAGCACCCGGAGCAAACCCACAGAGACATGGGGAGAACGTACAGACTCTGCAGAGACATAACCCAAGGCTGGAATTGAACCCAATACCTGGCGCTGTGAGGCAGCAGTACTAACCACTGTGCCAGGGTGCTGCTCTTTTGTTGCATTTTTAATGTAATGGGACCTCAGATCATTTGAAATCAAACCACATAAAAAGATAGTAAGGAAGATGTTATGAGTGTCACATGCTTCTGGCATCGTCAAGATACAGTAAGAAGTCTCACAACACCAGGTTAAAGTCCAACAGGTGTATTTGGTAGCAAATGCCACTAGTTTTCGTAATGCTGCTCTTTTGTCAGGTGAGTGGGGAGTTCTGATCACAAATAAGGTATATAAAGATACAGTTTACAGAATACTGATTGGAATGTGAGTCTTTACAGCTAATCAAGTCTTAAAGGTGCAGACAATGTGAGTGGAGATAGCATTAAGCATAGGTTAGAGATGTGTATTGTCTCCAGACAGGACATGAACCAATATCCTGGTTGAGGCCATCCTCACGTGTCACACTGTTTGTAACCCCCATGACTTGCCTGTGCTTGCAACATCTCACTTACTGTCCTGTCTGGAGACAATACACATCTCTTTAACCTGTGCTTAATGCTACCTCTGCTCACATTGTCTGCAACTTTAAGACTTGATTAGCTGTAAAAACTCACATTCCAATCAGTATTTTGTAAACTGAGTGTGTGCCTTCATATGCCATGCTTGTGATCAGAACTCACCTGACGAAGGAGCAGAGCTCCGAAAGCTAGTGGTGTTTGCTATCAAATGAACCTATTGGACTTTAACTTGGTGTTGTGAGACTTCTTACTGTGTTTACCCCAGCCCAATGCCGGCATCTCCACCTCACGATCGTCAAGAAACCTTGGACTTTATCGGAACAAAGGGTATTTATTGATAAAGTGAAACCATATACAGTTGTTTGCAGTTGTTGGCTGCCCTGGGAGCAGCTTGCCTAACTGTTCCAATCCTTGCACACTTACTACGTGGCTTCCAGCTGTATTCTGCCTGAGAGAGGACTCCCCCCTCTGGGATGATCACTCACTCTCAGCTCCTGTTGGCTCCTCGAGGCGGGTGACCCTCCTCTACTGTTCTGTCTTAAAGATGTAGACATGCCTGCGTTGGACTGGGGTAGTAAGAACTCAGTAAGAATTTAGCAACACCAATTTTAAATCCAACCGATTTATTTGATAGTAAATTTGCGAGCTTTCGACACTCTGTGTCTTTGTCAGGCAAATGCAGTGTATTTGCCTGACAAAGACACAGAGTGTCGAAAGCTCGCAAATTTACTATCAAATAAATCGGTTGGATTTAAAATTGGTGTTGCTAAATTCTTACTGAGTTCTGTCTTAAAGAGACAGACGCCACAACCACCACAAAAAGTAAGTTTGAAAACTGAAGGTAAGATCACTGCCCAGGAAGGGAAAGATGAAAGAAATCTTTCTTTTTAACATATAATCATATTGGAAATGACTTCTTCACTCAGAGGGTGGTGAATCTCTGGAATTCTCTGCCCATTGAAGTAGTGGAGGCTACCTCATTGAATATATTTAAGTCACGGGTAAATACATTTCTGATAGACAAGGGAATTAAGGGTTATCGGGAGAAAGTGGGAAAGTGGAACTGAACCACTGTCAGATCAGCCATGAACTTATTGAATGGTGGGGCAGGCTCGAGGGGCTAGAAGGCCTACTCCTGCTCCTATTTCTTATGTTTTTATTTATGTCTGTTCAGTATTAAAATTGTAAGTAAATATCATTTCTCAAAAGTTGCAAGCTCTCTTAATTCCATCAGGGAGCTATTTTCCTGGACCCCCAATGAAATGAACAGCAGGAGGGAAAATGCGGAAAGGAAAGTTACAATTTAATTTTGCTGTGGGGATGAAAATAGATGTTTGGAACATTCTGGACATTGTTGAGATCCTGATGGGAACATTGCTCCAGCTTCAACTCATAGTGCAGAAAAGAAAGTGATAGATCAAAGGTTTAAGCTCTTTTAGCAGTGATGCACAACACCATGCTTCGAGATTCAGGATCTATTTACACTTGTTGACTCCATAAGCTGATGTGATAAAGATTATTTGTCACTCAGCTGGTTCTACTTGACTATGCACTATCCGCAGGTTCATTTAAACAATGTTTATGGATTAGCAACATAATGCACGTTGCGACTAGCAGTGCACAGACCTCTATCATAGAATCCCTACACTGCAGATGGCCAATCTGCCCATCAAGCCTGTGCCGACAACAATCCTTCCCAGCTCCTATCCCATTTAATCCCGCATATTTACCCTGCAAATTCCCCGCACACTAAGAGGCAATTTAACACGGCCAATCAACCTAACATCTTTGGGCTGTGGGAGGAAACCAGAGTGCCCGGAGAAAATCCATGTAAACACGGGGGGAGAACGTGCAGACTCCACGCAGACGGTCGCCCGAGGGCAGAATTGGACCCGGTTGTTGGCGCTGCGAGGCACAAGCATCAGAAATGTGTAGAGGTAATCAGTAAGGAAATCAAGTGTTATGGGGATAAGGTGGGAAAGTGATATTGAGGATTATATCTGTTCATTCATGTTCGCACTAAATGAAGGAGAAGACTTGATGGGCTGAATGGCACACCTCTGTCCTTATGGTGGAACTAATTCTGAGCATCAATTAACGCTGACAAGAAGAGGAGAGGGTGATCAAAAGCCATTTTCAAGCATTTCACTGAAATCCTTAGGTTCGGCACTGTACCTCAGCCCATCACCCCGTAGTAGCTCCGTAACCGTACACATTGAACACGGCCAATTCATCTACCTTACACACCTTTTGACTGTGGGAGGGGTTAGAGCACTGGAGACAGGGAGTATGTACAAACTCAACACTCAACACAGACAGTCACCCAAGGCTGGAATCGAACCTCTGATGTTAACCACTAATGTCTCCATACCTTCCCTCGAGTATCAGCCCAGGCCCCTTGATTACTAGGCCGGTGTCCTTACCACATCACCCATGAGTGCAGATTTTCCAAGATACTTTGCAGGCATTTTATGAAAACATAAATTGATTCTAAGGCACTTAGATGAAGTAGTGTAAGAGATAACCAATGGCATGCTCAAAAAGAACATTCCTAAGGAGCATTCTAAAGGAGAAAAGTTAAGAGGTTTAGGGAAGGATTTCCAGAGCTCAGGATGATGCAAAGTGAAGGCACAGACACCAGAGGTGAGACGGAGAGAGGGAGTTATGCAAAAGACCTGAATTGGAGAAGTATGGAGCTGTTGGAGGATTGTAGGAATGGAGGAGGTTAAAGACATAGGGAGGAGGAAAGCCATGGATGAAAGAACACAATGGTGATAGATATTGGAGGCTGGGGATGTGTTAGGATATTGGCAACCAAACTTTATATGACCTCAGGTTTATGCAGAGTGGCTGGGTGAGCAGTGAGGTCCACAGGTAACACCAGAATGAATGAAGGTTTCAGCAGCAGAAGGCAAGGACAGAATGAGAAACAAAGAGAGGGATGGTTGGTAGAATTTCAAAAGGGAGTATTGAATAAATGCAAATACCTCAAGATGTAAGAAGAGGAAGTGGGAATAGGGGTTCAGGCCAATGATATTCCACTTTCAATATCAGGATGCATGTCTAATTGACACCAAGTATACCAGTGTTTTTAAATGAATGAGGTTGGAAATGGGGTGTAAGGAGATAGGGAAAATGGGTGCTGCAATCATGATGGCTCCCTGATGTATCACCACCACCAAAGGACACAGCCAATCAGGGTGGCTAAGGAACCAATTGGGACAATTATATGGTGTTGCTATAACACTCTCATGCACAGAACAGCCCTCCTACCAGATGGGGAGACCACCGTCTCATTGGAGCCAGAGGGCAGGTGGATGGAAATATACAAACAGGGCCACATTGGATCTTGCAGTGGGGTTTTACCAATGGGAGTCTCCAGTGCAGCCATTCAGTGTTGACTAGCAAGCAGTCCTCTAAATTAGGCTCTCAGTCCCAGACCCGCCTCAGTACTGCCCATCTCCCCAAATGGGGCTGGCGGCCAGTTATCACAGCGGCCACTCGGACATCCTCGGTCCTCAATGAGACAGGGTTTTCCTGCAGGAAGATTCCTTGACCCAGGACGGAGTCCAATGTTAGAACCCTAATTATCTGGGAGAAACCCAGCCTCTGAATTCCGGGGAAAAATTAGACTGCATTTAGTGAAGCCACCCTGCAGGTCAGAGAATGATACATGGGCTGGCATCACAGTAGTTAGCACTGCTGTCTCACAGCGCCATGGACCTGGGTTTGATTCCTGGCTTGGGTCATTGTCTGTGTGGAGTTTGCACGTTCTCTCCACGTCTGCATGGGTTTCCTCCAGGTGCTCTGGTTTTTCCCTCAGTCCGAAAGTTGGGTGCATTGGCCATGCTAAATTCTCCCTCAGTGTACCCGTACAGGTGCTGGAGTGTGATGACTAGGGGATTTTCACAGTAACTTCATTGAAGCGTTAACATAAACCTACTTGTTACACTCAAATAAATTTTCTGAGGAAGGCAAAGGGAATTCTCCCTAACAGGTGACCTGATTTAGAAGTACACAGGTTGTAGTTGGAAATATATGAAAAATAAATTTCAATTCCAAGGCTCACCTCTGCGAGCAAAAGCAATTGGAATTTAGGCAGTGGCGTAGTGGTATTATCACTGTACTAGTAACCCTGAGACTTGGGGTAATGCTTTGGAGACACAGATTTGAATCCCACTATGGGAGAAATTGAATTCAATAAAAATCTGGAATTAAAAGTCTGTTGATGAAACCACTGCCAACTATTGTCAAGCCCAATCTGCCTCACTAATGTCTGTTAAGGAAGGAAATCATCCATCCTTACCAGATCTGGCCCGCGCGTGACCCCAGACCCACAGCAATGGGAAAGGCCCAACAAGCCACTCAGCTCAGGGGCAATTAGTGAGGGGCAACAAATGCTGACCCAGCCAGCAATGCCCGCATCCCGTAACATAATTAATAAAGTAACTTCGAAGGAAGAGAAACCCATGAACATGGTGGTCTCTCAAAGCCCTGTTCAATCCCCACTGACAAGAAAGAAGCAGCAAAAGAGGCTAAAAGTGTGACTGCAACATTGCACAGACTGTGCTGTAAATCTGATTATAAATAATTGAATTTAATAATATTAGTCGACTGTGACTGATACACCTAATAATATCAAATATAAGAAAAACATTGTTCACAACTCAATTTCACCGCAGTATTTGGCAAATAAATCTCCAAATCACGGCATTCATTTGGGAATAAAACAAACAAGGCAATTGGTTGAATCAATAACAATCACATCTAACTTTCCCTAGCCTGTAATTCATTACCTGGAAAAATAATTACGGGAAATATATTTTGTCTTACTGCGTGTCTTGTTAATAAATGGAAATGTCCTTATATAATAAAAGGAGAAAGTGTTGGAAAGGCTCAGCAGGTCAGACAGCGTCTGCAGAGTGTGAAACACAGTTAATGATTCGAGCCCACAGGCAGTAAAGAAGGCAAATGGCATGCTTTGATAAAAGGTCATCTGGACTAGAAACTAATTCTCTTTTCTCTCCTTACAGATGTTGCCAGACCTGCTGAGATTTTCCAGCATTTTTTTTTTGGTTTCAGATTCCAGCAACCACATAATTTGCTTTTAGGCAAATGGAACGTTGGTCTTCATAGCGAGAGGATTTGAGTATAGGGATAAGGATGTTTTGCTGCAATTGTATAAGGTGTTGGTGAGGCCACGCTTGGAGTATTGTGTGCAGTTTTGGTGTCTTTGTCTGAGGAAGGATGTCCTTGCTATAGAGGGAGTGAAGCGAAGGTTTACCAGGCTGATTCCTGGTATGGCAGGTCTGTCATATGAGGGGAGACTAAGTCGGTTAGGATTATATTCACTGGAGCTTAGAAGAGTGAGAGGAGATCTCATAGAAACTTGTAAAATTCCAACAGGGTTAGACAGACCAGATTCAGCAAGAATGTTCCAAGATGGTGGGAGAGTCCAGAACTATTTTGAGGATATAGGGTAAATTCTTCAGGACTGAGGTGAGGAGAAATCTTTTCACCCAGAGAGTGGTGAGTGTGTGGAATTCACTACCACAGAAAGTGGTTGAGGTCAGAACATTGTGAGACTAATAGAAGGAAATAGATATTGCTCTTGGGAGCTAAAGGGGTCAAGGGATGTGGTGAGTGATGGTGGTGTTGGGGGTGGGGAGGAAGGTGAGGATACTGAATTTGATGACCAGCCATGATCATAATGAATGGCAGAGCAGGCTCAAAGGGCCGAATGGCCTACCTCTGTTTCTAGTTTCTGTGCTTCTATGACTCTGCTACAAGACTGAAGAAGGATAGAAATGTGATGGAGTGCAGAGTTAGAAACGGACAGCAGAATGGAAAGTCTGGACTATATGTGACTCCAGAGCCATAGCAATGTGTTTGTCTCTCAACTGCTCTCTGAACAAGAGTACAAGACAAAGGGAGTGATAATAAAAGTGTTGAAGACTAAAGAGGGTGTTAATAGTGGCATGAAGGAACGGTAGCAGAATATGTATCAGAGACATGGATAGAGCAGGGACAGGAATGGTTGTTGCAGGTTCCAGGGTTCAAATGCTTCAGTCGGAGTAGAGAAGGAGGTAGAAGTGGGGGAGGAGTGGCATTATTAGTTAAAGACTGTATCACAGTGACAGAAAGGAAGTTTGATGAGGACTTGTCTGTTGAGGTAGTATGGGCTGAGGTTAGAAACAGGAGAAGAGAGGTCATCCTGTTGGGAGTCTTTTACAGTCCTCCCAAAAGTTCTAGAGAGGTAGAGGAAAGGATTGCAAAGTCGACCCTGGACAGGAGTGAAAGTAATAGAGTAATTGTTATGGGGGACTTTAACTTTACTAATATTGATTGGAATAGCTATAAGCTCTAGGTCGTTAGAAGGGTCAGTTTTATTACAAAGTGTGCAGGAAGGTTTTTTGACTCAGTATGTAGATAGGCCAACTAGAGGTGAGGCTACATTGGATTTCGTGCTGGGCAATGAGCCAGACCAGGTGTTAGACTTGGAAGTTAGTGACCACAATTCGGTTACGTTCACCTTAGTGATGGATAGGGATAGGCATGAAGCTGGGGGCAGTAGTTATAGCTGGGGAAATGGTAATTATGAGGCCATAAGGAGGGAATTAGGGTGCATAGGTTGGACTAGGAAACTACAGGGACTGGGAACATCTGAAATGTGGAGCTTATTTAAGGACCAGCTACTGCGAGTCCTTGATAAGTATGTCCCTGTCAGGCAAGGAGGAAATGGTCGAGTAAGGGAACCACGGTGTACTAAAAAAGTTAATTCGCTGGTTAAAAGGAAAAAAGAGGCTTATGTCAGGATGAGGCTTGAAAGCTCAGTTAGTGCAATGGATAGCTATAGATTAGCCAGGAGTGAGCTAAAGAGTGAGTTGAGGAGAGCTAAAAGGGGACACGAGAAGACTTTGGCTGATAGGATCAAGGAGAATCCTAAAGCTTTCTTGAGATATGTTAAGAATAGAAGATTGGTTAGGGCAAGATTAGGGCCAGTCATAGACAGCAGTGGGAAGTTGTGCGTGGAGCCTGAAGAGATTGGAGGGGCACTGAACAAATATTTCTCTTCGGTATTCACGCAGGGAGATGTAAATGTAGTTGTGGAGAACACTGGGATACAGGGTTGCAAACTGGAAAGTATTGAAGTAGATCAGGAGGATGTGCTAGATATTCTTGAGGGTTTGAAGTTAGATAAGTCCCCTGGGCCGGACGGGATTTACCCTAGGATTCTCTGGAAGGCGAGAGAGGAGATTGCAGAGCCTCTGGCTCTGATCTTCAGGTCGTCGTTGGTTACGGGTATAGTTCCGGAAGCCTGGAGGATAGCGAATGTGGTCCCATTGTTCAAGAAGGGGAAGAGAGACTTTCCAGGGAATTATAGGCCAGTGAGTCTTACTTCTGTTGTGGGTAAAGTATTGGAGAGAAGTATTAGGGATAGGATTTATAGTTATTTAGAGAGAAATGAATTGATTGGGGATAGTCAGCATGGTTTTTGTGAAGGGTAGGTCGTGCCTTACTAACCTTATTGAGTTTTTTGAAAAAGTGACCAAAGAGGTGGATGGGGGTAAGGCGGTTGATGTGGTATATATGGACTTTAGTAAGGCGTTTCATAAGGTGGCCCATGGAAGACTTCTGCAGAAAATGCAGATGTATGGGATAGAGGGTGATTTAGCTAATTGGATTAGGGATTGGCTAGCAGATAGAAGACAGAGGGTGGTGGTTGATGGGAGATATTCATCGTGGAGTTCAGTTACTAGTGGTGTACCTCAGGGATCTGTTTTGGGGCCCCTGCTGTTTGTAATTTTTATAAATGATCTGGATGAGGTATTGAAGGATGGATTAGTAAATTTGCGGATGACACCAAAGTCGGAGGAGTGGTAGATAGTGAAGAGGGGTGTTATAGTTTGCAGAGAGACTTGGACAAGTTGCAGAACTGGGCCGAGAGGTGGCAAACGGAGTTTAATGTGGAAAAGTGTGAGGTAATGCACTATGGCAGGAATAATAAATGTGTAGAGTATAGGCTAATGGTAGGATTCTTAGTAGTCTTGATGAACAGAGGGATCTTGGTGTGTATGTGCATAGATCCCTGAAAGTAGGCAGTCAAGTCGAGAAGGTTGTTAAGAAGGCATATGGAGTCTTAGCTTTATTGGTAGGGGGATTGAATTTCGGAGCCGCAACGTCATGTTGCAACTGTACAAAACTCTAGTGCGGCCGCACTTGGAGTATTGTGTGCAGTTCTGGTCCCCACATTATAAGAAGATGTGGAGGCATTGGAGAGGGTACAGAGGAGGTTTACCAGGATGTTGCCTGGTATGGAGGGCAGGTCTTATGAAGAGAGGCTGAGGGATTTGAGGTTGTTTTCGTTAGAAAGAGGCGGCTAAGAGGGGACCTTATCGAAACATATAAGATGATTAGAGGTTTAGATAGGGTGGACAGTGATAGCCTTTTTCATAGGATGGAGAAAGCTAGCACGAGGGGACATAGCTTTAAATTAAGGGGTGGTGGTTTTAGGACAGATGTCAGAGGTAGGTTCTTTACCCAGAGGGTGGTAAGGGTATGGAATGCCTTGCCTGCGTCAGTTGTAGATGAGCCAAGTTTGGTGGCGTTTAAGAGGTTAGTAGATAAGTATATGGATGAAAAGGGAATGGTTTAGGGTAGAGGGTCACTGCTTGTTCCTAATTGGTTGGCGCAACATCGAGGGCCGAAGGGCCTGTTCTGCGCTGTAATGTTCTATGTTCACAACAGAACGAGAGTCAGCACTCTCAAGAGAAAGCAAAACAAGTTACAGATATCTCTGTGGGGAAGGAGCTTGGAAAAAGATTAAAATGGAGGGATGGGATAAGAGTGGTGTTTGCCTGCCCGTATGCTGCGATCCCACTCTTACCGATTCCATTGCAGGGGTGGGCATTCCTCTGCAGCCCCTTCAGCAGATACATCTGTTCCACAGCCTCTCAGAGGCACTGCAAACCATGATAGTTCCCCTGTTACAAATGAACCAAAGATCATCTGCTCCTGGAACTCTGTCTTTGATGGGCTTTGAAGTACATCAAGACGATTTGTCCTTTTACTTCCAACAGTTAGATGCTATATTATAAGTTAAATCTGTTTTCATGGCTGTGTGTATTTACAGAGCTTTATCCTGCAAAAGCAAATTGACCATTGCACTGCACAAATGTTGAGATGTGTTAGTTTTTTTTGGGAAAATGCATTTAAAAATGAAGGAAACGCTGCTATAGGCAGGATCTTCCATTCCCACCAAAATCAATGAACTTTTGGCTGGCTTGTCACAGTAGAACCGTAATTGAGCCAGAAAATCTGGCCATTGGATGGGGTCTCCCAGACCCCCCTACTGTGTGTTTTCCAGCAGAACAGGCATGTCACCATTGGTCATCAATGGGAGCAGAGCATTCTGTGTGGCCCACTCATCCCACCGCTGGAGAACCCGCAACGGAGAGTCATCTTCAGCAGGACTGGAAAATTCTGCCAGCAGGAAGGGCTGTAAAATCCTTTTCCTAGTTTCTTAGATCCACCCTTAATGAATAATTGATGAATGCCTATTGAGGGTTATGGAGAATATAAGAAGTTATTGAGGGGGCATGGGGGATAAGAAGGGGAGTGCCATTTACTGTATAACTCACACCCGAATTTGATCTTCCAAAATGCATTATCTTGCATTTGTCTGAATTAAACTCTATCTGCCATTTCTCCTCAATTTATTTATATCTTGCTGTACCCTTTGACAATCTTCATCACTATCTGCAGCTCCAGCAATTTTTGTGTCACCCACAAACTTACTAATCTAGATTTTCCTCCAGATCATTTATATGCATTACAAACAACAAAGATCCCAGCACTGATCCCTGCGGAACAACACTCCATTCTGAAAAGCACCTTTCCACTGGTACGCTGCCTTCTATGACCCAGCTAGTTCTATATCTATCTAGCCTGCCCACCCCAGGTCTCACAAACCCCTTTATGTAAAAAAAAATTAGCAAGCACCCTCAAAATATACTCCAAAAATCGAAGCACGTAATGGATTATTCAATTGCGTCAATCACTTGGGCATATCTCAAGGTAAAGATGCGGCTCCTGAGCCAAGAAGTAATTCTCTCCTTAATTGGGACCGAGTCATCTCGTTAACTCTGTAACCTTCAATTGGAGATTGAAATAAGGTTCACTTTACTAACTGTTGGATATCTGGACTTATTGCAACAATAATTCAGTTGAAAAACTAGATTTTCTACCAGAAATAAAAGCCTATTTTTCTTCTCTTTTCCTAGAACTATTTAATCGTAGCAATTAACTGCCTCACCTACTGCGAATTGCATATTTAGTTCCTTAATAAACTGTTCTACATTTCAGAAATTATATTGTCGCACATGGTTTTCTGTATCATTAGTTCATGAAGCTGATTCTGTACCTTCTTTGATTGGGCTGTACATTACTGCGAAGTTATTCCCAGGCGCAATTAATATCCAGAAAGTTACAAAGTGCTGAAACGGTTGAAGAGGCTATCTGGAGAGTACAATACTCTTTGGAGGCTCCTTTTCTTTGCAGTGAATTTGGATCAGGCCGTCAGATTCCTTAAGTGTCCTTGGGATCTATATTCCTCAACTGAAGATTCTGAGAAATCACCTGAGAGCTTTGTCTGATGTCGGATTGGCCCAAAAGGGGCTGGGATTATAATCCACCTCAAAGTCCCCCCTCAGAGACTTAAGGACAGGATCTAGGTTGATTTTGCTGAGGGAGTGCTGCACTGTCGGAGGTGCCCATAATAAATAAGAAAGCAGAGCTACTATCCATCTGGTCTCTTAGGTGAACATCAAAGACCTCCTAACAGCACTCAAGGAAGAACAAAAGAGTCATGGCCAATAATTATCCCTCAGCAAACACTTAAAAGAAAGATTATCATTATTTCATTGCAGCTTGTGGGATCTTACTCTTCACAGATTGGCTGTCACATTTCCTGTATTTATAACAGTGACAACAATTCAGAGGTATTTTACTCATTGTAAACTGGGGTATCCTGTGATGTTAGATTAATGCAAACCTCTTTGCAATAGTTCGTCAAAGGAGGCCTGTATATTCAAACCTGTGAATGACGTTCTGTAAAGGCAATAGACACAGGGATAGGCCATTTGGCTCATCTCGCCTGATCCATTAGTCAACACGTTCATGGCTGATCTGAATGCGACTTTAAGTCCACCATTCCATTTGCTCCTCCATAACACTTGGCCGTTTCGTAATAGAGATGACAAATTCTGGTCTCTCGGCCAGCCATGTGTTTCCCGTTGACAGGAGGTGGCATGCTGTTTGCTAGCGGTGGGATTCTCTGTTCCCTTCGTTGAGAATGGGAATTCCCATTGACATCACCCCACATTGGCAGAAAACCCATGGGCAGGAGTGAGGGGCTGGCGGGACCAGAGAATTCCACCAGCGTGAACAGTTGGAGAATTCTGGCTGATTTCTCAGTTCCAGCACAGATTGCAGCTACCTGGGATTATTCTTCAACCTTTATAGAGATTAGCTGGTAAATCAGATCACTGTACAATATTAATCCAAATTACTTCCCAGTAGGTTATGGTTAGCCTTTTGTTTTAGCATTACTGCTACTCATGTCATGATGCCGAGATTTAGAGGAAATTATCATAGAATCCCTTCAGCACAGAAGGAAGCCACTCAGCCCATCTGGTCTGTACTGCCAACAATCTCACCCAGGCCACAACCCCATAACTATACACGTTTATCCCACTAATCCCTCTAACCTATGCATCCCAAGATAATAAGGGGCTATTTAGCATGGCCAATCCACCTAACTCGCACATCTTTGGACTGTGGGAGGAAACCAGATCACCTCAGGGAGGTGATGGTCTAGTGGTATTATTGCTGGACTATTAATCTAGAAACTCAGGTATGTTCTGGGGACACGATTCAAATCCTGCCATGGCTGATGGTGGAATTTGAATTCAATAAAAGATATCTGGAATTAGGAATGTGCCGATGACCATAAAATCATTGTTGATTGTCAGATAAGCCCATCTGGTTCACGAATGCACTTCAGGGAAAGAAATCTGCCATTCTTACCTAGTCTGGCCTACATGTGACCCCAGAGCCACAATGTGGTTGACTCTCAACCACTCTTGGGCAATTAGGAATGGGCAATAAATACTGGCCAGCCAGTGATGCCCATGTCCCACAAATGAATAAAAAGAAAAGTTGAGATCACCAATTTTGCCCATATCTTAACTTATACCAAGTTCTATTCATCCATCATCTCTATGACCATAGTCCCACGGTGCCTCAATGTTAAAATTTTCATTGTTATTTTTAAACGCACTATAGCCTTAACTTTCTCTATCCCTTGCAGTCTCCTCTGATGCTAAATCTCTTACCTGCCTGTAATTTGGAGGTCTTGTGCATTCCCAATTTTAATCACTTCACCATTGATAGCCCTGCCTTCAAGTGCCGTAAGTTCTGAAATCCTTTCCCCATATCAATCTAAGCCTCTTGCTTCTTTTAAGACACTCCCTTATTTTTTTGACCAAGTTTTAAGCCACTGTCTTGATATTACATTACATGACACAGTGTCAAATTTCGATTAAGTTTCTATGAAGTTCCTTGAGATGTCATACTGCACTGAAGGCACTATACGTAAGCAAGTTGTTAATATGTCATAAAATCATAGACAGAGTAGGAAAAGACCATTTGGCCCATCGGGTCTGCACAGACTCTGAAAGAGAATCCCACCCATGCCCTTCTGGTGGCCCACCCTGTAACCTTGTGTATTCACCATGATTAACCCACCTAACAGACACATATTTTCTTGGTTTGATTTATTGTTGTCACATGTATTAACATAAGTGAATAGTTTTGTACGCTCTATATAGACAAAACATACTGTTCATAGAGAAGCGAATGAGAAAGTGCAGAATGTAGTGTTACAGTCATAGATGGGGTGTAGAGAAAAATCAACTTAATGCAAGATAAGTCCATTCAAAAGTCTGACAACAGCAAGGAAGAAACTGTTCTTGGGTTGGTTGGTTGGTACGTGATCTCAGACTTTTCTATTTTTTTCCCAAAGGAAAACAATGGAAGAGAGAACACCCGGAGTGTGTGGGGTCCTAAATTATGCTGGCTGCTTTGCCAAGGCAGCGGGAAGTGTAGTCAGTGGATGAAAGGCTGGTTTGCGTGATGGGTTAGGCTATTTTCATGGCTTTTTGTAGTTCCTTGCGGCCTTGGGCAGAGCAGGAGCCATACCCAAGCTGTGATACAACCAGAAAGAATGCTTTCTGCATTCTATACATCTATAGTGCATCTATACAAGTAGGTGAGAGTCGTAGCTGATATGCCAAATTTCCTTAGTCTTCTGAGAAAGCAAAGGCCTTGATGGGCTTTCTTAACTGTAGTGTTGGCATGGGGGGACCAGGACAAGTTTTTGGTGATCTGGACACCTGAAAACCTGAAGCTCCTGACCCTTTCTACTTCGACCCCATTGATGTAAACAGGGGCACGTTCTCCTTTTCGCTTCCTGAGGTCAATGACAATCTCCTTCATTTTGTTGACATTGAGGAGAGATTATTGTTATCACAATAGTTCACCAGATTCTGTACCTCATTCCTGTATTCTGTCTTGTCATTGTCTGAGATTCGACCCATTATAGTGGTGTCGTCAGGAAACGTGAAATCGAACTGGAGGGGAATTTGGCTGCATAGGTGTATAAGGAGTATAGTAGTGGGCTGAAAACACAGCTTTGTTGAGAATGATCATTGAGGAAGTGTTGTTGCCTACTCTTAGTGATTGTGATCTGTGAGTTCGGAAGTTCAGGATCCAGTCACAGAGGAAAGTGCTGAGGCCCAGGCCATGGAGTTTGAAGAGTTTTGTGGGAATAATAGTGTTGGAGGCTGAGCTGTAGTCAATAAGTAGGTGTCTGACATAGGTTATCTCGATGTTCCACGGTTGAGTGCAGGGCAAAGGAAATGGCTTTCGCTGTTAACCTGTTGCGGCAGTAGGTGAACTGTAGTGGATCCAGGTAGTCTGGGAGGCTGCAATTGGTTTGGGTCATGATTAACCTGTCGAAACTCTTCATAATGATGGATGTCAGAGCCACTGGCCGATAGTCATCAAGGCACATTGCGTGGTTTTCCTTAGGTACTGGGACGGTGGTGGTCTTTTTGAAGCAGAAAGGGACCTCAGATGATCGTAAAGAGAGGTTGAAGACGTCTGTGAATATCTCTGCCAGCTGATCCACAGAGGATCTGAGTGCTCACCCGGGTACCCTGTCCGGGCTAGTTGTTTTGGACACCAAGGAAAAATTTACCTTGGCTAATTCACCTAACCTGCATACCTTTGGACACCAAGGAACAATTTACCTTAGTTAATCCCCCTAACCTGCACATTTTTGGACATCAAGGAACAATTTATCTTGGCTAATCCACCTGACCTTCTCATGTTTGGATACCAAGGGGCAATTCACCTACCCTGAACATCTTTGGACTGTGGGAGAAAACCAGAGCACTTGGAAGAAACCCACATGGACACAGGGAGAACATGCAAACTTCACATGGACAGTCACCCAAGGCCGGAATCGAACCCAGGTCTCTGGCACTGTAAGGCAGCAATGCTAACCACTGTGCTACCATGCCACCCATGTCACAACGCATCTCAGTTCTTCTTGTCGGTGTGATTTTTATTACACATTTGTGATACGTAGGTTTTATCCATCATTACGTCCCTGCCAGCTTTCAGAAGAGAAGCCCGTTGCATTCGTGACGATCACTTGCCTCGTTCTAAGGCATGCGAGCCCGGCAGGTATAAACACAACGATTGTAACACGTACAGACATCTGAGTAAACCAGAATTCTCGGTCAACGCTTCAGAAGGAAGCCTAGTAGAGTTGAAAATTTACATCCCATTGTATGCTGTCTCACATTTGCAATTTAACATTTTACTATCCCCAACCCCCACCAGTCACATCACTCATATGTTCTGTGAAACATGTAATCAAGAAATATTGACAATTCCCAGAAAAATGAATACATGTGTTGCTCTTTGCTATGTTGAAAACCTCTGTATTATGTACTCAGTATATAATATCCAGTAAATAACTGATGTATTGTCTAATGGACACACTCCCACACACCTCTCACAAAATTCTGTTATCTGGGAATCTGGTTTTGCTTTTCCCATTGAAGATTCTTGATCTCTGGAGCCTGCTTCTGTATTGACTGTATCGTGAGTCCGTCATTAACACGCTCTCTGTGGAATTTTCAATCATTCTCAGATGCGGTAACTGAACTGCTTAAAAATTAATAAGAAGCAACATTTGTGAAATCTCTCCTTGATTTAATTTGATAGACCCCAAAAAGGAATGCAGAACATGGATTTCAGATGCTTTGATGGCAGCTTTAAACAGCGCCAGAGAGGCACAAGAAGAAACATAGAATATTGCGAGCAATTTTGGGAGCTGCATCTAAGGAAGGTGTGCTGGCCTTGGAGAGGGCACAGAAGAACACAGAGGTTTACAGCATGGAAACAGGCCCTTTGACCCAATTTGTCCATACCTCCCTTTTGTTTTTAAAACCCCCAAGCTAATCCCAATTGCCCTCATTTGGCCTATATTCCTCTGTACCCATCTTATCCAACTAACTATTTAAATGATTTTTAAAAAATAAAATTTTACCTGCCTCTATTCTACTTCTACTTCTGGCAGCTTGTTCCAGGCACTCACCACCCTCTGTGTGAAAAAATTGCCCCTCTGGACACTTCTGTGTTTCTCCCCTCACACCTTAAACCTATGCCCTCTAGTTTTAGGCTCCCCTACCTTTGGGACTATCTATCTGATCTGTGCTTCTCATTATTTTATAGTGCTCTATAAGATTGCCCCTCAGCCTCCCATGCTCCGGAGAAAAAAGTCCCAGTCTATCTAGCTTCCTCTTATAACTCAAACCATCAAGTCTTGGTAGCAATTTCCTTCCTAGTCTCCCACAATATCCTGGGATACACTTCATCAGGTCCCGGGGATTTATCTACCTTGATGCGCTTTGAGACATCTGACACCTCCTTCTTTGTAATATGTACACTCCTCAAGATATCACTATTTATTTCCCCAAGTTCCCTAACATCCATGCTTTTCTCAATAGTAAATATGAATGGGATCTCACCCATCTCTTTTGTAGATCCTGCACACAGATGACTTTGTTGGTCCTTAAGAGGCCCTCTCTCTCCCTAATTACTCTTTTGCCTTTATACATTTGTTGAAGCTTTTTAGATTCTTCTTTGCCTTATCTGCCAAAACAATTTTATGTTCCCGCTTTGCTCTTGAGATTTCTCTCTTAACTCTACTCCCACATCCCCTATTCTCTTCAAGGCACTCACTCGATCCCAGGTGCCTGTGCATGTCATGCGCCTCTTTCTTCTTCTTGACCAGGGTCTTGATATCCCAAAGTTCATGAGAATGATCCCGGGAATCAAACGCTTGACATATGAGGATTGTTTGAGGACTCTGGGTCTGTACTCGATGGAGTTTACAAAGATGAGGGGAGATATCATTGAAACTTACAGAATACTGAAAGGCCTGGATAGAGTGGACATGGGGTTTCCGTTAGTTGAAGAGACTCGGACTCAAGGGCACAGCCTCGGAGTAAAGGGACGACCCTTTATAACTGAGATGAGGAGGAATTTCTTCAGTCAGAGAGCAGTGAATCTAAAGAATTCATTGCCACAGAAGGCTGTCATTGAGTTAATTTAAGACAGACATAGAGAGGTCCCTGATTGGTAAAGGGATCAAGAGTACAAAGAAAGAGAGTGAATGGGGTTGAGAAACTTATCAGCCATGATTAAATGGTGGAGCAGACTCAATGGGCTAAATGGACTAGCTCTGCTCTTGTATCCTTTGGTCTTATAGGAACTGTCAGCGTCCCACTAAATCACAATGTACAGATTAGCTTGTGTCATGTGCAAAATTCTGTAGCGTGAGGCTGGAATCCATGATAACAAGAGGGCTACCACTAACCAGCCTGAGACCGGCAGCAAATGGGCTTTGGAGTAAGGAAAACAACCGTACATTAATCTCACCTAATCATATCAAGAGTGATAGAAGATAAAATAACCTTCGATTGAGTCAACAAATTGCATGGCTTATAAACGCTGTTGGAGACAAAACCAATTAAAAGCTGACAATATTAAATAAGCAAAGTAATAATTACTGGCAAAGTGCATCAGGCTATAACTCTAAATAGATATTATCATGCTAATCTTCACTGATTGATATTAGTAACTCGTAAAATGTACTCTGGCATATCGAAAACACAGTGTTATGGTTCAGGCTAGAAACTCTAAAGTGTTTTATGAAACCCGCCTGAATCATAAGTTTTACATTTTGAACTTGGCTAGGACAAGCAGGAGATGTTTCACTTCGGGTAGGATTCAAGTGACCCACTAGGGAGCTTTTATCAAACAACGTTCATTTAAGAATATAGTTGACATGTATAGTAAGGAAATTAGCAATAACTTCCATCAATTTCAAACAAGAAAAAAAAACCCGCTACAATGGATAGTCCTTAATGAATACATGTAAGCTATCCCAATCAAAACTAACCTCCAGAGACAACCCTTTAAAAAGTCTACTGCTCACATGATTATGGGATTGAGGCCTTTAGTTGAATTCTGCAGCCAAATGCTTTTGCGAATCAGAACAGTTTGAAGGCAAGACAGCTTCTCAAAACACCACGGAGTCTCTGGTCCAGCTGCTAACAAAAGCAGATTTTTCACCCTTCAGGAAACCAACAGAACTCTCAAAACAACAGGGAGAATGGGAAACACTTCTTTCTGGCTTGGTGTCCCTTCTAAAACTAAAAAACTCCCACCTGCAGCCCCAAATGGAAAGTGAAAATGAAAAACACGGTCACCTGAGCTGCCCACAGTTTTTATTCCTCTCCAACAACAACATCACCCAAGGCTGTGAGTATGAACAAAAAAAAACACTCTTAAAGGGATACTAAGCTTACAACAGTGAAAATAATGCAGGGAAGAGGAAACAAATCACATGGTTTAGACCTTGCAGAGACCTTGTTGATGGAACTTAACTAAAGATCACAAACCCAGCTGCACTGGGACCTGTGGAACTGAACATGCATAGAATGTAGAGAAGCACATTTGTAGGTTCAAGACGGTGAGCCAAAATCCAAATCAGAGCAAGATTAGCAAGAACTTGGGTGGCACAGTAGTTAGCACTGCTGCTTCACAGCACCAGTGACCTGGCTTCAATTCCTGCCTTGGGCCACTGCCTGTGTGGAGTTAGTACATTCTCCGTGTGTGTGTGTGTGTGTGTGTGTGTGTGTGTGTGTGTGTGTGTGTGTTTCCTCTAGGTGCTCCGGTTTCCTCCCACAGTCCAAAGGTGTGCGGGTTCAGTGGATAGCCCACGCTAAATTGCCCCTGGTATCTAAAGATGTACAGGTTAAGTTGATTGGCCAAGTTCAATTACCCCTTAGTGTCCCAAGATATACATGCTAGCAAGTTTAATGGGGTGAATATGTGGGCTTACAGGGCTTCGTAAGATTTGGTGCACTCGAAGGAGACCAATTTGCCTCCTTCTCCTCTGTAGGGATTCTAGTCATTCTCTGTAATAAACCATATATACCTGGCTTGCTCATTTCCACAATGGTTAGCACACAGGTTAATTTTAAGATTGTGTTACCTATAAACTTCTCTACTCATTAACATTACTCAGATGAACAAAGTTATGATTTAAGAATCAGCACGAATCTTTTCTTGATATAAATAAAAATCTCAAAGATTGATACACTTGAGGGAATCCATTTACTCCATGTCCAAAGCAACTCTGGGTCCCAACGCCACAACCTTTTAATAATTTGAGTGTTTTTGCCTCCATTGCCTTACCCTCCCCAGGAGATCCTTCCAGGTCTTAACAGATCAGTAAGTAGAACTGCTGCCTACCATCAACAAGAAGTCTCACAACACAAAGTTAAAGTCCAACAGGTTTATTTGATAGAATTTGCTGATATTTTATATATTTGTTGGTATTTGATAGTATTTGTATTATTTGTAAAGCTGGTGTAGTGAGACATCTTACTGTGTTTACCCCAGTCCAACGCTGGCATCTCCCCATCATCCTACTCCATCATCAGCAGCCACAGACATTATTAGTTCATAGTCTGGAGCCTCAGTCTTACCGTGGTGATTATTCCTGAAATATTACCCCATAACTAGCTTTTTAACCCCTCCAAAATGTCCCATCCCATGTCTCACTGTGAATCTGAAGAGTTCAAAAATAGACCTTGTTCTCTGACACTGGAATTATGTAGGCTTTTACAGCACAGAAACAAGTCATCTATCCATGCTGTTGTTTACTATCCACACAGGCCTCTTCCTGCCCATTCATTTCCCTTCCTATCTGAATAAACTTCTGCTCCTTTCTCCCTCTTATTTAACTTCCTGTTAACTGCTAGAGAATGTTAATTGCCCCAACTACCCTCAGTGGTGGCAACATTCCCACGAGGTTCTGCAGATGACAGGCAAGGTGGGAGATGCTGGTCTTGTTTCGTGTTAAGTACCACGTGTGCACAGATTTCTCACTGAAAACATTGGCTGTGCCCAACAACTAAATATTAAAGGGAATGTTGGTAGCAAGTTCCACATCCCCACCATGCTCTGGGTACAGTTTGTCCTGAATTCTCATCTGAACACTTTTTAATGTCCAAAAATGGAGAGATTGGCCACTGCAGGGATGTAGCACTGCTGCCTTACAGTGCCAGGAACTCGGGTTCGATTCCCGGGTTGGGTCACTGTCTGTGCGGAGTCTGCGTGTTCTCTCTGTGGGTTTCCTCTGAGTACTCCAGTTCCCTCCCACAGTCCGAAAGATGTTCTGGTGAAGAACCTTGACCATGCTAAATTCTCCCTCAACATACCCAAACAGGCGCCAGAGTGTGGCAACTAGGGGATTTTCATAGTAACTTCATTGCTGTGTTAATGCAAGCCTACTTGTGGCACTAATAAATAAATTTTTTTACACTGCAAGTCCAGGACCGGAATATTTCCTGGAGTTAAACTACATCTCCTTGCATGGAGAAAGCTAGCACGAGGGGACATAGCTTTAAATTAAGGGGTGGTAGTTATAGGACGGATGTCAGAGGTAGGTTCTTTACTCAGAGGGTGGTAAGGGTATGGAATGCCCTGTCTGCTGCAGTTGTAGATGCGCCAAGTTTGGGGGCGTTTAAGAGGTCCGTGGATAGGTTTATGGATGAAAAGGGAATGATTTAGGTTAGAGGGTCATTGCTTTTTCTTAATTGGTCGGCGCAACATCGAGGGCCGAAGGGCCTGTTCTGCGCTGTAATGCTCTATGTTCTACATGGGACTGGAACAATGCATGTCTGATGCCCTCACAATTTCAGATTGCTGGTTAGATCAGGGCTCAGTGCCCCATTTGATTTGCTGTCTGGTGCTCAATAAGGGCTGGGCATGCTGCCAGCTGAACCTGTCACGCTTGGGTTCTTTTCTCACATTTTCTCCTCACTAGTTGGACACCTACATTTTTTTTCCTCCCAATCAGTAACACTTACTCTCAGCTTTGGAAGAAAAAAAGTGTTGTATTTATGTTGCACTTTTCATAACTGCAGGATATTGCAAAGTGCTTTCCAGCCAATAAAGTACTCTTGAAGTGTAGTCACTGTCGCAATGTGGGAAAGGCAGAAGATCATTCACACACGGCGCGATCCCACAAACAGCAATGTGATGACAAGCCGACATTTTAATGTAATGGAACCCTACAGAGCAGAAAGAGGCCCTTTGGCCCATCGAGTCCGCACCGAACACAATCCCACCCAGGTCCTACCCCCCTATCCCTACATGTTATTCCCACTAATCCCTGGACACTAAGGGGCAATGTTTTAGCATGGCCAAACAGCCTGACCTGCACATCTTTGGACTGTGAGAGGAAACCGTAATACCCGGAGGAAACCCACGCAGACACGAAGAGAATGTGCAAACTCCACACAGGCATTGACCTGAGGCAGGAATCAAACACAGGACGCTGGAGCTATGTAAGCTGCAGTGCTAACCACTGTGCTACCATGCCACCCAGGGAGAATATATTTCGTGATGTTGACTAAGCTAAATAAGGCCACAGCACTAAGAACAACTCCCTTAGTTTTTCAAACTAATTCCATGTGATCATTTACATCTACCTCAATTTTTTTAAATTCTGTTGATTAGTGTCAAAAGTAGGCTTACATTAACCCTGCAATGAACTTACTGTGAAAATCCCCTTGTCACCACACTCTGGCGCCTGTTCAGGTTATGATGAGGGAGAATTTAGCAGGGCCAATGCACCTAAACAGCACATCTTTTAGAATGTGGGAGGAAACAGGAGCACCCGGAGGAAAGCCACGCAGACACGGGGAAACGTGCAGACTCCACATAGACAGTCACCAAAACCAGGAATCAAACCTAGGACCCTGCTGCTGTGGGGTAGCAGTGCTAACCACTGTGCCAACAAGGCCAGGAGTCTTGATATAATATCCTATCCGATGGACAGCATCTCCAACAGTGCAGCACTCCTTTGGTACTGCAGTGAAGTGTAAGCTCAGAATATTGTACTCCAGTGCTTGGAGTGGAGTGTAAACTCTGTAACCTTCTGACTCAGAGGTTTGTGTCTGTCCAATGAGTCGCAGCTGATACCTAATGCAGGTGGCACAGTGGTTAGCACTGCTGCTTCACAGCACCAAGAACCCGGGTTCAATTTGCAGGCAGAGGTCACGATTTGTGTGGAGTCTTGCACCTTTTCTCATGTTTGCATGGGTTTCCTCCGGGTGCTCCGATTTCTTCCCACGCTGTGAAAGACATGCTGGTTAGGTGCGTTGGCCATGCTAAATTCTCCCTCAGTGTACCCAAACAGGGACTGGAGTTTGGCAACTCGGGGATTTTCACAGTAACTTCATTGCAGTGTTAATGTAAGCCTACTTGTGATACTAACTCCAGTCGATGCCCATTGGCATAGGAAAATTGCTTCATCAGAATCAGTCACTTCTCCATTAGGCAATCTTGATTAATTGTAGAGAGATGTTTTCTATTAAGAGGAAGTGAGATGTCACGATATTGTTTGTCTACCACTGAAACACGAAGATGCTCAATTGAGCAAGGGTCAACATGGGGGATTGAAGAAAGGACTGTCCACAGTGTGATGTACAGAATCACATACTATTAGGCTCCAAGAGAAAACTCCAGAAGCCTACTTGCATGGAGAAGTAGCACCATGCACGACACTAAGCTGTAAGTAGTTAAAGAATAGCAATAAAGGGTACTTATTCAAATAGACAACTCTCAAGATCTGATCACTGAGATATCTAAAGAATCCATATTACTAAATCCACCACACTCCCTGGCAGGATATTCGTTATCTAAAGCATCCCCACCATGCTCTGAGTAAAAAGCTTTTCTTCATGTCACTCTTTTACCACTTAGAAACATAGAAACTAGGAGCAAGAGTAGGCCATTTGGTACTTCAAGCCTGCTTTGCCATTTATTGAGTTGATGGCTGATGGTTGATGGCACTGGAGAGTGTGCACAGGAGATTTATCAGAATGCTGCCTGGTTTGGAGGATAGGTCTTATGAGGAAAGGTTAAGGGAGCTCAGGGCTTTTCTCTTTAGAGCAGAGGAGGGTGAGAGGCGACTTAGTAGAGGTTTATAAGATGATGAGGGAGATAAATAGAGTGGACGTGCAGAGACTATTTCTTTGGGTGGATGTTGCTGTTACTAGGGGCAGAACTATAAGGTTCATGGTGGGAGATATAGGAGCAATGTCAGAGGTAAATTCTTCACCCAGAAAGTGGTTTGGGGCTTGGAATAGACTGCCTGCTGTGACAGTGGAGTCAGACACTTTAGGAACTTTCAAGCTGTTATTGGATAGGCACATGGAGCACTCGAGAATGATAAGGGGTGAGATGGCTTGATCTTGGGATTGGACATAGCTTGGCACAACATTGAGGGCTGAAGGGCCTGTACTGTGCTGTAATCTTCTATGTTTTATGTTCTATGATCATCAAATTCAATATCTGATCCCCTTTTCTCCCATAGCCCTTGATCCCTTTAGCCCGAAGGGTTATAACTAGTTTTTTCTTGAAATCACACAATGTTTTGGTCTCAACTACTTTCTGTGTTTGTGAATTCCACACATTCACTACTCTCTAGGTGAAGAAATTTCTCCTCCCCTCAGATCTTAAAGATTACCCCTTATCCTCAAATCAAGATCCCTAGTTTTGGACTCCCCCCACCATCAGCAACATTCTTTCTGAATCTACCCTGCCTAACCCTGTTAGAATTTTATACGTTTCTATGAAATCCCCTCTCACACTTCTAAACAAAAGTGAATATAATTCTAACCGACTTAGTCTCTCCTCATATGACAGACCTGCCACCCCCAGAATCAGCCTGGTAAACCTTTGGTGTACTCCCTCTATAGCAAGGACATCTTCCTCAGATAAGGACACTAAAACTCTAAGCACACACTACTCAAGGTGTAGCTTTGCCAATGATTTGATTTGATTTAATTTGATTTATTATTGTCACGTATTAAAACGAGACAGTGCAGAATGTAGGAAACCCACACAGACATGGAGAGAACATACAGACTCCACACAGACAATGACCCAAGCCAGGAATCGAACCCAGGTCCCCGGAGGCAACAGTGCTAAGCATTGTGCCAGTTACTCCCTATCTACTCTGTCCAGACCCCTTATGATTCTGAACACCTCCCTGGCACTGCAGGGAAATGTAGTAGTCAATTGCATAGCAAGACCCCACAAACAAAAACGATATTGTTATTAAATGGGCAAGACACTAGAGAATGCCCCTTAATATAGGATCATAGAATTCCTACTGGCAGAAGGAGCCATTTAGCCCATCGAGCCTGCACCAACAACAATCCCATTCAAGCCCTATTCCTGTAACCACACACATACACCCTGCTAATTCCCTGACATGATGGAGCAATTTAGCTTGGCCAATCCACCTAACCTGCACATCCTTAAAGTTTGTGTAGAAACTAGAGCACTCGGAGGAAACCCACGCAGACACATGGAGAACATACAAACTCCGCACAGTCAGTGACCCAAAGTTCGAATCGAACCCAGGTACCTGGCACTGTGAGGCAGCAGTGTTAACCACTGTGTCACTATCTCTGCTAAATTCCATCACAAAATTTTCGAAATTCACCCAGGAGATGGCTAAGCTCTTATCCTGAAAAATACTACTTCTGACAGTGCAGCACTGCATCAGAGTGCTCTCAAGTGGGAGAGTTGCCCAAAGTCCTCCATATCAAAGGTAAGAGGGCACTGCAGCAGAATGACACTTGGCAAGGATGTGCTATGGAACACGGAGGACAGCCATACATTCATCTCAAGTAGTCAACCAAGGAACCAAATATCAACAGCGATAAAAGATAAAATAATCTCAGGTAGGAGCAACAAATTACACGGTTTATAAACACTGGCTGAACCTAAACCAATTAAAAGCTGATGATGTTAAATAAACAGTGTAATAATTAGTGGCGTAGAGCATCAAGCTAGAATTGTGACCAGGTATCACACTACTAATCCTCTCCGAGTGAAATTAGTAACTAGCAGAATAGATTCTGACATACAGAAAAGACATTGTACAGCATTACAAAAAAAAATAACTAGGGAGAGCCAATGTACTGAGCAGATCCTGTTAAACTTAATCCCGTTTAATTTATTTGATCGGTCCCAAGGCAGCCTTGTTGCCCAGATGAGTCGATAACATTTTTAACATAATTTTGAAATATCACATATTTTAAAAGCTTTAAGAATTTCTACAGAGGCCTTTTGGCTCATTGCATGACACTGAAACTCCAAAAGAGCCTCTGACCCAGGCCTATCAGCCATTGTCCATCCCTGTAACCCCACGCATTGGCTAATCCAAATAATCTACACATCTGTTTGACACTAAGGGACAATTTGGTGTGGTTAATCCATCTAATCTGCACATCTCCCAACAGAGTAAAAAGTCTCACAACACCAGGTTAAAGTCCAACCAGTTTGTTTGATTTTATTATATCTATTGGACTTTAATCTGGTGCCGAGAGACTTTTTACTGTGTTCACCCCAGTCCAACGCCGGCATCTCCACATCGCATCTTCCCACGGTCCTGAGATGTTCAAGCAGAACCAAGATGTGCAGGTTAGGCACGTTAAATTGCCCCTCAACGTGAGGAGGACTAGCAGGGAAAATAAGTAGGGTTACAGGAAAAGGGCTCAGGTGGAATTGCTATCGGTGCAGATTCAATGGACCAAGTGTCCTCCTTCTGCACTGCAGGGATTCTATTTTATTTTATCTAGCGATAAAACTGGAGCACCCGGAGGAAACCCATGCAGACGCAAAGAGAATTTGCAAACTCTGCACAGTCGCCCAAGGCTAGAATTGAACTTGGGCCCTTGGCACCATGAGGCAGCAGTGCTAACCATTGTATCACCGTGTTGCTCCTTTAATGATTATATTGAAAGTGTAAGGCATAGATTCGCTACAATTCTAGTGGGGTTTAAACAGAAAAATTAAAGGGTCAGGTTGACTTACATTCACTTAGCTTTAGAAAGATGGGTGTGAGATTGAGAAGGCGTGTGCCTCATGAATGAACTTCTACAGATGCACCATAGAAAACAATTTTTCTTGCTGTGTCACAACTTGTATCCAGTCTGTCCAAGACTGCAGGAAATTCCAAAGGGTCATGAATGTGGCGCAGTCCATCATGTAAACCAGTTTCCCACCCACTGACACCGTCTACACTCCCCACAGCACTGGAAAAGCAATCAGCATAATCAAGGACCCCATACCTTCTTCAATTGGGAAAAAGGTACAAAATTCTGAGATCACGTACCAACCGACTCAAGAATAGCTTCTTCCCCGTTGCCATTAGACTTTTGAATGGACCTACCTTGCATTAAGTTGATCTTTCTCTGCACCTTAGCTATGACTGTAACACTACATTCTGCACTCTCTCCTGTCCTTCCCAATATACTGTAAGCTTTGCATGCAAGAAGCAAAACTTTTCACTGTATCCCAATACATGCGACAATAATAAGTCAAATCAAATCAAATGGAGGGATTTAATCGGTAAACAGGCAGAAATGATTTGCTCTAACTTGGTCAGTCACAATCCAACTGAATGATTGTTATTCCGAATGACCTTTTCTTGTGCCCATATTGTCCACATATTGCAACATTGCAATGCAAAGGTCTGAGTATACAAATGTTATTTGCTGAAGCATCACTGCGCGGATTAGTGTTTGAAATTTAATACACCAGCGAGTGTTTTTCTCCTTTGAGAGCTTTCTCTGCTGCATTTCTCCCCGAGTCTGAAGTGCACAGCGAAACAACCAAAATATAAAACAATAAAAACGGCATGGAAAAGTTACATTTATCAGAACATTGCCTAACGAATAATTGACTCACACACACCGTGTTCCTTATGACTAACCTTAGGCAGAAAGGTTGGCATTAAGATCTAGATAACCTCAGAAGAGTTCCACAACCAATGAAGTACTTTCTGAAGTATCATCACACACTGTAATGTGGGGAACATGGCAGCCATTTTGTGCACAGCAAGCTCCCGCAACTAGCAATGTTTGATTGTCAGCACAGCATCAATTTGTTTGCATTGTTGATTGGAGGTGTAATATTGCCCAGGGCAATGGGGATACCTTATCCCCTGCTCTTCTTCAAAAAACGTGTCGTGATTTCTTCCGATCACCTGAGGGAGCAGGTGGAACCTCAGCTAACGTCCCAACCAAAATCATAAAATCCTACAGTGCAAGAGGAAGACATTCGGCCCATTAAGTCTGCACCGACAACAATTCCATCTGGTCCCTATCTCCGTAACCCTGTCTGTTTACCCTTACCATGCAATGGCAAGGCCATTCCATCTGACCCGCACATCTTTGGAATGTGGGAGGAAACTGGAGTATCCAGAGGGAACCCACACAGACATGAGGAGAATGTGCAAGCTCTATGCAGACAAACTGGGAATCGAAGCTGGATCCCTGGCTCTATGAGAGAGCAGTGCTAAACATTATGCCATCGTGCTGTGCATGATGACAGTTGTAGCAGCGCAGCACTCTGTCGGTACCACACTGGAGTTTGAGTGTGGAATGTGTGCTCATGTCTCCAGAATGGAACCTTAAATCAACAACTTTCTGACATAGAGAGGAAATAGGCACTACCGTTAAGCTAACAAGTGCTGACTGTCCCAATGACCCAGCCCAGCAGATTTCAGACTAGATTGGGAGATGTTCACCCCCCTCTGTAAACTGGCCTGAATGCTTCCTATTTCCTTAGATAGCTTGCCTGTTTGCTCTGTTTACAGAAGCATTGGTACGTATGGCTCTGCCCTGGATAAGACCTCAAGTAATTATAAAGTGTTGTGAACATAGCCAGCCTCCCGTCCGCTGACTCTGTCTACACTTCCTGCTGCCTCAGAAAAGCAGCCAGGATAATCAAGGATCCCGTGTACCCCAGACATTCTCTCTTCCACGTTTTCTGCACTGTAGGATTCTATGATTCTAAGATTTTCTATCGGGAAACAGATACAGAAGTCTGAGATCACGTACCAACCAACTCAAGAACAGTTTCTTCCCTGCCACTATCAGACTTTTGGATGGACCTCCCTAATATTAAGTTGATCTTTCTTGACACCCTAGCTATGACTATAACACTATGTTTTGCACCCTCTCTTTTCCTTCTCCTCTATGCACCCTATGAACAGTATGCTTTGTATAGTGTGCAATAAACAATACTTTTCACTATATCCCAATACACGTGACAAGAATAAATCAAATCATTATTGACACAGGATGCTGTGTGTCAATCTGTGAATTCAAAGAACAAAGAAAAGTACAGCAAGAACAGGCCTCCCTACCCTATGTCAATCAGGATGCCCTAACTAAAGTAAAAAAAAAACCCTCCTTCTGACCTTACTTGGTCCTTTTCCCTTTATTCCCACCAAATTCATTTCAACCTATATCTGGATATAGGTTCTAGCTTGAAAGCGTTCCAATCAACTTTTATATACAGCTTTGCACCTGGAATTAATCTCCTTTGCTTAAATATCCACCTGAAAAACAAAGGCCACAGTCTGGGTTAGGAAAGTTAACAGGTTTGTTATCAGATTACTTTCTCAATCCGAAAGTGAACTGGGCCACTGACTAATGGTAAAGGGTAAGTGGTCAGCAAGCTTGGAATATGGACGTGCAAGGTCCTTGAGGAGGGAGCTTTACTCTTCAGCACCAAGATGAAAACATAAACTACCCTCCAAAAATATAACAGATCACATAAGTTTCCTGGAATGACTTTGAAGTTTACAGCCCAGAAACAGGCCATTTTCATCTGACTTAATTTATCATTGTCACATATACTGTATACAGTGAAAAGTATTGTCTCTTGCACGCTTTACAGACCACATATTTAACTTGATTATTATCACATGTATTGGTACATGGTGGAAAGTGCGATACGGAAAAACATCCTGTTCATAGGGAAGAGAAGTTCATCTGGCCTATTGATCTTTATTATATATATGCTCTACACAAGTCTCCGCATGGTGGCACGCGCACTGCTGCCTCACAGCACCAGGGACCCGGGTTCAATTCCTAGCTTTGGACTCTGTCTGTGAGGAGTTTGCACGATCTCCCCGTGTCCGTGTGGGTTTTCTGTGGATTCTTCGGTTTTCTTCCAGGAGATGTGCTGGTTAGGCACATGTTAAATTCCCCTTAATGTACCCAAACAGGTACTGAAATGTGGTGACTAGGAGATTTTTACAGTAATTTCATTGCAGTGTTAATGTAAGCCTACTTGTGACACTACATTAAAAAAAAAAAACAATCTGGTCTTTGTTAGCGTTCATGCTCCTTCCACACTATGGCATTTTATTTGCTTTCTTGCTCCTGAGTTCACTCAGCCTCCCATTTCAAGGTACCAGTGTCTGTCACTTCAACCAGTCACTATAGCAGCATTCCGCATTCTCACCGTGGTCTGGGTAAAGGCATTTATATTGAATTTTCTAATTGATTTATTGGTAACTATTTGCACATCTTACAATCACATATTTAATTCGATTTATTTTCACATGTATTTTCCTTCTCCTCTATGCACTCTATGAACGGTATGCTTTGTATAGTGTGCAATAAACAATACTTTTCACTGTTTGCCAATACATGTGAAAATAAATCGAATCAAATATGTGACTGTAAAGCATGCAAGAAACAATACTTTTCACTGTATACCAATATATTTCTGCACCAACAATAATCCCACCTAGTCCCTATCTTCATAACCCTGTCCATTTACCCTTGCTACACCATGCAATGGCAAAACCCTATTTACAGCCCTTCATTGGGGTCTCCTCCACCAGTGAAACACCTTCACCACATCTCCCCTTTAACAATTGTAAAAAACTCCAATCGGTCATTGTGCAGTTCATTCTGCCTTGTCCAGCAGTTATGATCTCTTGATTCTGCGATCGTCCTTGTGAGTCTTTTCTGCACATTCTCCAGTCCTTCTCTGGCTATTAATCAAATGGAGATCATTTCAAGAGCTCAAAACCAGTTTCTCTATATTTCTTTGTCAAAATGCTCAATTCTGAGAAACCCGTCAGGGAATCGAGTCTGTTTGAATCACGGAGCAAAGATCTAAATTTACCGAACAATTAATAAAAATTACAGAGCACCAGAAGACAACAAAATAAAGGGACAGAGTTAGACCTTCAGCCCATTGAGTCTGCTGCATCATTCAATCATAGCTGATGAACTTTTCAACCCCACTCTCCTGCCTTCTCCCCATAACCCTTGATCCCCTTACTAATCAAGAACCTACCTATCTTTGTCTTAACGACACTCAATGACATGGTCTCCACAGCCTTTTGCGGCAACGAGTTCCACAGATTCACCACCCTCTGGCTGAAGAAATTCCTCCTCATCTCGGTTCTAAAGGGTCATTCCTCTACTCCGAGGCTGTGCCCTCGGACCCTGATCTCTCCAACTGATGGAATCATCTTCCCCATGTCCACTTTACCCAGGCCTTTCAATATTCTGGAAGTTAAGAAGCACTCAAAACCCAAGTCTATTTCTTGTAGGACATTGGCCTGAATTTTTGTAAATGTGTTTTTAGAATGTCACTAGAAAGACCAGCATTTATTGCCCATCTCTGGTTGCCCTTGAGAAAACAGTGGTGAGCTGCCTTTGTGAAATGCCTCTGAGATACACCCTGAAGTAATTCCAAGATGTTTAACTCTGCAACAGTAAAGGAACAGCGACGCATTTCCAAGTCAGTGTAGTGAGTGGCTTTTCCACTGAGGAACGGCAGTCAGCGCTGACTGTTATCAGGGGCTAAATATGGAAATCAGGACGCTGGCTCTTTGATTTGCTCTGTCCCACCATAAGCTTCCCAACGACGCCGAGCCTTTAATACATACTGTAGGAGATTGCGGCATCAAGCCACAGAACACCTAGCAAGCATGCCAAAACAGGCTTGTCCACTCATGTGTCAGTATATTTAAACCAGCACAGTAAGTCCAAAACGTTAGAATCACAGAACCCCTCCGGTGCAGGAGGAAGCCTTATCGAGCCAGCATTGACAATGATCCCACCCAAGCTCTATCCCCACAATTCCCCCTAATTACCCAGCTAGCCCCCATGACACTAAGGGACAACTTGCCATGGCCAACCTGTACATCTTTGCACAATGAGAGGAAACCAGAGCACGTGGAGGAAACCCATGCAGACACAGGGGAAATGTGCAAACTCCATACTGAACCCAAATCCCTGGCACTGTGCGGCAACAGTGCTAACCACTGTGCCACTATGCCGTCCTCTTGTCAAACCATCTCACTACATCGTTAATTTACTTTTACATGTGTGGAGTCTCAGTCCTTCAGGTTTAAATTATTGCTGGAGATTTTTAAAAAATATTATTTCTTTTTATTTTTTTCTTTAACCACTCTCAACGTCAACTTGGGCCTAATATCATTGGCGATTAGAACAGTGACTGGATTGAAATATATAAGATCCTGAATAGTATTGACAAGGTTTTTTTTATTCATTCATGGGACATGGGCATCACTGGCTGGCCAGCATTTATTGCCCTTCCCTAATTGCTCTTGAAGGGCAGCGGGGAGGCAACCAGATTGCTGTGGCTCTGGAGTTATGTACAGGCCGGACCAAGATAAGGATGGAAGATTTCCTTCCCTGAAGGACGTTAGTGAACCAGAGGGGTTTTTTCTGACAATCGACAATGCTTTCGTTGCCATCAGTAAATTCTTAATTCCTGGTATTTTAATTCAAATTCCACCTTCTGCCATGATGGGATTCGAACCTGAGTTCCCAGAACATTACCTGGTTTTCTGGATTAACACTCTAGCAATAATACCACTAGACCATCGCCTTTTCAATGGGCATGGAAAGGATGTTTCCATTGTTGGATCAATCCACTATGAGGGGCACTGTTTTCAAATTAAGGATCCTCTATTAGGACAGAGATGAGGAGAACGTTTTTCTCTCAGAGGGTTGAGCGACTTTGGAAGTCTCTGCCTTAGAAGATGGTGCAGTTGGGATCATTAAATAACTTTAAGGCGAGGGTAGACAGATTCACGTTAGGCAAGGGATCAAAGATTATCAGGATAAATGGGAATGTGGGATTCGAAACACAAATAGATCAGCCATGATTGTAATGAATGTCAGAGCCAGCTGGAGGGGCTGAATGGCCTCCCCTGCTCCTGTTTTGTAAGTTCATATATGTTTGTAACTGTGTCTCAGTTGTTCGCTTTTCACCTCCGACTGATAATATTCTATGTTCAAGTCCCACTCCGAGGACTTGATGACACATCCTCGACATCTTCTCTTCCACCTTCTTCTGTCGGGAAAAAGATACAAAAGTCTGAGGTCACGTACCAACCGATTCAAGAACAGCTTCTTTCCTGCTGCCGTCAGACTTTTGAATGGACCTAACTTGCACTAAGTTGCTCTTTCTCTATATACTAGCTATGACTATGACTATACATGTTGCACCTTCTCTGTTCCTTCTCTACGTACAGTATGCTTTGTCTGTGTAGCATGCAAGGAACAATACTTTTCACTGTGTACCAATACAAGTGATAATAATAAATCAAATCAAAATAAAGACAAGTCTTCTTTCTTTACTTTCTTCTCTTTAAACTTTATCTTTCCTTTATCTCAATTTCACTTTCCATGCATGTATTTGATAATTCACTTAACTATTCTAACTAACGCTTCCTGATCTTGGTCCCCAGGCTTGTGAAGATTCTTCGATCTGATTTGCTAACCAGACACGCAGTTGCTTGTCACTGTTCACCCTTGCCCCGGATCCCCTGTGGAGGGCCGTGCATTTTTATTTGGCTTTCAAATTGTTGTAGGTTCCCAGTGCAGAGTCTCACAGGAGATTTGTGAGCAGCTGTAGATACAATGAACCATAGCTGCTGTTTGTTCCTTTATTACTAAGCTCAAAATCCAGATCCTTTTATTTCACCATCCCCACGCGCTCCACCCCCCCCCCCACCATCCCCATAATGTTTCAATACAAGTACCCCCCCCACCCTCCTTCCCACCCGCAACAAGTTTCCCTGATGATAAAGTTAGTATTCGCAACCAGATGAGTGTATCAGAGGGTCGTAGAACGGTTACAGCACAGGAGGAGATTATTCAGCCCATCCAATTTGGATCACCTCTCTGTTGGTGCTGCCTCCCACTGTCCCTCCTTTCAATACAGCCCTGAAATTATTTTCTCATCAAGTACTGGCTTTTTTTAAAGCCTCAACTGAATCTTCCTCCACCACACTAGTGGAAAACGAAGCCAGCCAGTGAAAAGCCCACTGACATCGGCGAGACTGGAAAATCCTGCTGGCAGGTGAGGCTGGAAAATACCCCCCTGAGCCAACATTTAGTGTCACAACATTAACACTGCAATAAGTTACTGTGGAAATTCCCGACTCACCACACTCCAGCACCTGTTCAGGTACACTGAGGGAGAATTTAGCATGGCCAATGTATCTAACCAGCACGTCTTTTGAACTGTCGAAGGAAATTGGAGTACCTGGAGGAAACCCACACAGACATGGGGAGAACATGCAGTCTCCAGACAGTGACCCAAGCTAGAAGTCGAACCCAGATTCCTGGTGCTGTGAGACTGCAGTGCTAACCGCTGTGCCAGTTTCTTCCTATCTACACTGCCCAGACCCCTTGTGACTCTGAACATCTCCTTAGCACTGCAGGCAAACACGGTAGTCAATTGCACAGCATTTTTGTACAATCCACCTAAGCGGCACATCATTGGACTGTGGGAGGAAACCGGAGCATCTGGAGGAAACCCACACAGACATGGGGACAACATGAAAACTCCACAAAGTCACCCAAGTCCCAAATTGAACCTGGCGCTGTCAGGCTGCAGTGCGAACCACTGTGCCACTATGCCACCCATGTATTACATTATTGTCTGATTTGTATCACAAATCCAACCAATCATAGTGTAAAACATTCCCCAATTCCCTGCAGATTCGCCAACCACTTTTAAGCCAGGTCCCTTCTTGCTCTCGTCCCCACAGGATAAGTATGTTGTTTGAAAAACAGAAGTGGTGAAGAGACATTACAATGTAGCCAAATGTTTGTTTGGTCTTTAATAACGCATTCCTCAATGCCTGCACATCCTCGCAAACTAACAGGCCCCACCCCCACCTTTAAATACTTGAGAAGGGCAGCACGGTGGCACAGTGGTTAGCACTGCTGTCTCACAGCGCCAGGGACCCGGGTTCAATTCCTGGCTTGGGTCACTGTCTGTGCGGAGTTTGCACATTCTCCCCGTGTCTGCGTGGGTTTCCTTCTGGTACTTTGATTTCCTCCCACAGTCCGGAGAAAAAGTAAAGCTTATTTATCAGATACAAGTAAGGCTTACGTTAACACTGCAATTATGTTACTGTGAAAGGATGTGTGGGTTAGGTGGATTGGCCAGGCTAAATTGACCCTTAGTGTCAGGGGATTAGCAAAGTAAATATATGGGGTTATAGGGATAGGATACGGGTGAGATTGTGGTCAGTGCAGACACGATGGGCCGAATGGTCTCCTTCTGCGCTGTTGGGATTCTCTGATTAAAAGGGAGAGAGAGCGAGAAGAAAAACTATCTCCTATTTCATCTCAGCTACATCCAAAGTTGGTGATGGTGTTTGCCAGCATACAGCTGCTTCATCTGCCCAAACTATTGCAGACATTGCTTTTTGTAATGTTGATGGTTTGCCAAAGTCTCCTCTTTTAAGCTAACATCACTAGAAACTGGGAAATGAGCTTGTCTCATACGCTCGACAGTTTGCAAAAGATGCCCACGAGGAAGTGGAGCATATTCCAAACCATCTGCCTGCCTTGAATTGCAATATTCCTCCAGTCCTTGTACAAGACAAAGATACATATCACACTAATACAGATCATTTAATATTGTTGAGAGCAGGCAAGGCTGCCAGAGTGGAACTGCATGATACCATTTTAGATTTTCAAGAGGGGGAAAGAAAGAAACTCAGTGTCCAGACCTTTCCCTTATACTAGGAGTTCTCTGTCCTGATATTAAAAATGTCACAGAGGGCAGAAAGAGGCCATTCGGCCTGTTGAGCCTGCACAATCCCACTCAGAATCTATCCCCATAACCCCATGTATTTACCCTAACCAGTTCCCCCCCCAATACTAAAATGCAATTGAGGATGGCCAATCCACCTAGCCAGCACATCTTTGGAGTGTGGGAGGAAATCAATGCAGACACAGGGAGAATGTGCAAACTCCGCGCAGACAGTGACCCAAGCGGGAACCGAACCTAGGTCCCTGGTGCTGTGAGGCAGCAGTGCTAACCACTATGCCAACATGTCGCCCCAGCACGTAGGATTCTTTCCAAGCACCTTTGCTGGTGTCTTTACTTTCTTAAGCAGCTAGTTGCTTATAAAGACTGCAGCCTTAATAATGCCCCATACATTGGCCCAGTTCCCCTTACCCCACACCTGCCAGAAGCATGAGCAATACTATCAAATGCAGTGTCAACCAGTCAAACAGTTGGCTCTACCTTGCTTTTCAGGAACTAACACAACTCGGGGAAGACATTGAATTCCCCCTCTCCCATTCAACTCTCTGGAATTCTCTTTCCCAAGCAAACTGATTTCAATCATACAAAGACCACAAGACTGGAAGAGATTCTGTGAGACTCCAAAATCTGTTTTGATGCCCCAGTTTACTGGTTCATCGCCAATTCTTGGCACTGATGGGTCAACACTGCTCAGAGAAAAATTCAAATAAAGTTCAACTATCCCCTGTGTTGACAATGAAGCGTGCAAACAGACGCACAATTGGAGCAGGGGAGCCACTTAGCAAGATTATTTTGGCGAGCCATCTCAATTGCTGAACTCTCCACTTTGGTCTGCACATGTCTCTCTGCTGCCCTCTATGGCACAGTGTCAGAACTATAGTACTCAGATTACACCTCCCCCCACTCCCGCCCCCACCCCATCTCTCTCGACCCAACAAAACTGAGCACAACACACAGATTTGCAGCAGGCAGTGAACAACACTCAGGCAGGCTGATTTCATAAATGTTTTAACACACACACATATACTACATTCACACATACACACATGCACACACATACAAAATAACCAACCTCATATCAAAAGCAAACAAAGAATAATCCTCAGAAATTGCAATCCATTTACACCAACCAAAACATTCCTTCATCTCCTTTAACAGCTACAAAACCCATCATCTACCTTTCGTCACGGGACAGACTTTGAATTTTTAAACATTGACGTACATACATACATAATATATATATGTATATAACACATGTTCTCACTGACACATATCCTCACAGGGACACGCACATCTACCTGGACACAGAGGTATATATTCTTGGACACATACAGGCATATGCTCAAAGATACACAGACATATACTTACACATACATGGGCAAACATTCAGATATGCAGGCATATACTCACAGACATATACTCGCACACATATATCCTCACAAAACAAATAGACATACACTCACAAACTCAGAGACATATCCTCACAGATACATTCAAACATATACTCACAGACACACAGATATCCTCACAGACATATGGGGATAATACTCATCAACATATATTAATACAGACACACATATAACCTCACAAAGCACTTAGACATATAGTCACAGCCGCACACGGGCATATCCTTACAGACACACTGGCATATTTTAATAAACATATACTCACATACATACACATATAGCCTCACAAAGCACACAGACATATACTCATACACACACACACATAAATCCTCACACAGCACATAGATATATGTACACACATATATAATCATAGACACACCACACAGACACATACACACACACACACATATCCTCACAAAGTACACAGATATATATACTCTGCACACACAAAGAGGCATAGACACACACTTAGACCCACACGGGTAAGATAAAGATATATACTCACACATACATATGCACAGACACTTACATACCTATACATTGAATATTAGACATTGATCATTGCTGACTCAATGATATATGAATAACCACACAAGCACTGATAACAGTTAGCTGCTACGCGCAGCACCTGAGCCAGTGGACAGCTCACTCGCAGCAACACCTGTTAACAACTGAAGATGGAACAATTGAACGGGACTGTGCAAAGGGATGATTCATGAGCCGCTGACAGTCCCCAAACACACACCGGGACGACACACCACTACACACACACACACACTCTAGTTTCTAGGTCACTGGAAGGGAGGCTAGTTTACAGAGGAGGGTGGGGTGGGGTGGGGAGGTCATTTTGCAAAAGAAAAGAGATGCTGATGCTGAAACACATCTGTCAGAGCAAGAATTAACCATGTGGAGACGTTCGGTTCTCCACAGCACAACTTACCTTCTGTCAGCAGGCGTGCGGCATGAACAAAAGATGGATCCAGTGTATCCTTCTCAGCCATCAGCTCTGGTAAAAATTTCTCCCTCTGCATCTTTTGTTTTGTGCAGTACAAATTTGCAATGTGTATTTCAAATGATTTATTGGGAGTCTTGTTTTTTTTAGAAAAAAAAGGTTGCAAGCTCTCCTTGGTTTCTCCCAGCGCACACGATGTCTAATTGAGTGGTTGTATCTGTCCCTTGGCTGGCACACTCAGTGCATGCACTGGGCTCACTGACAGCGCTCTCTCTCTCTGTGTCTCTCTCGCTTCGCCAATTTCCCAACACAGCCCCGCCTCCTCCCAACTCTCATTGGGCACAGCCCAGCCACCCGGAAGCAACTCCAAGTGCTCATTGGTCAGTCCTCGCTGTCAGTCAAAGTGAGTAACAGGGTGTCCTACAGTCCTGCTGTCCACCCCCCAAAAATCGAGGTTTCTTCTATGCACGCCTTACTCTTCATCCCATAGACACACACATACACTCACATATATATCCTCACAAAACACATAGACATATAGTTACAGACACATCCCCACGAACACACAGACATGAACTCATATACATACACATCTAAATTCACATAGATGCACATATCTTCACAGATATACACATATACTCACATAGATGCACATAGCTTCACAGATATACACATTCTCACATAGATGCACATATCTTCACAGATATACACATACTCACATAGATGCACATATCTTCACAGATATACACATATACTCACATAGATGCACATATCTTCACAAATATACACATATACTCACATAGATGCACATATCTTCACAAATATACACATTCTCACATAGATGCACATATCTTCACAGATATACACATACTCACATAGATGCACATATCCTCACAGATACACACATATCCTCATAGATAATCACATATACTCACATATATGCACATGCTCTCACAGATACACTGGTGGTATACTCATATACTCAAACACATACATATATCCTCACAAGCACATTACAATATATGTCAGAATTCTACTGCCCTGCCTGCCACAGAATCAGAGCAGGCGAGAGACAGACAACAGAAATGTCCATTGACCTTGCCCAAGTGAGGCTGTAGAATCCTGCCTATAGTCACAGACACACAGGCATATCCTCACAGACACGCATATATCCTCACAAAGCACATAGACATATACTCAGCAGATAATTATGGATACACACATTTGCCCACAAGGATACATACAGACGTATACTCTCACATACATATGCACAAACACATACATACTATACATTGAATATTAGATATTAGCCACTGATAGCTCTTCACACCTTGCTTAGGTAAAGCCCCCTCTGGATGTTGCCTGATGTTATCTATAGTCTTTGCATTAGAGATAATGCAGCGAAGGTCTATCAGGCTGATTCTGGGGATAGCAGGTCTGTCATATGAGGAGACATTAAGTCAGTTAGAATTATATTCATTGGTGTTTTGAAGAGTGAGAAGGGATCACACAGAAATTTATACAATTCTAACAGGATTAGTCAGGGTAGATTCACAGGTGGCATTGCTGTCTTACAGCACCAGGGACCTAGGTTCAATTCCCAGCTTGGGTTACTGTGTGGAGTCTGCATTTTCTTCTTGTTGTCTGTATGGGTTGCCTCTGGGTGCTTCCATGGTCTGAAAGACCTGCATTGGCCACTCTAAGTTCTCCCACAGTGTACCTGAGCAGGTGCCAGAGTGTGGCAACAAGACGATTTTCGCAGTAGCTTCATTGCAGCGTTGATGTAAGCCTACTTGTGACACTAATAAATAAACTTTAAAATCAGAAAGAACATTTCTGTTGCTGGAGGAGTCCAGAACTCAGGGTCGTGGTTTGAGGATAAGGGACTGAGGTGAGGAGAAATCTCTTGACTTAGAGGGTGGTGAATGTGTAGAATTCCCTACCACAGAAAGTTGTTAAGAGCAAAATATTGTGTGATTTCTAGAAGAAATTAGGTATTATTCTTGGGGCTAAAGGAATCAAGGAATATGGGAAGAAGGGTGGATCAGAATATTGAATTCAATGACCATGATCATAATGAAAAGCAGAGCAGGCTCAAATGGCCAAATAATCCACTCCTCTTCTAGTTTCTATGTTTCTGTTATGTCCAAAATACAAATGATGATCAATTATCGTGCACTCACTCCTCGCTGGTATCAACTCATATATCCTTGAATACACTGGCAAAGTTGTTTTCTTTTTTTCAGAAAGGAGGGGGGTTTTGCTGGAATGGGACACAAGTTGGTCCACAATTGAAAGGACATTATCACTGTCAGTAAAATAAAAGAGCGAGTCATCGACTTCAAGAAGCGTAGTGGAGGACACGCCCCTGTTTACATCAATGGGGATGAAATGGAAATCGTCAAAAGCTTCAAGTTTCTCGGTGTCCAGATCACCAACAACTTGTTCCTGGTCTCTCCCCACTGGCGCCATAGTTAAGCAAGTCTACCAACACCACTACTTTCTCGGGAGGCTAAGGAAATTTGGAATATCTGCTATGACTCTCACCAATTTTTACAGGTGCAGCATAGAAAGTATCCAATGCAGAGGTATTACAACTTGGTATGGCTCCTGCTCTGCCCAAGACTGTAAGAAACTACAAAGGATTATAAACGTGACCCAGTACATCATGTAATTCAGCCTCCTATCCATTGATTCCATCTACACTTCCAGCTGCCTTGGAAAAGCAGCCAGCATAACCAAGTACCCCACACTCCCCAGTCATTCTCTCTTCCATCTTATTCTATTGAGAAAAACTCTTAGATCTTGTACCAACTTACTCAAGAACAGCTTCTTCCATGCTTCCATTAGACTTTTGAATGGACCTACCTTACACTGAGATGATCTTCTCTACACTGTGACATTACATTTTGCCCCCTCTCCTTTCCTATGTATTTTAGTGTATAAGAAACAAAAATTTTCACTGTATCCAATACATTTGACATTATAAATCAAATCAAATTGAATAAGAAATAGGAACATTAGTGTCCTTTTGCCCTCTTAAGCCTGCTCCACCATTCAATAGATTCATCGCTGATCCAATGTTCCTTACATCCACTTTTCTGCCCTTTCCCTTAACCCTTGATTCCCTTACTGATCAAAAATCTATATATTTCAGCCTCAAATACATTCTCTGTGGCAAGGAGTCCCAAAGACTCTCAGCCACCAAGAGAAGAAATTCCCCCTCATTTCAGTCTTAAATTGGCACCTCTTTATTCTGAGACTATGTCCTCTGGTTCCAGACTCTCCCACAAAGGGAGACATCCTTTCAGCGTTTACCCTGTCAAGCCCTTTCAGAATCCTACTTATCTCAATGACACCCCCTCTCACTCTTCCAAATTCTAATAAGTAGTCCCAAACTATTTGACCTTTGCTTGTAAGACAATCTCTCCACAACTTGGACCATCCTAATCCTGATACATCCTAATCAATGAATTAAGATATTGGCAATGCAACATATACCAGTACTTTCCACACGTTATTTGAGAGAAATGTGATATTCCACATACACACTCCCAAGTACATATGTTTACTGCATATAATTATTATGGGTGGCACAGTGGTTAGCACTGCTGCCTCACAGCGCCAGGCACTCGGGTTTGATTCCTGGCTTGGGTCACTGTCTGTGTGGAATCTGCAAGTTCTTCCTGTGTCTGCGTGGGTTTCCTCCGGGTGCTCCAGTTTTCTCCCACAGTCTGTGCTAAATTCTCCCTCAGTGTACCCGAACAGAGGCCGGAGTGCAGCAACTACATTTTGACAGGTAACTTCATTGCAGTGTCAACGTGAACCTACTTTTGGCACTAATAAAATAAACTTTAAACTTGATGCATATTATTCCAAATGTCAGTGGAATATTTATCTTTCTTTGGTTCAAAATATATTACCACATACATTTATTATGGACATATAGTTATGAGCCAACATTCCAAGGCAGCCTAATCCTCTGTTGTTATTAAGTTCTGCATTTGAGTTCCCTGAGCAGTGTAATAAGATTAAAATATTTGAAACATTTCCCCTCTCCCGCCACCCACACCTTTCAACCAAGAGCTTAGATGGGAACCAGGAGAGCAATAACCTGCCTTGTTTAACGAGCTTCTTTTCCACAAAAAAATTAGATTTAATATTGGCTTGAAGCAAAGCATCCTCTTCCTTGATGAACAACCTTCTAGAGAGTGGAGTGTGTAGGCAGCTCACAAAAGGGATGCAATTGGGAAATAAATCTCTCTTTTCCCATATTGCATCTAATTCTGGCTCGATGCTCTTAGCCACACTGCCAATCACATTGTCGAAGAGAGATTTCTGCATCCTGCTTCTCTTCCGGGCATCTTTTGTGAAAAGGCAAGTTCTACGTTTTCAAAACATTGACAAAAGGATTGGAAGGGAGATGGGGAAACTGGCCTTTTTTTTTTACACAGCAGGTTGTTTTGCTCTGGAACACACTGCTTGGAAGATTGGTGAAAGTTGTTTCAATAGTAACTGACAGGACAGGGCCGGATATATGTCTGAAAAAGGAGAATGGGCTGTGGAAAATACAGGGTAATGGGGAAAGATCAGGAGGTGGAGACAATAGAATCTTTACAACGCACTAAGAGGCCAGCTAGCCCATCAATTCTGCACCAATTCTCTGAAAGAACATCTGACCCTTGGCCCAAACCCCACCCTATCGACATAACCTTGCACACTCATAACGACCAAGCCATCTAGATGACACATCTTTGGAGTCTAAGGGGCAATTTGTGATGGCCAATCCATCTTACCTACATATCTTTGGCTACTAAAAGCCCATTTACCATGCCCAATCCCCTTTACCTACACATCTTTGGACACTAAGGAGCAATTTAGCATGACCAATCTACCTAACTTGTACATCTTTGGTCACTAAGGGGCAATTTAGCATGACCAATCGACCTAACCTGCACGTTTTTGGACACTAAAGGGCAATTTAGTATGGTCAATCCACATTACCTACACGTTTTTGGAGACTAAGGAGCAATTTGGCATGGTCAATGCACCTAACCTGCACATCTTTGAACTGTGGAGGAAACCGGAGCACTCCAGTTGAAACCCACACAGAAACTAGGAGCATGTGCAGACTCCGCACAGAGAGTCACCCAAGACTGGAAGGGAACCCAGGTCCCTGGCGCTATGAGGCAGCACTGCTACCATTGCACCATCTTGCTGACCACAATGGGACAGCTAGTAAGGGCTAGCTCAGACACAATGGGACGAACAGAACCCCTATAAGGCTGAAAGAGGCCATTCAGATCATCGAACCTAAATCGCTAACAATCCTACCCAGACTCTATCCCCGTAACCCCATCTATTTAACCTGCTAATCTCCCTGAGACTAATGGGAAATTGACTATGGCTAATTCACCAAACCTGTGCATCACTGGAGTGTAGGAAGAAACTGGAGCACCTGGAGGAAACACAGGCAGACAGGGGGTGAACATGCAAACCCCACACAGACAGTGACTGAAGGTCGGCATTGAACCGGGGTCTCTGGCTGCGAGGCATCAGTACTAACCACTGTGCCACCGAAAACAACCTGGCAAAGGAACAGCGTTTCCGAAAGCTTGTGGGTTTACTATCAAATAAACTGGTTGGACTTTAACCTGGTGTTGTGAGACTTCTTACTCTGTCCACTGAAGACAGCTCAGAGTGTATTTATAAATATTCAGCACTCACTCTGACCTAAGGGGCGGGATTTTACCGCCTTATTCGTCCCAAAACTTTAAAATCCCACATGGACCTTCCTGTGCTCCGCTCCTTTCCCATTCCGATTTCCCTGGTAGGCCGGACAGTAAAATTCCAGCCAATGCATGTCATAGTTCCATCTGGTCATGAGCTCTGTTGCCAAGAGGTCGAACTCTACAAGATACAGGTGATGCCCCCCTCAGATTCTGCGGCTCACCTGCTGTTTTGCCCAAACTCATGGGCGTTCCTCCGCAATAAAATCCTGGTGAGTCTGGAACATGGTTTGTCCAGGGTTTTTAGATCCAGTGAAATTACCACCGAAAGCTAATTGAGGTTCAGATGAAAGGGAGGGAGGTTCAACCCCGAATGAATAAATGATGAGCTATGGAAGACCTTTGATGGCAACTTAAAAAAGACAAAGACTTTTTTCCATCAATAAAAGCGGAGGTGCCTTCCTTGCGTATATACTTGCCAGTGTGCAGACATTTTGAGAGCACAATATCCGTACTCGCAGGCAGGAACCTGGTCCCGACCTGTCAATAATGCAGAAATCAAATGGCAAACCTGCGAATCTGATACAAAGATGGGAAATGTCAGAAAGCCAGGGATTGATTTGAAGGGGAAGAGCTTGCTTTTCTATAATACTTTCCGTGATGAAAGCACTTCATCACCGAGCAAGTTTGGAAGCAGGAGACATTGTTGTCGTGAATAAAGCAGGCAGCCTCCTTTTCTGCACAGAAAGATCCCAGCGAGAAACATGATAATGACCAATAATGTATTTATTTACAGATGAATAGGGTACATGAATAGAGAGGTATCTAGACTGAGTAAGGGCAGAGGTTTTTTTTTCAGTTTAGTTAGGACACCAGGCTTGGAGGGCTGTTATTCATTTGAGGGTCATGGGCGTCGCTGGCTGGTCAGCATTTCTTGCCCATCCTTAATTGCCCAAGTGCAGTTGACAGTCAACCACATTGTTGTGGCCCAGGAGTCACATGTAGGCCAGAGCAGGTAAGGATGGTAGATTTCCTTCCCTAAAGGACATTAGTGAACCAGATGGATTCCTGATCCTGTGTTGTATTTTTCTTTGTTTTTTTGCCTTTGTTCTATTAGCCACAAGTAGGCTCACATTCACACTGCAATGAAGTTATTGTGAAAATCCCTTCGTTGTCACTCTCCTGTGCCTGTTTGGGTACACTGAGGGAGAATTTAGCATGGTCAATGCACCTACCCAGCACATAATTCGGATTGTGGGAGAACACCACGGCACCGTCGGAAACCCATGCAGACATGGGGAGAATGTGCAGACAGTCAACCATGGCCGGAATTGAAGCTGGGTCCCTGATGATATGAGGCAGCAGTGCTGAACACTGTGCCACTGAGATGTTCTCAAACTTCTTTTAGTGATACTGATTGAAGGATAACTATGGGGCATGACACCAGGAAGAATGCACATACCTTCTTTATGATAGTTCCTCAGGATCTTTTTCATTGTCCCCAACAGCAGATTGGGTTTGGTTTGCTATCTCACCAAAACAGCAGTGCAGCACTCCCTCAGTACCACACTGAAGCATGAAGTTGGATGGGTCAGAAATTCCTTTCCTGTCCATTATTGCATGCGTGCAATTTGGCAATTGTATAGGACACTGGTGAAGCCACACCTGGAGTATTGGGTGCAGTTTTGGTGTCCTTATCTGAAGAAGGATGTCCTTGCTGTAGAGCAAAGGTTAACCCAGGCTGATTCCTGAATGGCAGACCTGTCATAAGAGAGACTAAGATTTATATTCACTGGAGTTTAAAAGAGTGAGAGGGGATCTCATAGAAATATGTAAAATTCTAACAGGGTTAGACAACATAGATTCAGAAAGAATATTCCCAATGGTGGGGAAATCCAGAACTAGGGGTCGTAGTTTGAGGATAAAAGGGAAAAATTTTTAGAACTGATGCGAGGAGCACGTTCTTCATCCAGAGGGTGGTGAGTGTGTGGAATTCACTACCACAGAAACTGGTTGAGGCCAAAACATTGTGTGATTTCAGAAGAAACTAGATATTGATCTAGGGGCTAAAGGGATCAAGGGGGAAGGGGGAAAATAGGGATTTTGAATTCGATGATCAGACATGATCATAATGAAGGGGGAAAGAAGGGCTTTCCTACTTCTAGTTTCTATGTTAAGTCACAGCACACTGCAGATGAAAGAGGATCTATCGGCTACTCTGGATCTTAACAGGGAGTGTTGGAGGATAGGGAGGTAGAGTTGGGGCAGATTACTTATTGAACCAGACACCAGTCATACTGGCTATTGGCACGGTGAAGGTAATCCCAGTTGCCCTTCTTTGTAGGTCAAACATGTGGCCAGCAAATGTAGTAACAGATGGGCTTGGTTGGCCTGACATTATCAGTTGTATCGTTGCACTGTTTGACCAGATTAAACATTAGCTTGTTCCAGGCCAACGTTGTGGCACCAACGGCAAATGAACCATATCTCCTTCACAACTCCAAAAGTAAATTGGGCAGTGAAGCTTGCCTCATCCATTTCACACAGTGGCAATTTTAATAAATGGCAATCTCACCACCAAGTAGGAAGATCGTGGCTTCCAATACGAGCTGAAAGACTACTTCTAGTGCAGTGTCTATCTTGAGTTGAATGTGTCATGGCTGCCTCCAAACATCTCCTTGGCAGAGGGCACACAACTGTGTGTCAGACATATAGTGAAGGATTGCTCTTCCAAACCCAAACATGTTCAAGCCTCAGAAACCTAGACTGGGATTTCAGCACCAGTTTGAAGGAGTGGTGCTGGATGTGAGGGTAAATTAGGGCCCTGTCATCCTATTACAAGTGATGTAAAAGATCCTGTGGGATTATCCGAACAGAGGCAACAGCCTTCTTCCCAGTAAATATTCCAAACTAATAATTATCCCTCCATCAAATCACCAAAAACAGATCATCAGCATGTTATCCCAACACTCCGTGGGAGCTTACTATGCGCAAATTGGCAGCTTTGTTTTAACTTTTACCACAATGACCACACTGATAGTCATAGAGTTATAGAGGTTTACAGCATAGGAACAGGCCCTTCAGCCCAACTTGTCAATGCTGCCCAGCTTTTGCCATTAAACTAGTCCCAATTACCTGTATTTGGCCCATATCCCTCCAGAGCAATCTTACTCAGATAACTGTTTAAAACGTAAAATTGTACCCACCTCTGGCAGTTCATTCCAGATATGCCCTCACTGTGTGAAACAATTGCCCCTCTGGACATTTTTGAATCTCTCCCCTCTCACATTAAATCTATGCCCCCTAATTTTAGACTTCCTTACCTTTGGGAAACGATGTTGACTATCTAGTTGATTTATGTCCCTCATTATTTTATAGGCCTCTATAAGATCATCCCTAAGCCTCCTTCATTCCAGGGAAAAATGTCCCAGTCTATCCATTCCTCTCCTTATAACTCAAACTATCAAGTTCCAGTAACATCCTAGTAAATTTTTTCTGCACTCTTTCTAGTTTAATAGTATTCTTTCTATAATAGGGTGATCAGAACTGCACACAGTTTTCCAAGTGTGACCCTACCAATGTCTTGCACAACTTCCACAAGAGATCCCAACTCCTGTATTCAATAATCTGACTAGCGAACCCAAGCATGCCGAATGCCTTCTTCACCACCTTGTCCACCCGTAACTCCACTTTCAAGGAGCTACGAACCTGTGCCCCGACATACATTTGTTCTATAATTCTCCCCAGTGCCCTACCATTAACTGAGCAAGTCCTGCCCTGGTTCGATCTACCAAAATGCATCACCTCACATTTATCTAAATTAAACTCCATCTGCCATTCATCAGCCCGGTGGCCCAATAGATCAAGATCCCGCTGAAATCCACAGGTAATTCATCGACTATGAAAAGCTTTGAGACTTGCTGAGGGCATTATAAAATAGAAGCACTTTATTTTTATTTGTTAAAGTGTTGTTGCAGCTTGCAGTGATTTATCGGTGCATTTCATGACAAAGAAACAATATAACATTCATATGAAATGATCACAGTTTAGTCAATGGGTCGTAAAGGAAAACATATTCAATGGACAATCCCAAGCCCGTGAGGTTTTCAGTTCAGAAAAGGGGCAATTAAGCTCAAGGAAAAAAAAGAGGGTTGTAGTTGGGAGAAAGGAATTGTGATTTGAAAGAGTGCTGCTTAGATTTCAGAGCGATGTGGAGATGCCGGCGTTGAACTGGGGCAAACAAAATAAGAAGTCTCACAACACTAAGTTAAAGTCCAATGGGTTTTTTTGGTAGTAAACACCACTAGCTTTCAGGGCTTTTCCCCTTCATCAGAGGAATGCCCCACTCACCTCGCTAAGGGGAAAAGCCCCAAAAGCTAGCAGCATTTGTTACCAAATAAAACTGTTGGACTTTAACCTGGTATTGTGAGACTTCTTACTAGATTTCAGAGTGGATAGGGTTAGGGTTAGGGTTCAAAGGCAATATAGTAAGTTGTAAGGTTAGCATTCTGCAATTATCCTGAGGACAGAAGGTTCACTCAGTGGGGAGCAGAAGGAATTCCTTCTCCCAAAGGGTCATTAGTCTTTGGAAATCTCTTCCCCAGTGCGCAATGGGTGGTAAATGGCACAATGGTTAGCACTGCTGCTTCACAGCGCCAGGGGCTTGGGTTTGATTCCTGGCTTGGATCACTGTTTGCACATTCCCCTTGTATCTGCATGCATTTCCTCTGGGGGCTCTGCTTTCTTCCCACACTCCAATGATGTACAAGTTAGGTGGATTGGCCAGGCTAAATTGACTCTTAGTGTCAAAAGATATGTAGATGTGGGGGAATCAGTGGTATAAATATGTGGGGTTAAGGGAATGGGGCCTGGGTAAGACACCCTGTCAGAGAGTCGGCGCAGACTTGATGGGCCAAATGACAACCTTTTGCACTGTGGGGATTATATGAAATAAGGAGAGAGAAATAAAGATTGGGTTGTCGGGGAGATTGAGAATAAAGACAGAAAGGAAAAGTGAGAAACACTTTCTTTAATATTTTAAAAAGATCCCCAGGAACAATTAGGAATGAGATTCCATGGGCTGAATTTTTAATCATTGGTCAGGTACTAACTAATTATGGGTCCTGACTTCAGTCAAAGGTCAGGGAAAGAACTCACCATCCGATCAGGGACTCCAATCAGGGCCAATGGGAAGCCTTCTAGTGCTCTGAGATCAGCAGTCCCATTGGCCAAGAGTGAAAACCCTCATGTGATCCTCTTTTTTATTTCCTAGTGTCACAAGTAGGCTTACATTAACACTGCAATGAAGTTATTGTGAAAATTCCCTAGTTGCCACAATCCAGCGCTTGTTTGGATACATACACTGAGGGAGAATTTAGCATGGCCAATGTACTTAACCAGCACATCTTTCGGGAGGAAGCTGGGCCACCTGGAGGAAACCCATGCAGACATGGGGAGAACGTGCAGGCTCTGCACCATCAGTGACACAAAGCAGGAATTGAACCCAAGGTCCCTGGCGCTGTGAGGCAGCAGTGCTAATCTTTATGCCACTAATTTTCATATTGGGGACAGGATTTTCCTGGACCGGAAGCTCCTGTCCAAAGTTGGCGGCCTCTTTTTGCCGATCTATCAAAACGTGCAACCAGTGGGACTGGAAAATCCTGCCCTCAGATTGGCGAGGGCATACTTTTCCATTAAACTGATCATTAATTTACCAGCAAAATCTGGGCCAGGAATACTTTCTTGGAATCTTAACTCTCATTTACCCTCCAAATCCTGAGCTTATAATGGGCTCTGCTGGCACACAATTCTCCAATTAGTCAAACAACGTCTGATTAGAGATCCGAGGCAATTAATCATTGTTGGAAAAAGCCAAGGCTGGCAGACTGCAATGCTTAGAAACCTGGTGACACATGTCAGTGCCTTAACTAGATGGGGAGGGGGGTTAGCAGTGCATGACCACAGCCTCGCATGTATGCTGGCTTCAAAAGGAGTGGCGGAGGTATTGAGAGGTCAGATCAATGGGAGAAACCAATAATCGCCAAGGTTGTCACCTTTGTATTCCTCAGCTCAAATGAATGAACTTAATTACTTTGCAACAACTCAGATTTTAATGAAGGACATGAGAATTGATTGCTTTCTCTTTCAGCGAGCAAGGGAATATTTACAGATCGTTCCTTGCTATGCCTCCCACACGGAAATACAAGGTTGTTGGGTACATTCCTGAGGATGAGTAAAATAATCAATGCTGCTGTTGACAGCTTTGGATTGCCAGGTTGTACTGGGACATGCATTGCGACATGCAGGCTGGGCCCATGCATATCAAATGGTCAAAGGTAACTTATTCTGCAATGTGGTCTTCTTACTTGAGAAAGGATAAACTGGCACTGGAGGGGGTGCAGAGGAGATTCACTCGGTTGATTCCGGAGTTGAGAGGGTTGGCTTATGAGGAGAGATTGAGTAGACTGGGGCTATACTCACTGGAATTCAGAAGAATGAGGGGATACCTTATAAAAACATATAAGATTATGAAGGGAATAGATAAACTAGAAGCAGGAGGTAGTTTCCATTGGAGGGTGAAACTAGAATAGGGGGCATGTCTTCAAAATAAGAGAGAGCAGATTTAGGACTGAATTGAGGAGGAGCCTCTTCACCCAAAGGGTTGGGAATCTGTGGAATTTCCTGCCCAGTGAAGCAGTTGAGGCCACCTCATTGAATGTTTTTAAGATAAGGATAGATAAATATTTGAACAGTAAAGGAATTAAGGGTTATGGTGAGCAGACGGGTAAGTGGAGCTGAGTCCACGAAAAGATCAGCCGTGATCTTATTGAATGGTGGAGCAGGCTCGAGGGGTCAGATAGCCTCTTCCTGCTCCCAGTTCTTTGTTCTTATTCTGTAGTACTGATCACTATAGTGTCTTCCACAATCTCAGGATGGCCCAGTGGATTTTGCAGCCATTTAAGTATTTTTTTTGTATGATTGCAATGTGGCAACCAAAGAACAAAGAACAACACAGCTCAGGAAACAGGCTCTTTGGCCTTACAAGCCCGCGCCGTCCATTTTAACACTCAGTGAGTGCCTCATTCCAATCCTTCTTCTACCTACAACTTTTGTCTTCATCTCAGGGACTCCACAATAAAGGGATACAAATGTAGAGAATTTGCTCACTGCAACTCCCACAAATTGCAATTGACCAGGACCAAATCATCTGTTTTAGGAATGTTGGTTGAGGAATAAATATTGGTCTGGTCAACAGGAAAGACTCCACCACTCTTTTTCCAATAACACCGTAGAATCTTTTTTTCATGTCTACTTGAAAGAGCAGGTGCGGCATTGGTTTTGTGTTCTACTCCAAAGCTCGCACCGTAGGCAGTGCAGCACACCCTCAGTACAGCCTTGGATTACAAGCACAAATGTGCCCACTTTGGCATTTTTTCTATTCATTTGTGGGGCATGGGCGTCACTGGCTGACCAGCATTTAGTGCTCATCCTGAGTTGCCCTTGAGGTGGCGGTGGTGAGCTACCTTCTTGAATCGCTGCAGTTCATGTGCTCTGGGTTGACCCACAATGTTGTTACGGAGGGAATTCCAGGATTTTAACCCAGCGGCTGTGAAGGAACGGCGATATATTTCCAAGTCAGGACGGTGAGGGGAACTTGCAGATGGTGGTGTTCTCCATGTACCCGCTGCCCTTGTCCTTCGAGATGGAAGTGGTTGTGGGTTTGGAAGGTGCTGTCTAAGGATCTTTGGTGAATTGCTGCAGTGCATCTTGTACGTAGTACACACTGATGCTAATAAGAGTCAGTGGTGGAGGGAGTGGGTGTTAGTTGACGTAGTGCCAATCAAGCTGCTTTGTGCTGGATGGTGTCAGCCTTCTTGAGCTGCATTCATCCAGGCAAATAGGCCATATTCCATCACACTCCTGACCTGTGCATTGTAGATAGGCACTGGGGAGTCAGGAGGTGAGTTACTCGCCAAGATATTCCTAGCCGCTGACCTGCTCTTGTAGCCACTGTGTTTATGTGGCGAGTCCAGTTGAGAATCTGGTCAATGGTAGCCCCAAGGATGTTAAACAGTGGAGGATTCAGTGATGGTGACACCATTGAAATGTCAGGGGGTAGTGGTTAGAGTGTCCCTTTACTGGTGATGGCTGTTGCCTGGTATTTGTATGGCACGAATGTTTGGTGCATGTCGCCACTCAGCTACCCAAGTGAAAGCAGTAATCATGATAAGAGAGAGAGTTGCAGGTAGCAGGAGGCTACTAGCCAACTGCAGACGGAGGTTCAATGGCAGGAAGGTAAGTCACAGGAGCATCTTGCAGGAGGTCAGCCTGGGGCTGAGAAGGCCTAAACCTTCTTGTTGAAACTTGGAGTAACGTTCTTCCCCTTTCCCACTGGGAAAGTTAAAAAAAAGGATACCTTTGAAACCAGATCCTCCTTCACGGTGCTGACTCTCACCATCAGCAGCGTGCTGCTGAAGTGCTGGTTTAAATTATTTAACTGCACCTTGATTATACGTAGGAATTTGGCCAATGCTCCAACATAAAAGATCAGGGCCCATCTAGTTCCTTTGCTGGCTGTGGTATCACGCACGCAATGAGGTATTGACCATTCGCAGTGAAGAATCTCTATTAATCATACAACTCATCCAGAAGATCCAGGCTAATTTTCCAAAGGCCCGGGTTCAAATCCCATCACGGACACATGATTCCAGAGCCACAGCAATGAGGTTCACTCTTAATCGCCCTCAGGGCAATACTGGCCCAGCCAGTGAAGCCCATATCCCATAAACGAATAAAAAAAAATTGACCCAGACACGAAGTGATGAACCATAGAAAACCTACAGTGCAAAAAGGAGGCCAGTTGTCCCATCAAGTTTGCACCGACCACAATCCCACTCAGGCCCTATCACCATGTATTTTTTTTAATTCCCCCAACAATGGCCAGAATTGAATCTGGGACGCTGGAGCTATGAGGCACCATGCTAACCACTGTGCTTTTATCTGAGTGAAATTCCAGCTGATGGAGAGCTTTAGGAGCCAGAGGTCCAAAGTCACTTGATCTTCCAAACAACGCTACGTTTATCGCATGTCACATCTGCAGTTGATTATATATTATATCCAAAATTCTTATTTTCTGAAATCTGTCTAATTTGCATTTGAATGACTCAATATTCCTCTGCCTCCCAAGGGGATCTTATATAATTCTAATCTTATTATTAATGCAACAAATTTGCTTTGCTCTTGGGATGTGGGCGTTGCTGGAAGAGATTGATGGCCTGTCCTCCTAAATGCTTATGGAGTGGCTTACTCGGCCATTTCTGATGGTCAACAATCTCACTGTTGGGTCACATAGGGACCAAACTGATATAGGATGTGAGCGAACACTGAATTTACATATCAATCCTGCCAGCTTCAGTTTTAGTTGATGCAGAGCACCAACAGGGCATCCCAACAGGGTGATACAGTGGTTAGCCATGCTGCCTCACCACTCCAGGGACCTGGGTTCAATTCTGGCCTTGAGTCACTGTTTGTTTGGAGTCTGCACATTTTCCCCATGTCTGCATGGGCTTCCTCCAGGTGCTCTGGTTTCCTCCCACAGCCCAAAGATGTGCAGGTTAGGTGGATCGGCCACGCCCCCTAGTGTCATGGGATAAATACAGGGAGTTCCAGGTTTAGAGCTAGGGTGGGATTGTTGTTGGTGTAGGTTCAATGGGCCGAACGGCCTCCTTCTGCATTAAAGGGATTCTATGATTCACCTTTCACGTCCAATCCAGTCCAAGTGACCAAACTGCAAATTGCAACCATGATCCAATTGTCCTGAAATTGGGCCGATGTTTCTCTCACCAGACAATTGTAGCTTGAAAGTTCATCATTGCAATCTGTCACAACGCTATATAATTGCATGCAATATTCCAAGCATCCTCTGAATATCTGACACATTAAAAGCTTAATTTACACTATTTTTATAAGACAATTAATGTATCAATTTACCCAGAATCATAAGCACAGAAATGGGCTATTTAGCCAGGGAGCGGTGAATCTGTGGAGGTCAGGTCATTGAGTGTATTTAAGACAGAGATAAATAGGTTCTTGATTGGTAACGGGATCAAAGGTTACAGAAGTAAGGCGGAAGAATGGGATTGAAAAACTTATCAGAAGAGTGGAGCAGACTTGATGGGCTGAATGGTCTACCCTGAATTCTACCCCTATATCTTATTGTCTTCTGTTGCTCTGTAATTTTTATTAATTGTCTGGTAAATTTAGATTTCTGCTTTGTGATTCAAACAGATTCGATTCCCTGACGGGTTTCTCAGAATTGAGCATTTTGACAAAGAAATATAGAGAAACTGGTTTTGAGCACTTGCAGCTCTTGTACTGATCTCCATCTGATTAATAGCCAGAGAAGGACTGGAGAATGTGCAGAAAAGACTCACAAGGACGATCGCAGGATCAAGAGATCATAACTGCCGGACAAGGCAGAATGAACTGCACAATGACCGATTGGAGTTTTTTACAATTGTTGAAGGGGAGATGTGGTGAAGGTGTTTCACTGGTGGAGGAGACCCCAATGAAGGGCTGTAAATAGTTACCAATAAATCAAATAAAAAATTCAATACAAATGCCTTTATCCAGACCACGGTGAGAATGCGGAACGCTGCTACAGTGACTGGCTGAGGTGACAGACACTGATACCTTGAAATGGGAGGCTGAATGAACTCAGGAGCAAGAAAGAGAATAGAATGCCATAGTGTGGAAGGAGCATGAAGTAGGCTTACATTAACACTGCAATGAAGTTAGCATGAAAATCTCCCTAGTTGCCACATTCCAGCAACCGTTCGGGTACACTGAGGGGGAATTTAGCACAGCCAATGCATCTAAACAAACCTTTCAGGCTGTGGGAGGAAACTGTAGCATCTGAAGCAAACCCACACAGACACTGGGAGAATGTGCAGATACTGCACAAACATTGGCCCAAGCCAGGAATTGAACTCAGGTCCCTGACCCACTGTGCTGCCCCTGCCTTTCATCTGACCTCATTGCAAGGATAATCCGTGCGATGAAAGACCTTTCTTCACTGATTTCTAAATCTCTGCTGTCGTCACTGCTCATAGAGAGACCAGTCCACATTCTAATATTACCAATTTTGGTTCTTCCTTATGCTTGTTCTCCAGGTATTCTGCTTTGCATGAACTCTCCTCCTGTTCCAATCACACGTCCAAGATCTGACAGCTTTCTTAATATCGCCTCCTCGAACAAGTTCCTCTTAAACCAGCTTTCTCGACTACTCGCTCATTTGTCTGCCTAGCGATCCCTGACACATGTAATGTCCGTCTGAGCACTTTCATTTTAAATGCTCTTATTGGAGCCACTTAACTCCTCCTGAAGGTCCAGCTTTCTCAGCCGGCCACACAAGAGGTATTAGAACTTGAATTTTGGGGAATTTTAGACAATGAGTTCCTTTAGCTTCGGGGTGGCAACATGGCACAGTGATTAGCAATGCTGCCTCATAGGGCCAAACTTCTCAGGTTTGATTCTACCTTGGGTAACTGTGTGTCTGAGAGAGAGTGTGAGAGTGTGAGAGAGTGTGAGAGTGTGAGAGTGTGAGAGAGTGTGAGAGTGTGAGAGAGTGTGAGAGTGTGAGAGAGTGTGAGAGTGTGAGAGTGTGAGAGTGTGAGAGTGTGAGAGTGTGAGACCTTGGGTAACTGTGTGTCTGAGAGAGAGTGTGAGAGTGTGAGAGTGTGAGAGTGTGAGAGAGTGTGAGAGTGTGAGAGTGTGAGAGTGTGAGAGTGTGAGAGTGTGAGAGTGTGAGAGTGTGAGAGTGTGAGTGAGAGAGTGAGAGAGTGAGAGAGTGTGAGAGTGTGAGAGTGTGAGAGTGAGAGAGTGAGTGAGAGAGTGTGTGTGAGAGTGTGTGTGTGAGTGAGAGAGTGAGAGAGTGTGAGAGTGTGAGAGAGTGAGTGAGAGAGAGTGAGAGAGAGTGAGAGAGAGTGAGAGAGAGTGAGAGAGAGTGAGAGAGAGTGAGAGAGAGTGAGAGAGAGTGAGAGTGTGTATCTGTGCGTAATTTGGTCATTAACATTAAGAGCTGCAATTATATAATGCACCGTTAATTTGCGTGGCCCCCGTTGGTGATCCATCTGCGACTCTTAAACAAATCAGAAACAACGCATTTTTCTTGAACGGCATCACAAAATTGTAAATTGTAAAATTTGACAGGAAAATATCCCATTAGTTACTTATAATATTAAAGACAGATTGAATACTAGGATGTTGTTTTCTCAGGCTGGAAGGGTCTAGAACAAGAGGTCACAGTATGGGCAGGCTGTTTAGGATGGAGATAAGATTTGATTTGATTTAAGTTATTACTGTCACATGTATTGCTATATAGTAACAAGTATTGTTCTTGGGCGCTATATAGACAAAGCATACTGTTCATAAATAAGGAAACGAGAGTGTAGAATGTAATGTTACAGTCATAGCTAGGGTGTAGAGAAAGATCAACTTAGTATGAGGTAGGTCCATTCAAAAATCTGATGGCAGTAGGGAAGAAGCTGTTCTTGAGTCGGCTGGCACATGACCTCAGACTTTTATATCTTTTTTCTAGGAAGAAGCTGGAAGAGAGAATGTGTGGGATGTGGGGGGGTCCTGGATTATGCTGGCTGCTTTCCCAAAGCAGCAGGAAGTGTAGACAGAGTCAATGAATGGAAGGCTGGTTTACATGATGGACTGGACTATGTTCACAACCTTTGTAGTTTCTTGCGGTCTTGTTCCGAGCAGATGCATGTGGAAACGTACGTCTTTAAAAATTGGTGAGAATCGTAGCAAGCGTGCTGAATTTCCTTAGTCTCCTGAGAAAGTAGAAGTGTTGGTCGGCTTTCTTAACTATAGCATTAGCATGGCAAGACCAGGCAGATTGTTGGTGATTTGGACGTCTAAAAACTTGAGATAGAAATTTCTTCACTCAGAGGGTGGTGCACCTGCGGAATTCTCTCCACAGAAAGCTGTGGCTGCCACCACTGAGTATATTTCAGAAGTATAGACTCCGGGGTATGGGGAGAGAGTGCGAGTATGGCATTGAGATAGAGGATCCGCCATGATCATATTGAATGGTGGAGCAGACTCAAAGGATTGAATGACCTTCTCTTTTCCAATTTTTGATGTTTCTCTCCATTCGGTGTAAGGTCAATGCCTTCAGAGGATGCAATCCTCTGGGTCCAAGACCTGATGTGACGGGAACATCAATCTAAACGGCCTACCTCAGATATACAGATGAAGCATCTCAGAGGTGCCAGCTATTGGATGAGATATTAGACCAAGTGTGTCTAGTGAGCCAGAAATAATCTCCAGGTAGTACAAAGCTGCTCTGTTCCTGTCAAGTTGATGGAGACAAGGGTCACTGACACAGTTTTTACGTTGTACCTTGATGCTAATAGGTTCCCTCAGGTTGGTCTATATTGCATCCTGAATCACGGTCCAGCAGAATTTCCCAGATAGAATAGAATCATAGAAACTCTACAGTGTGGAAGGATGCCATGTGGCCTGTGCCATACCAAGGCCCTATCCCTGTAACCCCACATATTTACCCTGCTAATCTAAGGAACAATTCAGCATGGCTGATCCAGCTAACCAGCACATCTTTCAGACTGTGGGAGAAAACCGGACATTTAAAAGAAACCCACGCAGACATGGGGAGAATGTGCAGACCCACACAGACAGTGACCCAACCTGGGAATCGAACCCGGGTTCCTGGTGCTGTGAGGCCACAGTGCTAACCATCGTGCCACCGTGCCCATTGTAAGTGAACTAAACTGACAGATGTACACCCCTCGCATGGTTTTTTGGGTCCAACTCTGTGCTTAGCCTTTCAGTTGCTTTGTACCAGTTCGGTTGCGTGGAGTTGACAGAGAAAATCTGCCCACTTCACTCTCTGGACTGTCCTCAAATCAGTTGTGTGATATTTATCCTCAAAATCGAGCTTCCCTTCAATCTCAGTCTTGGCATCCATCTTCAGGAGCAGAAGCTGCCAAGTGTGACTCAGTGGGTGGGTGGCATCCTCCCTCTATGAGTCAGAAAGTGATGGGTTCAAATCCCACACCAGAGACTTGAGCCCATAATCTAGGATGACACACCAGCACTGCACTGAGAGCACTATCAGAGATGTCATCTTTCATAGAATCCCTTTAAGGCCATTCTGCCCATTGAATCTATACCAACAAATAACCCTACCCAAGCCCTATAACCCGATGCATATACTCTGCTAGTACCTCTTGACACTAACGGGCAATGTAGCCACACATCTTTAGAGTGTGGGTGGAAATCAGACCACCCGGAGGAAACACACGCAGACACAGCGAGAATGTACACACCGCACGCAGGCAGCCAGAATCAAATCTGCATCCCTAACGCTGAGAGAAAGCAGTTTAAGCTTATTTATTAGTATCGCAAATAGGCTTACATTAACACTGCAACAAAATTACAACGAAAATCCCCTAGTTGCCACACTCCGCTGCCTGTTTGGGTACACTGAGGGAGAATTTAGCACGGCCAATGCGCCTAACCCAGCACGTTTTTCAGGAGGAAACCGGCACATCCAGAGAAAACCCAAGCAGACATGGGGAGAACATGCAGACTCCGCACAGACAGTGAACCAAGCCAGGAATTGAACCTGGGTCCCTGGCGTTGCAGGGCAGCAGTGCTAATCACTTGCCGCCCCTAGGGTAGAAAATTGCCAAAGATTCACAAACCTCTTTGTGTAGAAATATTTTCTGAGTTTAGACTTGGAGTTGTAGGGTACATAAAATCATAGAACCCTACATTGCAGAAAGAGGGCATTAGGCCCATCGAGTTTGCACCGAGGCCCTATCCCCATATCCCTACATATTATACCCACTAATCCCTCTAACCTACACATCCTTGGACACTAAGGGACAATTTCTTAGCATGGCCAATCAATCTAACCCGCACGTCTTTGGACTGCGGGAGGAAACCGGAGTACCTGCAGGAATCCCGTGCAGACACAAGGAGAATTTACAAACTCCACACAGACAGTGACCCAAGCCAAGAATCGAACCAGGAACCTGGAGCTGTGAAGCAGCAGTGCTAACCACTGTGCTACCGTGTTGCCCAGATAAAATCAAGATAATGGCACATACCCTCCTACTTCTTGATTACAATGGTACAGAGCGCATATTACAAGATTAGGGGGGGGAAAAATCTGTTCTGAAGATCATTATTAAAAAAAGTACCATGGATTGAGTTGGAAGACATCTCAAAATGGATTCAGGCTACCAGAGAGAATTGTGCATTGCAGACCTTTTCTTCAGAGAGGACAGGTGAAACAATCTTTAATTCTGATTCACTATATTCTCATCCAAAAGATAACAAAGCCTCATTGGCATCTCATTGTAAAAATGTAAATTGTACCTTGGCTGAGAACTCCCAGTGGGAGAAGGACTGTTTGTGATGTTGCTGCCTTATTCAGGAGGAAAATTGGCATCTTGTACAGGTTACATGATAACAGTGGCCATCTTAGTTCCTACAAAAACTAGCGTTGGAAAGCGCAAGAAGTTGAGAGAATCACAGAGAAACATCTCGAGAGAACTTTCTTAAAAAAGGCTTCATCCCAGAGACAGGCAGACAGGGACAGACACCTTAAAACAGCTACTGGTCTGTGATAAAATAATTAGGGAGCTGGAAGTACCCACACCTTCAGGATAGAGATAAGGAAGTTTCTTTCCTTCTCATTCCACCTACTAAGCTCATCTCTTCCAGCACTTTGAGAGTGGAAGTTATCATGTCTTTAGAGATAACTGTACACCTTCAACGCCTTCGCTTCAGGGCTTTTCGACTTATAAACATATCTGAATATGGACTAAGCTTGATAAATGGTCATGTGATTTGTGTGTGTGTGTGTGTGTGTGCGCGCGCGCGCGCGCGCCAGTGTGTGTTACTAACTTTGTCTTTTCTTCAATAACTTTCAGAGAAATAGGCTGAAATAAACAATTCTCTTTAAATAAAAAATCTTTGCTACTGATTCATTTTAAATTGAATTTCACAGGTAAGAAAACACACACACATGAGCACATGATATAGAACATAGAACATAGAACAATACAGCACAAATAGGCTCTTCGGCCCAAGAGTTGCGCCGATTACATCTACCAATCCACAGACCTATCTATAAGCCCCTATCCTATTCCTTTCCATGTACTCAACCAGAAGTCTTTTGAAAGACCCCAGTGAGTTTGCCTCAACAACCTCCGATGGCAGTCGGTTCCATTCACTCACCACCCTCTGAGTGGAAAACCTACCCCTGACATCTCCTTTGTATTTGCTTCCCTGCACCTTAAATCTGTGTCCTCTCGTAGTGACCATTTCAGCTCGGGGAAATAGTTTCTGAGAGTCCACCCTATCTATTCCTCTCGACACTTTATAAACCTCTATCAGGTCGCCTCTCAACCTACGTCTCTCCAGCGAGAAGAGTCCCAGCTCCCTCGACCTATCTTCATAAGGCCTGCCTCCCAATCCAGGCAGCATCCTTGTAAATCTCCTCTGAACCCTCTCAATAGCCTCTACATCCTTCCTATAATGAGGCGACCAGAACTGCGCACAATACTCTAACTGGGGTCTGACAAGAGTCTTATAGAGCTGCATCATTACCTCCTGACTCCTAAACTCTATTCCTCGATTAATGAAGGCCAGTACACCGTACGCCTTCTTGACCACTTCCTCCACCTGCAAGGCCGATTTAAGAGTCCTATGGACCCGGACCCCGAGATCCTTCTGCTCTACAACACAGCTAAGACTCCTACCCCTTATATTGTACTCCTTCATCCCATTATTCCTGCCAAAATGGACCACTACACATTTATCTGCGTTGAAGTCCATCTGCCACTTCTCCGCCCAGTCTTGCATCCTGTCTGTGTCCCGCTGCAACTTTTGGCTTCCCTCCAGATCATCCACAACAGCACCAACCTTTGTATCGTCGGCGAACTTACTAACCCTTCCCTCCACTTCCTCATCCAGGTCATTTATGAAAATGACAAACAGCAGGAGTCCCAGAACAGATCCCTGGGGCACTGCACTGGTTACCTACCTCCATGCAGAACAAAACCCATCCACAACCACTCTCTGCCTTCTGCCGGCAAGCCAGTTCTGGATCCACGAGGCCAAAGCCCCTTGGATCCCATGCCCTCTCACTTTCTCCAGAAGCCTTGCATGGGGGACCTTATCAAATGCCTTGCTAAAGTCCATGTACACTACGTCCACTGCCCTTCCTTCGTCAATGCGTTCAGTCACATTTTCGAAGAACTCAACTGGGCTCGTAATGCATGACTTGTCCTTGACAAAACCATACTGACTATTTCTAATCAGTCCAAACTTCTCCAAATGTTCATATATCTTATCCCTCAGAAGCCTCTCCATCAGCTTACCAACCACTGAAGTCAGACTCACCGGTCGGTAATTTCCTAGACTATCCCTGTTCCCTTTCTTAAAGATAGGAACCACATCCGCAATCCTCCAATCCTCCGGAACCTCCCCCGTTTCCATGGATGACGCAAATATCATCGCCAGGGGCTCTGCAATCACTTCCCTCACCTCCCACAATAACCTGAAGTACATCCCATCCGGTCCCGGCGACTTGTCTATCTTGATAGAATTTAACAGATCTAACACATCCTCTTTCCTAACACCCACATACTCAATCTTTTCCATATGCCTCAAACCTGCAGTGCAATCCCCCAGTTCACTTTCCACCGTGAATACCGGGGCAAAGTACTCGTTAAGCACCTCTGCCATTTCTTCCGGATTCACACAGACTTTTCCCCCCTCACCTTTTATATGCCCTATCCCTTCTCTTCTCATCCTTGTGAATGCACACATGTGTGCATCCAATGTGAATGCACACATTCACATGCACAAGTACAAGATGTATGCACATCCACATGCACATGTATATACACCCACATGCACACACGCACATGCACGCACCTGCACACACGCCCGCACAAGTACACACACACATGCACGCACAAGTACACACACACATGCACGCACAAGTACACACACGTACATGCACACACGCACACAGTGCTGGAATGCTGCAGAGTTCAAACAGAATCTTATTTGATACAGGCATGGATCAGTGTTGTTCACTGCTTCCAGGACACCCACATCTTACCAGCAGGAACTCAACATGATATCAGTAAGTGTGTCCTCCTCCGAGTTGATGCTGTACAGCATCCATTGTTCCTTGTTAAACATAGAACAATACAGCACAAACAGGCCCTTCGGCTCACGAGTTGCACCAATCACATCTACCAATCCACAGACCTATCTATGACCCCCTATCCTATTCTTTTCCATATACTCATCCAGAAGTCTCTTAAAAGACCCCAGTGAGTTTGCCTCACCAACCCTACCCCTGACATCTCCTTTGTATTTGCTTCCCTGCACCTTAAATCTGTGTCCTCTCGTATTGACCATTTCCGCTCGGGGAAAAAGTCTCTGAGAGTCCACCCTATCTATTCCTCTCAACATTTTATAAACCTCTATCAGGTCGCCTCTCAACCTACGTCTCTCCAGTGAGAAGAGTCCCAGCTCCCTCAACCTATCTTCATAAGGCCTGCCTCCCAATCCAGGCAGCATCCTTGTAAATCTCCTCTGAACCCTCTCAATAGCCTCTACATCCTTCCTATAATGAGGCGACCAGAACTGCGCACAATACTTCAACTGGGGTCTGACAAGAGTCTTATAGAGCTGCATCATTACCTCCTGACCCCTAAACTCTATTCCTCGATTAATGAAGGCCAGTACACCGTACGCTTTCTTGACCACTTCCTCCACATGCAAGGAACAGTTTAATAAAACTGTTTTATTAAAACCCTGTGTCTACTCTACAACTTCCCCTGGTCTCCATGTAGGTGGGGCCTGGTAAAACCTGTTGGGTGGTGACTCAGTGCCCACTTTGTGAGGATGGTGACAATGTGTTTACACATTTGTTCAGCGAGTGTAAGCTCTTGTCAGTGACTGGCAACAGCCCAGATAAACCCATTTAAACAGAGTTTACAACAGCTGGGCTAACGAAAAAAAGTTAAGATTATTTCTGTGTATTTGTCTTCCTTTGTAGATCAATGTAACTCACCGACCCTATTTCAACTCTTAAGTAATTCTCCTGATTGGAAGGTTTGCTCTATCATATTTAGGGGTGGCACAGTGGTTAGCATTGCTGCCTCACAGCGTCAGTGACCCGGGTTTGATTCCCTCCTTGAGTCACTGTCTGTGCGGAGTTTGCACATTCTCCCTGTGTCTGCGTGGGTTTCCTCCAGTTTCCTCTCTCAGCCTGAAAGACGTGCTGGTTAGGTGCAGTGGCCACGCTAAATCCTGCCTCAGTGTACCCAGACAGGCGCCGGAGTGTGGCGACTAGGGGATTTTCACAAGAACTTCATTGCAGTGTTAATGTAAACCTACTTGTGACAGTAATAAAAAAAAACTTTAAACTTATAATCATCATTGCAGTTTTAGCTTATTCCAAAGAAGCTGCTTTAAAGGCCATTTGCTTCTGGTTCGGCAAGAAATCTCACAACACCAAGTTACTTCATGCTGTCCACACCCCAGTCCAACATCACATCATGCTTTTGGTTAACAGCTCCTTGGCTACCTTAACAAAAGAACTGCCCATTGGATGAGTGACTGTTTTTGCTACATTTTGTTTGTGTTTTTCAGCTGTGGATGGGGAGAGGAATCATTTCCCACAATATATCTGGCATCAAGTGGGACCTATGAGCAAGTCAACAGCCTGGGTTTGTTCTGGGATATCAATGGCTGGGTTAATCATTTGACACGATGCTAGCAGCTACTCCCACCTGCTGCTGAACACTGACAGCTAGAAGCAACCAACTTTAAGAAAGAAAGATGTCAACTAGTTGTCTTATTGCCATGCCATGGACGATACTCAAAAGAAAGTATTAAGCACTGCCTTCAGAGACAAGTTGTACCTCGCTTCAGTTTTCTGACAGGCATATTTCAGTCACCTGTAACTTGGGCCTAGAGACACAGGTAAACTAATCAATCCCACCAACATGATCTGACTCTTAGGTCCAATTACCCACCTTCGTTCTAACCCTTGTTCAACAGAGATCTCTGATTTTAGATGTTAGGTTTGCCCCTTTTCTGGACCAGGGGATTCAACATTTCCACTGCCCTTTGTGTTTATATCACTTTCGCAGAAAACTGCTCATTCTTTTATCTTCCACATTGACTCCCAGTCTGGTTTATGCAGTTTGCCTTCCTCACTTCGCTCCTAAGGAACACTGGGACAATCACCTTAAGGATGACAAGAGAACCACTCACCATGTTTGATGCCTTCAGGATTCAGCACTGTACAGACTTCCCATTTGCCACACTAGTCTATAAACGTCCACCCTCGTCTGATCTCAGAAGCTAAGCAGAGTCAGGCCTGGTTAGTACCTGGATGGGAGACAGTCTGGGACTACCAGGGGCAGCAGGCTTTTCAAAATCAATCCGGGCCTGCCTGGCAGCTTTGATGACCCTAGATAATATCGGGGCAATCCCATGTCCTTGTGACAGTGGTGATCATTTGAATGTCTGCCCTATCAACCTAGGGTGGTACAAAGTGGTTAGCACTGCTGCCTCACAATGCCAGGAACCTGGGTTCAATCCCAGTCTCAGGTCATTGTCTGCGGAGTTTGTATGTTCTCCACGTGTCTGCCTGAATTTCCTCCGGGTGTTCTGGTTTCCTCCCACAATCCGGAGGGATGTGTGGGATAGGTTGATTGGCCACGCTGAATTGACCTTAGTGTCAGGGGATTAACAGGATACGGGGGGTTTCGAAAATAGGACTTAGTTAGGATTGTAGTCGGTGCAGGCTCCATGTGCTGAATGGTGTCTTTTTGCATTGTAGGGATTCTATGAAACTTAGAAATATGAAAAATAGGAGTAAGGGAGACCTTTCGGCCCTTTAAGCCAATGGGCTGATCATCCATCTCAATAGACTGATCTAGCTTTCCCCCATGTCCTTTGATTCCCTTCTCCCCAAGAGGTACACCTAAGTCCTTCTTGAAAACATGCATTCACTATTCTCTGGATGAAAACATTTCTCCCCATCTCAGTCCTAAACAGCTCACCTCATATTCTTCGACTATCCATCTATATACCTGACTATATCCTGATTCCCCATCATCCTCCCTACATCTAGCCTATCTAGTCCTGTAAGAATTTTATAGGTTTTTATAAGGTTCCCCCCCCATTCTTCTAAACTCTAGCAAATATAATTCTAACTGACTCGATCTCTCCTTCTTTGCCAGGATGGAGGCAATGGGCCAAAGGGCCTCTTTCCTTGCTGTAAAACTCTGGGGATGGGATGTTCCAGCCACGCTTGCCCCAAGGCCAGAAAATCCAACTGAGATCAACAGACTTTTCTATGTTCTATGCTTTTCCCCCACTAATTCTACACCCATTTCTCATGTTGGGCGGGACAGTAAAATTTGCCCGATAACTCTATGACATACATCAATCATGCCATTCCAAGAATCAATCTGTTAAACCTTCACTGCACTTCCTTCGTAGTAAGAACATCCTTCCTCAGATAAGGAGACCAAAGGAGACACAAGATTTCAGTTGTGGCTTCATCAAGGCCCTGTGTAATTGCATCAAGTCACGTGGAGATACTGGCGTTGGACTGGGTTAACCACACTAAGAAATCTCACAGTGCCAGGTTAAAGTCCAACAAGTTTATTAGATAGTAAACCCACTAACTTTTGGGGTTTGCCTGTTCGTCAGGTAAGTGGAGAGTTCCCTCTACTTTCCACTCACCTGACGAAGGGGCAAACCCTGAAAGCTAGTGGGTTTACTATCTAATAAACTTGTTGGACTTTAACCTGGTGTTGTGAGACTTCTTACTGTAAATGCATCAAACCATCCATACTCCTGAATCAAATCCTCTCGCTGTGAAGTCCAACATACCACGAGCCTTCTTTACCTGCTGCAATGGCATGAAAATCTTCAGTGACTGGTATACACCCAGGTCTGGGTGCACATTCCCCTCTCTCAAATTATAGCCATTCAGATAATAATCTGCCTTCCTGCTTTTGCTCCCAAAGTGCATCACCTCACACTTATCCACATTATACCACATCTGCCAGGCATTTGCTCACTCACTGAGGCTGTCCAAATCACACAGAAGAATCTCTGTATCCCCCTCACAGCTCACCCTTCCACTCAACTTTGTGTCATTTCCGGATAATACATTTAATTCCTTCTTCTAAATCATTAATATATATTGCAAATAACTGAGGTCGCAAATAGTTGAGGTGGTACCTCAACAGCCTGTCGTTTGGGAAAAAAACCCCTTTATTTCTACTCTTTGTTTACAAAATGAGCCAAGGCAAAATTAATCCTACAAAGCAGATTTCTGACCAAATTTACTGGGAACATATTCAGAGAGGGTGTCTCTTTTAAGGAAAGACACTTTGGGATGGCACGGTGGTACAGTGGTTAGCACTGCTGCCTCACTGTGCCAGGGACCTGGGTTCAACTCCAGCCTAGGGTGTCCATCTGTGTGGAGATTACACATTCTTCCCTGTCCGAATGGATTTCCTCTCAATGCTTTGGTTTCCTCCTATAGTCTAGGTATGTGTGAGTTAGGTGGACTAGCCTTGCACAATCGCCCCTTAGTGTTAGGCGGGGTTAGCAGGGTAAATATATAGGCTTATGGGGATAGGGCCTGAGTGGGATTAAATTGGTGCAGGCTCAATGGGCCAAATGGCCTCCTTCTACATTGTTGGGATTCCATGATTCTATGGTAAATAATATGGTTATCCTACGCTGATATCATTGCCTATCCAAGATGATCAAAACACAAGATGAGCCTTCCACTCTTCCGATGTACAAAGGCTGTTTCAGAGAGATACACTGAGCATTGGGAGAACAAAAGTTGGATAACAAGGCTGGAGTGTCGGAGATTTAGGGGTGATCATAGAAGTCTATAAAATAATTAAGGGTATAGGTCAACTGGCTAGTCAATATCTTTTCCCAAAGGTAAGGGAGTTTAAAACAAGAGGACATAGGTTTAAGGAGAGAGAGAAGAGATACAAAAGGGTCTAGGGGGGCAATTTTTTCACACAGAGGGTGGTGAGTGTCTGGAACAAGCTGTTAGGGGTAGTAATAGAAGTGGGTACAATTGTCTTTTTAAAAGCATTTAGAGATTACATGGGTAAGATGGATATATATATATATATATACACACACACATGTATACATACACACACATTATATATGTGTATATATATACACACACACATTATATATATATAGGGATCTGAGCTAAGCACAAATAATTGGGACTGGCTTAGTGATAAAAAAGATGGCATGGACAAGTTAGAACAAAGGGCCTGTTTTCATGGTGTAAACCTCTATGACTCTATCTATGACAAAAACAGCAAAGGAGTAAGGTTATTAAATGGCTTTTGGAAGTAGAGACATCATAGATACATCAAGGAGCCTGTTATCTTTCACCAAACAGCGCCATTGACCTGGAGTTATCAAATAAGCTGCTTCAAGTGGAGGAAAAAAGTGATGGGAATACAGCAGCAACAGGCGAGCTGGCTTCTAAAGAGAGACTTGTGAAGCTGTATTTGAGAAAGATTGATGACTATCTGAAACTCGCAATACAAAATCACTCTGCTCTTTGAATCTCAGGGAGCAGTGTATTTGACAACTTATTCTGTCAGACCTAACAATGTACAGAGATGTATCTGCTGGCTTCACTCCTTTCTGCAAAAAATCTCCTGCCATTCACCTTCAGCTGACAAGATCTGGAATGTTCTCCCAATCCTCTTCTTTCCTTCCTTTAAGATGCTTCTTAAAATCAAGCTCTTTGACCAAACCCTTCTACCCACTCGTGTACCTTGGTGATTCCTTTGATTTGATTTATTACTGTCACAGGGGTTGGGATATGGCGAAAAGCATTCTTTCTTGTGCCTTATACAGAAAAGCATAGTGTACATGGAGGGGAAAGGAAAAGAGAGGGTGCAGAATGTATTGCTATAGTCATAGCAAGGTTGTAGAGAAAAAGCAACTTACTATAAGGTAGAATCTTGAACAGATCAAGATTCTGATGGCAACAGGGAAGAAGCTGTTCTTGAGTCAGTTGGTAGTTGACTTCAAATTTCTGTAATTTTCTCCCGATGGAAGAAGGTGGAAGAAAGAATGTCTGGGGTATATGCGGTCCTTGATTGTACTGGCTGCTTTCGTAAGGCAGTGAGAAACGTAGACGGAATCGATGGACGGGAGGCTGGTTTGCGTAATGGACTGGACTTCCTTCGTGACGTTTTGTAGTTTGTCATGGTCTTGGGCAGAGCAGGAGTCATACCAAGCTGTGATACACCCAGAAAGAATCCTTTCTATCGTGCATCTCTGAAAATGTAGTGGACATGCCAATTTTCCTTAGCCACCTGAAAACAGAGAGGCATTGGGGGGGGGGGCTTCCTTAACTATAGCGTTGGCGCAGAGGGACCAGGATAGGCTGTTGGTGATCTGGACACCTAGAAACCTGAAACTCTTGGCCATTTCTGTTTCATGCTCATTGATGTAGATAGGGGCATCTCCTTCATTACGCTTCCTGAAGTTGATGCTATCTTCTTCATTTTCTAGTATTCCTGTGAAACGCCAATGTTTGTTTTACCTCCTGACTAGCAAACTGAGGCCAATTCTGGAATCTCAAGTGAAAACAGATTCTACATAAAATGTTACAAAATCATTCGCAACATTTTTTTCCTGAAGATATAATCATACTGTTCAAAAGTACTTCATTCAAGCTATCTCATCAAATCATAGAATCCTTACAGTGCAGAAGAGGCCATTCAGTCCATCAAGTCTGCACTGATTCTGACTACCCCATACCCCATCCTCATAACCCTACATGTCTTACCATGGTTAATCTATCTAATCTACACATCTTAGGACACTCAGGGGGCAGGTTGGCATGGCCAATCCACTTAACTTATACATCTTGGGACTGTGGGGGGAAACCAGAGCAGCTGAAGGAAACCCATGCAGACAAAGGGAAGAACATATCAACTCCACTCAGACAGTGACGCGAGACTGGAATCGAAGCTGGTTCCCTGGTGTTGAGAGTCAGCAGTGCTAACTATTACGTGACCGTGCCATCCAATTTATCGTCCAATGCTGAACTGAAGATGTCATAAACTCCGCCCCATGAAAACGTTTAAAATATCGGAAACGCTGAAATAGGTAAGTGTAGCCAACATTGATTTAAATTTCATTTATGACGAGGCCTACTTATTTTATTAAATTTTGTTGATTGGAGATTTATGTTTCTTTGAAGAACAATCAATGTCATTCCTTTTTATTTTCAATTGAAAGTTAGCCACAGTTCACATTGATTCTCCTTGTGATGTTTACATAGGCTGTTACTTAACACTGGAGACAGCATATGTACACAAGTCTAGAATGGCATTGGGTTATAGATTATCGATATTAGAATTTAGATTGTATGCTTTTATTTCCTTTCAAACTTTTTACCAGGGCAATCTGACTGAGATGGTCAAACTCAGTGAAGATGCAATGTTTGCTTTGTTAAAAGAAATAGGATAATATCAAGGTTTTGTTGAGAAAACAATATAAAACCAACTTGTATCGTAGCGGAGAAAAGCAAATACATTAAATCCCCCGTAAACTCCATGAATAATTTCTGAGCACGCCTTCAAAGAAAGTTATGAAGGATGTAGAGGGGGTAGATAAGAACCTTTTCCTCTTAGTAGAAAGATCAATAACTAGGGGGGCATGGATTTAAGGTAAGGGGCACGAGATTTAGAGAGAATTTGAGGAAAACTCTCTTACCTACAGGATGTCTGATTCTGGAAGTCACTGCCTGAAAGAGGAAAGAACCCCACACAACATTTCAAGAAGCACTTGAAGCACCAGAGCATACAAAGGTTACAGACCAAGTGTTGGAAAATGGGATCAAGAATAGGTAAGTGCTTGGTAGGAATGGTGCAGTGACACACTGGATACACTGTACCTCACAGTGACAGGGACCCAGATTTGATTCTGGCCTTCCACGTATGGAAGGAGTCTGCACCTTCTCCCCGTGTCTGTGGGGGTTTCTTCCGGGTGGTCTATTTTTTTTTTAAATAGAATTTCATACAATCCCTACAGTGCAAAAGGAGGTCATTCGATCCATTGAGTCTACACTGACTACAATCCACCCAGGGGCTATCCCTCTAAACCCACACATTTACCCCGCTAGTCCCCCTGACACTTTGGGACAATTTATCATGACCAATCAATCTAACCTGAACATCTTTGCGTAGGAGGAAACCGTGTGATTATTTGTCAGTTTCCTCCCATAGTCCAAAGATGTGTGGGTTAGGTTGATTGACCATGCTATATCACCCCATTGTGTCACTAACAGGGACCAGTAGAGTAAATATGCGAGGTTATGGGAATAGGGTCTGTGTATTGTGATCAGTGCAAGCTCAGTGGGCAAATGGCCTCCTTCTGCACAGGAGGCAGTCAATGATAGCCAGTGCTGACACAATGGGCCAAATGGCCTCTTTCTGTGCTACACGATTCTATTTACAAAAGGAAAGGTTGGTTTGGGATGGGGGTCAGGATTTATACAAAACCTGATCCCACTGTTTTTTTTAAAGCTATTTGGATTCGATTTCACACAACATGGCCAGAGTTCTCCTGTCCTGCCCACCATAGCAGGCGGGGATGGGGGAGCGCATGTGGAGGGAACTATACAAATGTCTATTGAGTGGGTTTCTCCGATTTTAAGCTGAGCACAGCCAGACAATCCCACCTTTCAGAATCAATAATCCCATTTTGCTGTGGATTTAACTACTTTCAGATTCTCAATTCTCCCACGTGCAACCTGAAGCATGTACGAAGAACTTGCATTTACTATCATGACGTCCCAGAGCCCCTGCACGGCCAATGAAATATATCCGAAGTGTAGTCACTGCTGCAGTATAGGAAAACATTCAATGAGGAGACAGAAGACTTCATGTATCGTTAGTAGGTTTTTTTTCCTTAAGCAACTTCTGCTGGTGTCAGCCATGGCTCAGTGATTGGATCTGTCAATCTAATAGAGATTACCCCGCTCCTACCAAACCCCCATACCACAACATTCCTTGCGGCAGTAGACGAGACATTCAGTCGCTGAAACTACAGCAGGCAGTAAAGAAGTCAACTAGTATGTTGGCCTTCATAGCATGAGGATTTGAGTATCAGGATAGGGATGTTTTGCTACAACTATATAGGATGTTGGTGAAGCCACACCTGGAGTATTGTGTGCAGTTTTGGTGTCCTTATCTGAGGAAGGATGTCCTAGCTATAGAGAGAGCACAACAAAGGTTTACCAGGCTGATTCCTGGGATGGCAGGTCTGTCATGTGAGGAGAGATTAAACTGGAGTTAGATGAGAGTGAGAGGGAATCTCATTGAATTTTATAAAATTCAATCAAGGTTAGACAGGGTAGATTAGAAGAATGTTCCCAATGGTGGGGAGAGTCCAGAACTAGGAGTCATAGTTTGAAGATAAGAGGTAAACTTTTTAGAACTAAGGTGAGGAGAAATAGTAAAGAATAATAAACATGTGGAATTCACTACCAAAGAACATAATTGAGGCCAAAACATTGTGTGATTTCAAGAAGAATTAGATATAGATCTTGGGGCTAAAGGGATGTGGGGGGAAAATCAGGATGTTGAGTTTGATGATCAGCCATGATCAAAATGAATAGTGGAGCAGGCTCGAAGGGCCGAATGGCCTATTCCTGCTTCCAGTTTCTACCCAGCATTTTCCAGTCCCAACACTGCCATCAGTGCTTCTTGTCATCCGTACCCTCTGTTGCTGGGGAACTCCGTGACAATGATGGTCTCCATCAGCAGGATCGGAAGATGTTGCCTGTGGGATCAGTCGGATAATTCCGTCATTGGTCCCACTCCAGTGATGCGAACATAAATTCCAGGTTGATACTTCGGTGCAGTACTGAGGGAGCACTGCACAGCCAGTGGTCCCTATTGTTTTGGGTGAGATGTTAAACTGAGACTCTCTTTGCCATCTCAATAGGCATAAAAAGTCTCACAGGCACAGTATTGAAGATCAGTGGGAATTGTCCCTGAGCCCTAGCATCGTAAAACAACAGTTTACCAGAGTATTATTACACTGTTTTCTGCAACAGCTTGCTGGGTACAAATTAACTTCTGAGTTCCTGACACTTGCTTACATTCAGAACATACTTTAGTATTTGGAATAGTCTACAGGGACAATTCTGAGGCACGGTTCAATTACATCTACCAGCTCATTGTGTTTCATAACTCTTGTGCATCCCTTAACACTCCTTAAGCAACACCTCTTATGAGTCTCTGGCAAGTCTGTCTTTGTAAACCTTTCTTTATTCCTCTTGCTTCCTGATAAGCAGGGGAGATGGTGGTGTAGTGGTAATATCACTGAGTAATCTAGGCTAATGATCTGGGGACATAAGTTTCAAGTTTAGTTACTACTGTTGCACATAGGCTCGCATTAACACTGCAATGAAGTTTTTGATTTGATTTATTGTTGTCACATGAATTAACATACAGTGAGAAGTATTGCTTTGTGCACACGATACAGACAAAACATATCATTCATAGAGAAGAAAACGAGAGATTGCAGAATGTAGTGTTATAGACATAGTTAGAATGTAGAGAAACATCAACTTAATGCAAAAGAAACTGTTTTTGAGTTGGTTGGTACGTGACCTCAGACTTGTGTATCTTTTTCCCCGAAGGAAGAAGGTGGATCCCTAATTATGTTGACTGCTTTACCAAGGCAACGGGAAGCGTAGATAGAGTCAATGGATGGGAGGCTAGTTTGTGATGGATTGGGTTACATTCACATCCTATTGTAGTTCCTTGCAATCTTAGTCAGAGCAGAAGCCATACCAAGCTGGGATATAACCAGAAAGATTACTTTCTATGGCGCATCTGTAAAAGTTTGAGAGAGTCATAGCTGACATGCCAAATTTCCTTAGTCTTTCGAGAAAGTAGAGGCATTATGAGCTCTCTTAACTATAGTGTCAGCATAGAGAAACCAAGACATGTTGTTGATCTGGACACCTAAAAACTTGAAGTCTCAACCCTTTTTACTTCATCCCCATTGATATAGACAGGAGCATGTTCTCCTTTATGCTTCCTGAAGTTGATGACAATCTTCTTCATTTTGTTGACATTGAGGGGAGATTATTACTGCCACAGCAGTTGACCAGATTCTCAATCTTATTTCTAAACTCTGTCTCATCATTGTTTCAGATCCACTATGATGGTGTCATCAGCAAACTTGAAAATCGAATTGGAGGATAATTTGGGCACACAGTCATAGGTGTATAAGGGGTTTAGTAGGGGGTTGAGAACACAGTTTTGGGACATTGGTGTTGAGGATTATTATGGAGGAGCTGTTGTTACCTATCCTTACTGATTGTAGTCTGAGAGTTAGGAAGTTCAGGATCCACTCAGAGAAGGAGGTGCCGAAGCCCAGACGAGAGTTTGGAGATGAATCTCCATCTCCACGTTACTGTGAAAATCACCTAGTTGCCACACTCTGGCATCTATTTGGGTACACTGAGGGAGAATTTAGCATAGTCACTGCATCTAGCCAGCGTGACTTTCAGACTGTGAGAAGAAACTGGAGCACCCAGAGGAAACCCACGCAGACACAGGGAGAATGTACAGACTCTGCACAGACACTACAAGAGTGCAGAAAAGATTTACTAGGATGCTGCCAGGGCTTGATGGAATGAGTTATAAGGAGAGGCTGGATAGACTGAGACTATTTTCTCTGGAGTGTAAGAGGCTGAAGGGTGATCTTATAGAGGTTTATAAAATTGAGGGGCACAGGTCAGCTGGATAGTCAATATCTTTTCCCAAAAGATAGAGGAGTCTAAAACTAGAGGGTATAGGTTTAAGGTGAGAGCAGAGAAAAAAAAAGCTTTTTTTTTTAAACACAGAGAATGGTGAAAGCCTGAAACAAGCTGCTAGAGGTAGTAGTAGAGGTGGTACAATTGTGTCTTTTAAAAAGCATTTAGATAGTTACATTAGTATGATGAGTATATAGGGATATTGGCCAAATGCAGGGAATTGGAATTGGCTTAGGGGGTTTTAAAAAAAGGGTGGCATGTACAAGTTGGGCCAAAGAGCTTGTTTCTATGCTGTAAAACTCTATGCCAGTCACCCAAGACTGGAATTGAACCTGGCCCCTGCTGTTGAGAAACAGCAGTGCTAACCACTGTGCCGTTGTTCCAGTCATCATCTCCAGGGACTTTTGTATATCACAGCACAGTAATCCTCTTTGGCAGTGCCATTCAAATTGTCCATCTTCTCTTCTCCCTTCCCATTACTCTGCAATCTTTCCTCTTTGTGTATCTATCTAATCCTTCTCTGAAAGTTACGATTTAATCTCCGTCTCTTTGACTCCCACGAAGAACTTCTCTCTTCATCCCTTTTTTGCCAATGATCTTAAAGCTGTGTCTTATGTTTACTGACCTTGTTCTATCAAAAGCCGCAGTAACTTTGAGCACCTCTGTTAAATTAGTCCTGAACTTACTCTGTTGTAAGGAGAACAATTTCAGCTTAAACGAACCTGAAGACCCCTTACTGCCTTTGATAGGGTTCAGATTAACCCAGTCTGTCCAATTCACTGCCCTTTGGAATCCAATGAGGTCTCCAGTCCTGATGATAAATGAATACGTTCTCCATTTAAAACTGCACTATTTCATTCTCTTTCAAGTTGCTTTCATCAGCTGGAGCTGATAGTTTATTTGGACTCCTTATTCACAGAATTCCCAGGGTCAGTTCTCTCTTGCATTTTGTTCTTTATGTATCAGAGGCCTTCTTCACACACAGCGATCCTTTTGCTTACGGCTGGGCAAAATCTAACCAAAAGCATGGGTCAGGTACGGTGCAGAAAATGAAGTAGCCCCTTGCACTTGTTTCACCATGACTGCCGACAATGGCAGCCAAGAAACCTGCGCTGCCCTTCCCGGAGGGGGACACTGACCAGACAGCTCAATGGAGTAGAGCACAGGAGTGATACCCTTTACTAACACAATAGGGGATGGCCACCCAGTAGGGTGAACATCCCTGCCTGAAATGCAGGAAGCTACTAATTGCACACGTCAATGCTTACAATCTCACGTCTTCTCACAACGCCAGGATGTGGAGATGTCGGCATTGGACTGTGGTGGGCACAGTTAAGTGTCACAACACCAGGTTAAAAGTCCAACAGCTTTATCTGGAATCACAAGCTTTCAGAGCACTGCTCTATCCTCAGATGAGTGATAAAAGAGCAGTGTTTTAGAAGTCGTGATTCCAAGAACAAACAATACACCACAGGAAGAGGCCCATCAGACCTCCAAGCCTGCACCCAACTAGACCATTCGTTTGTACCCCTCTATTCCCCATAAAGAAAGATTCCAAATAAACCTGATGGACTTTAAACTGATGCTGTCATACGTCTTACTATTCTCAGTTTCTGATTCAGCATCTCATCATCGCCCCCACGTCCCTCAATGCACCATAGACATCTTGTTGTAATTATAGTAAAAAAACAATTTCTTCATCTCTCTTTTTCTCTGTCCAATTGACTATCTTGACTATCATAACTTTCCCATTAATCTTTCTTCAGCAATCGACATTCTTGGATACTCCATCCCTTCTTAACTTACCAGGCTGATTCCGGAAATAGCGGGACTGATATACGAGGTGACATTGACTATGTTAGGATTGGTTGCACTGGAATCCAGGTGAATGAGTGGGGTCTTATAGAGGCTTATAAAATTCTAACAGGACTAGACAGGGTAGATGCAGGGAGGAAGTTCCTGCTGGTGGAGGGAGTCCAGGACCAGGGGTCACAGTCTGAGAATTCATTAGATCATTTAGGATGGAGCTGAGGAGACATTTCTTCACCCAAAGAGTGGCAAATCTGTGGAATTCATTACCACAGGAAGTCGTTGATGCCAAAATATTGAATGTATTCACGAGGCAGCTGAATATAGCACTTGGGTGAATTAGATCAAAAGTTATGGGGAGAAAGCAGGATTAGGCTATTGAGTTGGACAATCAGCCATGACCATGATGAATGGTGGAGCAGACTCAGAGGGCCGAATGGCCTCCTCTTGCTCCTATCTTCTGGGTTTTTATCTTTAACTTCAGTTGAAAACTCAGACTTGCTGCATTGCTAAACTCAGATTAATCATTTTTTAAACCAGTAATCTTCCCGCACTCAAGGATTCTTCACTCTTGATCACACCTCATGCTATCCAAACCTTCAATAGCGTACCCTTGTTAGCAGAGGATCCTCTAGGCCTCAAAAGGTATTGATAGGAACAGAAGTAAACCAATTCCACCAATTAGCCCCTCAATTTACTCTGCCATTCAGCAAGATCATCAATAATCGAAAACCCCAGCTCATTACCCAGCCTTTACTCAATACCCCTTGATAAGCTACCCAAGAAAAATCTTTCAATCTTAGTGCACTGCTCCAATTGTAAGCCTCCAGTCACAGTTTTACTGGGGGAAAGTTCTGGATTACCACTATCCTTCATTTTCCTTTTGTTTTGATTTATTACGTGTATCAGGAAACAGTGCAAAGTACTGTTCCTTGCATGCTGTACAAACAAAGCATATCATCCACAGAGTACATCAGGGAGAAGGAAAGGAGAGTGCAGAATGTAGTGTTATAGCCGGGATATAGAGAAAGATCAACTTAATATAAGGCTATATCCATTCAAAAGTCTGATAGCAGTAGGGAAGAAGCTGTTTGGTCAGTATGTAATCTCAGACTTTTGTATCTTTTTCCCCCAGTGTAAAAAGATGGAAGAGACAATGTCTGCTGTGTGTGAGGTACCCTAATAATGCTGGCTCTTTTCCAAGGCAGCAGGAAAAGTAGGCAGAGTCAATGAATGGAAGGTTGGTTTACTAATGGACTGGGCTTCGTTCACATCCCTTTTTGTTGTTTCTTATGGTCCTGAACAGACCAGGAGCCATACCAAGCTGACATACATCTGAAAAAGATGCTTTCTATGATGCATCTTCAAATATTGGTGAGAGTCTAGCAAATACGATGAATTTCATTTGCCTCCTGAGAAAGTTGAGGCATTGGTGGGTCTTCTTAACTGTAGCGTGCTTCCTGATCTTCCTAAGTTGCCTCACCCTAAATGTGGCATGGTGGCTACCACTGAACAAAGGTCTCCAGATGGAGTGTATTAAAGGATTATATCCTCATCTTAGGCAGTGACTGTCATCTGCTGGAGGACTGGCCCAGAAATAGTCTCCAAACGTGCTGCTAAAGAACAAGTTCAGTTGTTCTTACAGATAGAGGTGCCCCGCAGTACCTGCCTGAGCAAGTGCTGCTATAGACATCGCACACTTCATAATCCTGATGTCTCCAGGGGAGATCCTCTAAAGCAGAGCAACACTGAAGCTGCAGTACCTGTCTCAAGTGTTTCAAGTATTTATTAGTCTCACAAGGAGGCTTACATTAACACTGCAATGAAGTTACTGTGAAAACCCTCTAGATGCCACATTCTGGTGCCTGTCTGTGTACACTGAGGAAGAATTTAGCATGCCCAATGCAACTGACCAGCACGTCTTTGGACTGTGGGAGCAGACACAGGGAGAATGTGCGGACTCTGCACAGTAACCTGAGCTAGGAATCGAACCTGAATCTTTGGCACTGTGAGACAACAGTGATAACCACTGTGCCTTCATGCTGCCCCAATCTTGACTCAGATGCAGATGCCAGGCAGCCAGAGAGCAAGAAAATGAGGCAGCAGTCAGTAATTTGTAAGGGGACAGTTATACCAGTGAGATCCTGATTCAGGTAGGCTGGCATGTCCTGCTTTCCCCACTGCCTCAATCCCAGATACCCAACACTTAGCCAGGCCATGAGCCCATTGCCCTCGGAATAAAATGGGATACCACAGAACTCTCTCAGTAGCCGGTGAGAACACTGACACCAACGAAGCACACCGGATACTTATGGCTTAGTGCAATAAGTGTTTAACAGTGGGAACATTTACATGAAACAAACCAAAACAAATCCATTCTGAGCACTGGGGAGGCAACGGTTGAGTGATATTGTTGCTGGACTATTAATCCAGCAATTCAGCTAATGTTCTAGGGACTTGAGTTCAAATCCCACATCAGCCAATGGTGGAATTTGAATTCAATAAAAAAAAAATCTAGAATTAAGAACCCACTGATGACCGTGAAATCACTGTCAGGAAAACCCATCTGGTTCACTAATGCCCTTTACGGAAGGAAATCTGGCCAACATGCGACTCCAGAGTCACAGCAGTGTAGTTCTCTACAGCTCTCCAAAGCTAACTAGGGATGGGCAATAAATGCTGGCCAGCCAGCGACACCCATGTCCCACAAATGAATTTAAAAAAAATTAAGAGTACTGTGAAGAAGAAAGAATCATAGAAATTCTACAGTACAGAAAGTGGCCATTCAGCCCATTGAAACTGTACCGATCACAATCCCACCCAGACCCTATCCCCATATCCCTACACATTTACCCACTAATCCCTCTAACCTACGCATCTCAGGACACTAAGGGACAATTTCTTAGCATGATCAATCAACCTAACCCGCACATCTTTGGACTGTGGGAGGAAACCAGAGCACCCGGATGAAACCCACGCAGATACGAGGAGAATGTGCAAGCTCCACACAGACAGTGACCGAAGCCGGGAATCGAACCCACGTCCCAGCGGGTTTGAAGCAGCGGTGCTAGCCACTGTGCTACAGTGCCACAAAAGCTCCCAGTGAAATCTCCTGGTTGCGATCAGTATAGCTTGAGCTTACATTAGTGAGTGCTACATTTAGGTGTACACCCACCTCCCTATCCCTTTGCTGACAGGGGAAGTTTGCAGACTCTGGTGCCCTGTTGGTATACGTGACCTTGGTGGTTGCTCCGTGGCTGGCATTACCTCTGGAGTTTGCTCAGCCACGTGACCAGGCACTCCTCCGTTGTCATGGACTTGGAGGGTTGCCTGGTGACTGGCAGAGAGGTGGAGAAGATGTTGTCCTCATCTAGGAGGCCAGAGAGACAAAAGCCACCTGGTCTAACATTCTGGGGCGAGTCCTCCACTTCCCTGCTCACCTGGATAGAGTGAATGTGGGGAAGATGCCTCCATTCGTAGGACAGACTAGGATCCAAGGGCACTGCCTCAGGATAAAGGGAGAACCCTTTATAACCAAGGAATTTCTTCAACCAGAGAGTAGTGAATCTGTGGAATTCATTGCCACAGAAGGCTGTGGAGGTCAGGTCATTGAGTGTATTTAAGATAGAGACAGATGATTGGTAAGGGCATCAAAGGTTACAGGGAAAAGGCGGGAGATGGGGTTGAGAAACTTCTCAGCCATGATGGATGATAGAGCAGCCTTGACGGGCAGAATGGCTTAATTCTGCTCCTATATCTTATGGAGAGTGTCTGCCGCATCCTTCTCCCAGGAAGGCACTGATCTCCGGACGTCAGTGACTGTGGGAGGGCTTACAGCTCCCCATCCCACCGCCTCTCCAGTTATATCACAACTGTTAATCTGCCTGAGATCAATAAACACACTGGGTGACTGGCACTATCTGGAGTTGAATGGCTGAGGATCCCAGTTAGGCTGTGTTCTGGCCAAATGAGCCATTAGCTGTTTATTTTCACTCTAGGTTCTTGATGGACTGTGGAAGGAAAACAGAGCATCAGGAGAAAATCCAAGTGACCTAGAAATCAAACCCAGGTCACTGGCACTGTGAGGCAGCAGTGCTAACGACTGTAGTTAAGGTGAATAACATGGATGCATTCAAAGGGATGTTGGTGGTACCGTGGTTAGTATTGGTGCCTCATACCTCTAGGGACCTGGGTTTGATACGTGGCTTGGGTCACTTTCTGTGCAGAATCTGCACATTCTCCCTGGTGTAGGTTAGTGGGATTAATGAATTAAATTGGCGCAGTGGCTCAATGGTTTACGCAGCTAACTCACAACAACAGAGACCTGATTTCAATTCTGGCCTTGGGTCACTGTGTGGAGTCTGCACATTCTCCCCATGTCTGTGTGGGTTTCCTCCCACAATCTGAAAGATGTGCTGGTTCGGCGCATTGGTCCTGCTAAATTCTCCCTCAGTGTTACCCGAAGAGTAACTTCATCGTGGTGTTAACGTCAGCCGACTTGTGAACACCAATAAGTAAACTTTAAAAAACTTGAGCGTATCGGAAGATCCCACCAGCTTCAGATGCAAAGGAAGAATGAACTTAGAAATTGCAGCATCTGCTATTTCTCAATGGGTGCAGCAGAAGGAGCAGAACAAATCATCAAACTTCCTTCAATTCTAAGTATCAGTAGATTGAAACCTGCTGGACACGTAGCTGGAAGCTGTATACGTATTTATCTTCCACCCATTGTCAGAAGATGCTGGTGCCAGCTGTTTCCTGAAAAGTTAGCCCATCAACACTTTCCCACAGACTAGTAATCGCTCTGGGAGATTTTTATGTTTATTATTTGTGTAGCTTTGTTCTGGCACATACTGCAGATGGCAGGCAAATGCGTCACAAAGAAGGTAGCAAGGGGAATTTCACAATAACTTCACTGAAGTGTTAATGTAAGCCTTACATGTGACTAATAAATAAACTTTAAAAATGTACAGCACGATACAAAGCAATCCATCAAACAGATCCGTACCAACGTTAAAGCACCAATTCCTCACACCCTTCTTTACCTTATCCCATCCACATAACTTTCCCTTCTTTAGCCCCCGTGTTTATCAAGTTTAAAGTTTATTTATTAGTGTCACAAGTAGGCTTACATTAACCCTGCAATGAAGTTATTGTCAAAATCCCCTAGTCACCACACTCCGGCGCCTGTTCGGTTACACTGAGAAGAATTTAGCATGGTCAATGCACCTAACCAGCACGCCTTTCAGACTGTGGGAGGAAACGGGAGCACCCAGAGGAAACCCATGCAGACGTATATATTAGACATATATTGTGGTGCAGATAAAACAGTGAATATATTGGGGGAAAAATGAGGTGGTAGAGTTGAGGAATTTGCAAGTATAGAATCCCTACAGTGTAGAGGAGACCAATCAGCCCAACGAGTCTATACTGACTCCCCGACAGCAACTCACCTCTCCCGTAACCCTATGTATTTAATCTGCTAATCCCGCTAATTTACACAGTGCGGAGAACATGATGATTCTGCACAGACAGTGACCAAGCCAGGGATTGAACCTAAATCCCTGGCATTGAGGCAGCAGTGCTAACCACCGTGCCACCAACATCCCTTTGAATGCACCCATGCTATTCACCTTAACTACAGTGCTTAGCACTGTTCCATCACAGCACCAGGATTCTGGGTTTGATTCTTGGTTTGGATCACTTGGGTTTCCTCTGGTCCAAAAGATCTGTGGGTTATGTGGATTGGCCAGGCTAAATTGTCCCTTAGTGCCCCATGATGTGTAGGTTAGCAGGATTAGCGGATTAAATATGTGGGGTTATGGGGACGGATGAGTTGCTTTCGGGCAATCAGTATAGACACATGGGCCTGAATGGTCTCTCCTGCATTGTAGGGATTCTATGATTCCGCATTCAAATTCCTCTACTTTACCACCCCATTCAGGATGTTTTTCCTTAATGTATCCACACTGTTTTTTCTACCACAATATACCAGTTTGCACTTATCTATATCGAAGTTCTGTTGGCAATTGTGCCTATTCTGCAAGATTCCTGTATTCTGCTATAATCATATAATCCTACAGTACAGAAGGACGCCATCCAGCCCATCGAGTCTGCACCAACCACAATCCCATCCATGCCCTATCCCTATAACCCCATGCGTTTACCGAGGTAAGTGCCCCTGACATTAAAGGGGCAATTTAGTGCAGCCAATCTGCCTAGCCAGCTCATTTTTCAGACTGTGGGAGGAAACCGGAGCACCTGAAGGAAAATTACAGCATGGGAACAGGCCCTTTGGCCCTCCAAACCTGCATTGACCATGCTGCCTGGCAGAACTAAACCTCCTACCCTTCCGGGGACCATATCCCTCTGTTCCCATCTCATTCACATACTTGTCAAGATGTCCCTTAAAAGTCATGACCGTACCTGCTTCCACCATCTCCCCTGGCAACGAGTTTTAGGCACTCATCACTGTGCCTCGTATATTTCCTTTAAACCTTGCACCTCCCTTAAACTATGCCCCCTAGTAATTGACTCTTCAACCTTGGGAAAAAGCTTCTGACTATCCGCTCTGTCCATGCCTCTCAATCTTGTAGGCTTCCATCAGGTCTCCCCTCAATCTCCAGTGAGAACAAACCTAGGTTTCTCCAACCTCTCCTCATAGCTAATGCCCTCCATACTAGGCAACATCCTGGTAAATCTTTTCTGTACCCCCTCCAAAGCCTCCACATCCTTCTGATAATGTGGGGACCAGAACTGAACATTATATTCCAAGTGCGGCTTAACTAAGATTCTATAAAGCTGCAACACAACTTGCCAATTTTAAAACTCAATACCCTGGCCAATGAAGGCAAGCATGGCGTATGCCTTGTTGACTACCTTCTCCACCTGCATTGCCATTTTCAGTGACCCGTGTACCTGTGCACCCAGATCCCTTTGCCTATCTATACTCTGAAGGGTTCTGCCATTTACTGTGTATTTCCTATCTGGAATAGACCTTCCAAAATGCATTAACTTCACATTTGTTCGGATGTTGAAATTGTACTTCCAATTCCTGAGTCCATCTTACGTACTCACATTTACCTTTCACATTCTCCACACATCTCAATGGGCTTGACAATAAAGTACCAGGATCACTGACAGCCAATTTGTGCACAGCAAGTCCCCACAAGCAGCAACAAGATAACAGGTCAGATAACTCAACTGATAGTCAGAAGGAAGAGGGTTAAATGGTTGATTCGGGATGCAGCCGATAGTTCTTTTTTTAAAAACTTATTTTTCAAACTTCTTACACAAGCTAAAGGAGTTGCTATTTCCAGCCAGTTTGCCAATCAGGGGAACACATGCCACAAAGAACATATTGTCGCCATACTCTGCTCTGTACATCCTGTGAGTTTGCCTCCCCACAGTGCGTGCGAGGTCATGAATTCTCTTCTTCCAGTCACAATGTAATTGGAACGTGGCAACACTCCAAGATTAATTCAACATCCACCATGGAATATCCAATTTGTACCAATAACTGAAATTATAATTAGGGGAAAAAAAAGCATAATTTAGCACTGGTTCTCGATCTAATTGAGGTGGAGAGGCACCAAATTATATCTTACAACGAAACCGAGCCTGCTGTCATCTGGAAACTTTAATAGGGCTTGGAAGCTCCGAGTTTGGACTGTACCTGATATGAATGGAGAGCAGACAGCAAAGAAGTTTCACTTGTGATTACTTTTTTATCCAAAAAGTAATGATGTTAGTCTCACCATTTCTGTACTTATTGGCTAGACAGCTCTATCAAACAAGAAAACAACGGATATTTAAAGTTTATTGATTAATAGGCTTACATTAACACTGCAATGAAGTTACTGTGAAAATCCCCTAGTTGCCACACTCCGGTGCCTGTTCAGGTACACTGAGGGAGAATTTAACATGGTCAATCTTCCAGCACATCTTCTGGACTGTGGGAGGAAACCAGAGCACCCGGAGGAAACCCACACAGACACGAGGAGAAAACGCAGACTCCATACAGAGAGCAACCCAAGCTGGGAGCCGAGAATTGGGGCAGCAGCGCTAACCACTGCACCACTGGATAGTTGGATAAAGAACTTAAGGTATTTGGGTCTTCAGTGTTGGATCAACTTTGGGTCAAGTTCTATGGGGAGCTGTGCCACCCAGCCAGGGAGCGAGGTGGAACAATTAGCAGTGAAGTAGAGAAATGGTCCATCATCCTCACTGGCTGATGTGAGATCCAGCCATATGGAGTGGCAGGTGGTGGAGAGAAGTTCAGGATTTCCGTCATCCAGGACTGGCAGGTATCCACAGCAAGAAAGAAGTTGGACCAGGAAGCTGAGCTAACTTACAAAAAAAAAAAATACTTGGCTACAGAACAAGCAAGACAAAGAGTTCCAAGCTGTAGGGAGCGCCTGAAACTGCACTTAGGAATCCACTTCTATCCATCCAGTTTTGATAGTCAGCAGTCTTGACAGCCTTGGAATCAAACTGCCGATACCTGGATGGCATGGCGGTACAGTGGTTAGCACTGCTGCCTCACAGCACCAGAGACCTGGGTTCGATTCCCGGCTTGGGTCGCTGCCTGTGCAGAGTCTGCAAGCTCTCCCTGTGTCTGCATAGGTTTCTTCCAGGTTCCTCCCACTGTCTGAAAGGTGTACTGGTTTCAGGTGCATTGGCTGTGCTAAATTCACCCTTAGTGTACCTGAACAGGCATCGGAGTGTGGTGACTAGGCGATTTTCACAGTAACTTCATTGCAGTGTTAATGTAAGCCTACTTGTGGCACTAATAAACTTTAAAGCAGCTAATTTCTCTCCAAATGTATGTACGTCATTCGCGACAGCCAGATGCACCTCTGCACTGTAAACGAAAAGGTTTCTCCTCAATTCCAGAATGAATTTATTGGTGATTTTACCTCTGGCTCTGCATGCTAGTCTCTCCCACAAGTGGTCACTCCTGAGAAATATTGCAAATATATTCTAAGGATCTATCATGTACAGTTGGGTATGAACTGTGGGGGGAGATTGGTTGTTTCCAGAATATATTCAGTGACGAAGCAGTGTTAATTAAAAGGAATTTTATGTCTTAAGTTTTCATAGACACAGAAACATAGAAACTAGGAGCAGCAGTAGGCCATTTGGCCCTTTGAGCCTGCTCCATGATTCATTATGATAATGGCTGATCATCAAATTCAATATCCTGATTCTCCACTCCCTCCCATATCCTCAATCCCTTTAGTCCCACAAGCTTTGTCTATTTTTTCTTCTTGAAATCACACAACGTTTTGGCCTCAAATACTTTGTGATAATGAATTCCACACCTTCACCGCCCTCTGGGTGAAGAAATTTCTCCTCAGCTCAGTTCTGAAAGGTTTAATCCTTATCTCAAAATATCACCCATAGTTTTGGATTTTCCCACCATGGGCAACATTCTTTCTGAATCTGACCTGCCTAACCCTGTTAGAATTTTATAAGTTTCTATGAGATCCCCTCTTTTTGAAATATGTTGTCTCAATTTACCATCTGCTCCATACGCCTTTGCACAATGACTCATTCACTGAATCCCTGCAGTGCAGAAGGAGACCATTCAATCCATCAAGTCTGCACTGACAATAATCCCACTCAGCCCCCATATCCACAACTCTATGTATTTTCCCTGCTAACCCCCTGTCACTAAAAGACAAATTTAGTATAGCCAATTCACCTAACCCACACATCTTTGGAATGTAGGAAGAGACTAAAGCACAGAAAGGAAACTTGCACAGTGCCAGGAACCTAGGATTAGCTTGGGTCACTGTCTGTGTGGAGATTGCTTGATCTACCCATGTCTCTATGGGCTTCTTTTGAGTGTTCCGGTTCTCTCCCACATTCCAATGATGTGCAGATTAGATTAATTGGCCATGCTAAATTGCCCCTTAGTGTCAGGATAAACACATGGGGTGACAGGAATAGGGGTTAATTGAGGTTATTAGTACAGACTTGATGGGCTGAATGACCTCATTCTACACTGTTAGGATTCTATGAACAGTTAGTGCTGGAGCGCACAATATATTTAGAGATAGCTACATCTAACCATCAAGGTGAAACAAATAATCATCTCCCATGGAAGAAATGCATGAATTCCCTTCAAAGATCTTTTCTGCCATTTTTCCCTTCACCAAGGACTTTAAGTGATGATTCCATGCATCAATTGCTCTCAGAGACATTGCTGACTGGCTGACTTTATGTTTGACTCTACAATGAGTAGCAACAGACATTGGCAATCAGAGGTGGCACTGCCAGGCATGATGGGAGTTTGCAGCCAACATCCTCACTGACACTTCCAAACTGACTCTGCTGGAGAGTGAGCCAATCGTAGGAAATGTGGATGAACTTGCCTCCTGTGTCCACAGCTTGCCACTTGTGTAATGCCTATGAGGCCTTCTGCTCTGCATGGATCAGAGATTTACCATTAGTGTCTTCAACAGTCCAACTATTGGTGAGTCTTGATAATATTTTATTACAGAACTAGGAATGCTCAGGAGGCCCACAAGTCACCGAGTGGATGAATCTTAGAATAGAATCCCTACATTGCAGAAGGAGGCAATTCGGCCTGTTGTATCTGCAGACCACAATCCCACCCAGGTCCTATTCCCATAACCCCATGCATTTACCCTAGCTAGACCTCTGACATCAAGAGTTAACTGAGCATGGCCAACCCACACATCTTTGGACCTTAGGGAGAAACTGAAGGACCCAGAGGAAACCCACGCAGACACAGGGAGAATATGCAAACTCCCCAGAGTGACCCAAGCCAGAGATTGAACCCGGGTCCCTGGCATGTGAGGCAGAGTTACCCACTGTGCCACCATGCTGCCCACTAAGGATGTAAGAGGTGTGCACCTGTATTTACCCTTGCTGCACTATTAGAATGAGTGGTAAAGCTTGTGAGAATGGCTTTTGATTTGATTTATTATTGTCACATGTATTAATGTAGTGTAAAGTATTGTTTCTTGCATGCTATACTAACAAAACACAGTAAGGAGAGAATGCAGAATAGAATATAGTCATCGCTAGGTTGTAAAGAAAGATCAACTTAATGCAAGGTAAGTCCATTCAAAAGTCTGATGGTAGCAGGGAAGCTGTTCTTGAGTTGGTTGGTATGTGACCTCAGACTTTTGTATCTTTTTCTTGAAGGAAGAAGGTGGAAGAAAGAATGCCTAGGGTGCATGGCATCCTTAATTATGCTGGCTGCTTTGCTGAGGCAGCAGTAAGTGTAGACAGAATGGCATTGATGTGCTGAAGTCATGGAGATTTCATGACTTATGAGCCCTTATTGCATCCTGCCTGCCCTGATCCAGGTGCAATTTCATGGTGGAACGTACAGACGCTCAGATGGGAAACCCACCATTCCCCTATTAAAGTCATTAAGTGAACAGAGGCATCAATTATTTTCTAAATGAGGCAGAAATTCAGAAATCAAATGAACAAAGGGACTTGGGGGTCCTAATTCAGGATTCTCTTAACCTTCTCTTGCAAGTTGAATTAATAGTTAGAAGGGCAAATGCAATGTTGGCATTCATTTTCAGGGGACTAGAATACAAAGCACAAAATGTTTTGCTGAGGTTTTATAAGGCTGTAGAGTATTGCACCTAATTTCCGACTCCATATCTAGGGAAGTACGTTCTGGCCTTGGAGAGGGTCCAGAGGAGTGTCATGAGAATGAAAAGCTTGACGTATGAGGGGGGTTTGAGGACGTTGGGTCTGTACTTGGAGTTCAGAATGATGAGGGAGGGGGAATCTCATTGAAACTCAGAATACTGAAAGGCCTGGATAGAGTGAATGTGGGGAGATGTTTCCATTAGTTGGGAGAGACTAGGATCTGAGGGCACAGCCTCAGAGTAAAAGGATGACTCTTTAGAACCAAGATGAGGAAGAATTTCTTCAGCCAGAGACTGGTGAATCCATGGAATTCATTACCACAGAAGGTTGTGGAGGCCGGGTCACTGAATGTATTTAAGACAGAAATAGATAGGTTCTTGATTGGTAAAGGGATTAAAGGTTATGGGGAAAAGATGGGAGAACAGGTTGTGAAACTTATGATTAAATGGCAAAGTGGACTCAATGGGCCAAATGGCCTAATTCTGCTCTTATATCTTATGGTCTTAAGTGGCTACTAAATGGCCACTTAAGGACCTTTTCCTCCCAGTCTCGATTTCTTGGCTGGTTAGCAATATTGGATCATGGAAGATGTTAACTGTTGGAGGGGTGCCTCATTCTGAAGTCATTGATATAACCAGTAAGATGTTGAGGTCCCGACACTGAGGCTTGTGGCACACCAAATCACACTCTGGCCAACCAAAAGAAGGCCCTATTATTGCTCACACTTTCATGTTAGCTTGCCAAACTTCCATCCATATGTTAGGAACTGAAGATAGTTTTTTCAGTAAGTTGTTGGTGTAAGGAACAAGAAATAGCTCTAAGTTTAATTTATTGTATTTGTGGGTTAAAAGGGTGCAGTTTGATTTTCTCTAACATAGTGAGTCACCTGATGGAGCAGCACTCTGAAAGCTCATGATTCCAAATAAACAAGTTGGTTTTTAACCTGGTGTTGAGACTTTTTAAACAGAATATAAAAGCAGGGGGCTGTATAAAATGCCCATTGGACCTCAGCTGGAGTATTCTGTGCAGTTCTGGTAGCCAGATTTATTGCATTAGAAAGGGTGCAGAGGAGATTCACTGGGCTGGAGTGTTTCAGCTATGAAGAGGTTGGTTAGACCAGGGTTCTTCTCGGAAGAAGCGTACAGAAGTCTGATCGAGGTGTACAGAATTATGAGGGACATAGATGGGGCAGACAGGAAGAATCTTTCCCCCTTTGTAGAAGGGTCAATAAACAGGGGGCATGGCTCTAAAGCAAGGGGCAAGAGAGGATCTGAAATAAATTTTTCACCCAGGGTGGGCTGTGACAATCTGGAGCTCACTGCCTAGAAAGGTGGTAGAGGCAGGAACCCTCAACACTGAGGAAGCATTTAGATGAAATACTACAATATACAAGGCTGCTGGAAAGTGGGATTAGAATAGATAGATGCTCAATAGCTGATGCAGATGCAATGGGCTGAAGGTTCTCTTTCTGTGTTGTAAAACTATGGCCAGAGCTTACCACTGGGGATTTTCCCATTGCGCCAGCTGGCCACCAAATTCCCTAAACTTACTGCAGCAAGAGCAGGGCATAAACAGGGAGTAATATCACATCTAATGAGTCTATAGAACCTATATAGCTTTGAGTTAAGTATTCAAATATTCTGCTTCCATATCTTTGAGGGAAAAATTCCTCATTTGTCTTAAATGTGTAATTCTTTACCTTTAAGTAGTGTTCTAATTTTAAAATTACAGAACCCTACAGTGCAGAAGGCAGCCATTTGGCCCATTAACTCTGCATTGACAACAATCTCACCCTATCCCTGCAACCCCATGTATTTGCTCTACTAATCCCTCAGACAGTACAGGACAATTTAACATGACCAATCCACTCAACCTGCATTTTTTTTGGACTGTGGGAGGAAACTAGAATACCTGGAGGAAAACCACGCAGACATGGAGACAACATGCAAACTCCACAGACAGTGACTTAAGTCAGGAATTGAATCCAGGTGCTGTGAGGCAGCAGTGCTAACCATTGTGTCAATGTATCGCCCTTAGGCTTTGATCACATGACCTGATGGACAATGATGTGGAGATGCCAGTGTTGGATTGGGGTAAACAGTAAGAAGTCTCACAACACCAGGTTAAAGTCCAATAGGTTTATTTGGTAGCAAAAGCCACTAGCTTTTGGGTGTTGATCCTTTGTCAGATGAATGGCGAAGGGTCAGAGGCCTGAAAGCTAGTAGCTTTTGTTACCGAATAAACCTGTTGGACTTTAACCTGGTGTTGAGAGACTTCTTACTGTGGACAAATATCAGTCAGGAAGGGAGAAATTCGGCACTCTGTTGAAGTGGTAGTGTGAAATTCTCATCTACCTGAGGCTGTTGACTGGAACTCTGTTCAATGTGGCATCTCAAAGACAGCACCCCCCACAAACAGTGCAAGAACTCCCTCAGTCACCAGGCACAACTGAATCTTCTCCCACTGAAATAAATTGAACCCTCAGGTTTGGGATGAGTAAAACAGAAGCTGTTTATTAACCGACATCCAAGCAGTTTAGCATTCACTTCAGCACTCCACGTTAGAGCAGCTTCACACTCGACTGAACACATTTCTGTCCTTTGCAGGTTCCACTCAGCAGGGAAATGCTTAAATCAAACAACTCAAATTCAGAAAGGATTTGCATTTTGTGTCAGATTGAGCAATTTACTCTTTTACAAAAGTTACATCTCATTACATCTGATCTGTTAACATATTTCCATTATTTCCACACAGGGAGAAAAGAGAAAATAAGAGCGAAGGAAATGAGGAATGAGGGACATGAGAGACAAAAAGTAAGAATGGGAAGCAGGGCCGGCATTGGGAGTATGAGTGAGGAAAGAAGAGTTTAAAGTTTATTTAGTGTCATAAGTATCAAATCTACAGGGTGAAATTACCTCCTCGTGCACATCAAGCCTGCACATTCCCATCCAGGCCCCATCCCAGTAATTCCCCAACATTAAGGGGAAAGTATCACGGCCAATCAACCTAACCCACACATCTTTGTGCTATGGGAGAAAACTGGAACACCCAGAGGAGACCCACACAGACACAGGGAGAACTTGCAAAATCTGCACAGTGACCCGAGACTGGAATTGAACCTGGGTCCCAGGTGCTGTGAAGCAGCAGTGCTAACCACTGTGCCATCCCAAAGTAGGCTTATTTGTAATGAAGTTACTGTGAAAATCCCCTAGTTGCCATGTTCTGGCACGTGTTTGGGTACACTGATGGAGAATTTAGCACGGCCAATGCACCTAACCAGCACATTTTTGTACTGTGGGAGGAAGCTAGAGCACCTGGAAGAAATCTATGCAGACACGGAGAATGTGCACAGACAGTGACCCAAGCCAGGAATCAAACCTGGGTCTCTGGCACTGTGGGACAGCAAGGCTAACCACTGAATTTCCATGGCCTCCAGGCATCTGAAAGCGCTTCATATTCACTGGACTTCTGAATCTGCTACATTGAAAACATAGTGGCCAATTTTCTCACAGGATTGTCCCAAGAGTATCAACCTGAAAACCAGATTAACCTGTTTAGAACACACTGCATAGCAGTTAGTGCCATAACACCAGGGTTTGCCCTGACTATCTCACTGTGATGGAGCTCTCTGCTGCCTGCCAGGACACTGTGCTGCACAGTTCCCCAAAAGCTTGGATTGGGGGTGTCCTGAAAGGAACATGGAGTCAGGGGAATTTCCAAGCAGAGAGGCATTCCGACCATTGCTGCATCCCCCCTTCGGAAGATTCAGGTCATTAAATCTTTTTGCCCCACAGCTGCTCCTGAGCCTTTTGTCTGGAATATAAATGTTGAGCTTAAATAACTGGATGGGGACTGGAACCCAGATATGGGACAGCATAATGGTTAGCACTGCTGCCTCGCAGCACCAGGGACCTGGGTTCAATTCTGGCTTCTGGTCACTGTGTGAAGTTTGGACATTCTCCCTGGGTTTCCTCCAGGTGCTCCAGTTTCCTCCCACACCCCAAAAATGTGGATTAGATTGATTAATCATAATAAATTGCCTCTTAGTGTCAGGGGGATTAAATATGTGGGGTTACAGGAATAGGGCCTGGACAGGATTGCAGTCAGTGCAGACTTGATGGGCTGAAAGGCCTCCTCCTGCACTGTAGGGATTCTATGATATCTGGAGTCAGACATGAAATGCTCCCAACTCTGAATGCTAATATCTTGTACAAGTTGAATCCTATACACATAGGTAAAAAAAAGGTAAAATTGCCATTGTGCCAGATGGCCACAGGTTGACAGATGTGCTTTAACCTGAGTGTTATCTCACCTCAGGCAAGGTTGAGAAGGCGATGTCCTCATGAATAATTTCAACCAGTACGGGAATTGAACCCACGCTGTTGCGGTCACTCCACGTCATGAGCCAACTGTCCAGCCAGCTGAGCTAAACTGACCCCCAACATACATAGACATACAAAGGCACATGCACATACTTCCAGGTGTGCTGTTGACCTTCAGGACCATATAAGGACAGTCTCATTGTCAGGATTTCTTATTGCCAGTTGCACCCCAAGGTCCAGAAGTCCGTAGCTTCGAGACATCCTGGAGCTATCGGCAGCTATTTTTAATTGACTCCTTTGCCTTAGTGGGGACAGCAGGCTCCAACTTGGAATGCTTAATGGCCTATGTTCACACCTCATTACCTGACATTCTTATATAGATGACTGGTGTAATGAGTGTGCAATTCCAGAGGTTAATGGCGTAATTGACATCTATTTCTAGAGGTTATATTAGAAATAACTCTCAACCATCATAGAATGCACCATTCCCTACAATCCCTAAAGTAATTTTTTTTTTGCAACACTGCTTCGCTGGTACAATACCGACCATTATAACATTTCCAATCTATCTGGGCCATTACACTTGCAACTGCGCCGGATCTTAGCTCTTGCGTTGCTAACCTACACTTTGGGGACATTGTTAATTTGGTGTCAATGCGAGTGAAAGTTGTTGGTGTGCTTTGTGCCACAATTATTTTTTTACTCAATTATGAGGCACTAACAAGTCAATTTTCACAGCATGATTAATGGTACGTTTCAGCATCATTAATCACAGCGCTAAAATATAAAACCCTGCTGACACAGAAGCCTTTTAAACATTCAGGAGGAAGGAAGGAGAATTATCTTCACGTCGTGCGACTGCAGAAGCAGGAGAACTCTGCTCAGAAATTGGAGTCAAGAGTTGCACACAGTATGTTCACCCATTTATTGGGCCAAAACCTATTTCTTCTGGAGGTCGGAAAGGAATGGCTGTGTCATGGAACATCTGCTTAATAAAGCTGCAGACACGTTCAAAGTTGGGAGCACATAGGCTGTGAATTATGCTTGGGAAAGCACAGAGATTGTAACATTCAACTTCTAGGTCATTGGCACATTTCTAGACTCCTGATTCAAACAGCCATGGAAAAGCAATGGTCAGCAGGTTTCATGCTGCTTGTAATATTTTTTAATTATGCAGGTCTGACCTGAAGGCAGGTCAATGAATGAATCACAAAAACCCTACAGCGCACGAGGAGGCCACTCAGCCCATTGAGTCTGCACCAACTGCAGTCCAACTCAGGGCCTATCCCTATGCTAATCCCCCTGAAACTGAGGAGCAATTTAGCATTTCCAGTCTGCCTAACCTGCACATCTTTAGATTGCAGGAGCAAAATGGAGCACCCAGAGGAAACCCACACAGACACAAGGAGAATGTGCAGACTTCACAGACAGTGACGCAAGCCAGGAATCAATCCTGGATCTCTGGCACTGAGGGGTAGCAGTGCTAACCACTGATGCCATGCTGCACCACACTAGTTTTCTTTGTTATTGTGTCCTGGTACCTGGTGGCATCTATTTAAGACATAAATCCAAGTCATTACTCTATTTGATTTATTACTGTCACATGTATTGTCTTTACTAGTGTCACAAGCGGGCTTAAAATTAACACTACAATGAAATCACTGTGAAAATCCCCTGGTCATCACTCTGGCATCTGTTTGGATATGCTGAGGGAGAATTTAGCATTGGCCAGTGCACCTAACCAGCATGTCTTTCAGGCTGTGGGAGAAAACTGGAGCACCCAGAAGAAACCCACACAGACATGGTGAGAATGTGCAGATTCTGCACAATAACTCAAACTGAGAATCAAACCCTGGTCCCTGATGCTGTGAGGCAGCAGTGCTTACCACTTGCCACTATGTATGAGTATATAGTGAAAAGTCTTGTTTGTTGGACACCAGACAAAGCATACTGTTCATAAAGTACACTGGAGAGAAGAAAAGGAGACAGTGCAGAATGTACTATTAATCATAACTAGGGTGTAGAGAAAGATCAACTTAATATAATGGGGCTGTTGATTATTTGATCTCATTTATTAGCTTTGCATTTAAAGAGATACAGGGAAGTCAGTGATTCCCCATGTCATGGAGGTTATAACAAAGCACCTTCATTATTTGAGGCCACCCTTTAGTCTTTCCTTTTCTAGAGATAAGGCCTGTTTTAATATTTACTGAAGTGCTGGAACTGAGAGGTATTACCAAGTCTATGGCATCATACTTAAATGTTGGTAATGTTGCCCCATCTTTCCAATATCTCTAGAAAGAAAGCTGAGCCCCAATTTTCCAATATCTCTGGGCAGGCATACTGATTATCCCTTTAAAAGGCAACAAGCAGAGTGTCACATGGCTTGTGTGACCAATCAGGACTCTGAATGTGGAATTACCCCATGGTGAGTGTGTCCTGGATAAAGAGATATGTAGGAAGCTCACTCCAGCCAATGAGGCAGCTAAACAGTCTGTATTAATAAATCCTGTGTGTTCATTTAGGAAGTCTATCTGAAGATGCAATTGTGGAATTGTGTTCTGAGGCAGATGTAAAGCACCTACAGGAGGATTTAGATGGACTTGCTGGAATGTTCTTTTCCTGCCTGACATGGGATTGTTGTGGGTGTGGGTAGGGTGAGAATGGACCATGCAAAGGTCCACTAGCCTCAGGTGGGATTTTCCAGTCTTGTGGCAAGGCAGAGATGTCCATACACCACAGACATGCTCTCTTCCACCTTATTTCATTGGGGCAAAAGAAACAAAATGTCTGAGGTCACATACCAACCAGACTCAAGAACAGCTTTTGTTGCCAGACTTTTGAATGTAATTCCTTATATTAAGCTGACCTTTCTCTGCACCCTAGCAGTGACTGTAACACTATATTGTACTTTCTCCCTCCTTTTCTACAAACAGAAAGTTTAGCTGTATAGCACACAGCAAACAATACTTTTCATTGTATCCCAATGCATGTGACAACAATAAAACAAATTGACAGTTAGTAGGAATGCTTCAAACATCTTTACTGCACTGAGGGAGGGGAGAATCTTGGAATCTGTGGTTTCTTGCTGCCTATTGGATCCTGTTGGGTTTAATATTTATGTTTTATATTTATGTTCCCTGCTCCATACTTCCAATAACTCTTATTCATGTTACCCCTTCACCATATTAAAGTCTTGAATATGGACCCTCAATCTTGTCACAACTGTTAGCCATCCCAGTTTTGTCAATCTGTCCTCATAACACATTTGATTACTGGTTTAATACTCCATAAACCCATTCCTTTGCTTGCAATCTCCTCCAGTTTTCCTGATTTGTTCCTTTTGTCCATCCACCTTCACTAACATGTGCTCAAATTCATTTCTGTACTATAATTTTTAATCTTCTCCAGCCTTTTTTTCAAATCTAATCCCTTTGAACTCGTTTTCCATTCTGGTGTTTTAATAAAAAGTAAAATCTGTCACAAATCGGCTTACATTAACACTGCAATGAAGTTACTGAGAAAATCCCCTAGCTGCCACACTCTGGTGCTTGTTTGGGTACACCAAGGGAGAATTTAGAATGGCTAATGCACCTAACCAGCACTTTGAGTGTGGGAAGAAACTGGAGAATCTGGAAGAAACCCACACAGACATGGGGATAACCTGCAAGCTGCAGACATTGAACCTGCAGTCCTGATATTATGAGGTAGCAGTGCTAACCACTGCCACTGTGCTGCCCTAGTGTCTCTACAGCTGTTGAGAGATCTGCTGAGACTTTCCAGCATTCTGTTTTTGCTTCACATTTCAGCACATTTTGCTTTTATCCCACAAGTTTGATTCTTGGGGATGAGAGAGTTAACCTCAGTGGAAAGATTTACTGAAATGGCCTTATATTCTCAGATTGAAGCATTAGTGGAAACATAGCAGCTGGAACTCACCTGCCATGGAATTGGAGCAGATGAAATTCCAACAATGGAAATTTCCATTGATCCTGGGCAGGAATTTCCAGTCCCACCTGAGTGAGGCCATAAAATTCCACCCATTGTGTTCTTAAAGAAATTGATGTGGACAGACTGTCCCCGACTAGGGAATCTAGAATAGTGGATCATAGCCTGATAAGTGGATTCTCAATTAGGACTATTAGATGGAACATCTTCACTCAGTAGTGAGAATCTGATTCACTGATATCCTTTATGAAAAGAAATCTGTCATCTTACCTTGTCTGCCCTGCATGCAACTCCAGACCTGCAGTAATGTGGTTGACTCTTAAATGTCCTCAGATGGACAATAAATGTCTGTAATATTGTCTGTTTAAAAAGTGGTGTTTTTCCTAAAAAATGCAAGTGCAGAGAACCCAAAATGAAACATCAAAGCAAGGCAGTAACGCTGCAATGACAACAGGCTGTTTGAATTTTGCCCCATCAAGTCAAACTACAAGACAGTCTGCAACCACTTTGTCATGAACTAAAAGCTATTAGCTCAACACCTTATCTGATAGAAAAGGAAATATGAGCAACTAAAGATTTCAGATAGAAGAAATAAGACAGAAGATTCTGATAGACCAGGTTAAAATTTTGAAACTAAAAAGTTTTTGTTAAAAAGTGCCAATTGTATTTATCTAAACAGCATTGTCTTATTTGGTTTAATAATTTAGTTAATCTGTTCACTGTTAGATAAGTGTTATTTGTTGATTTTAGAGATTCTCAGATGGTTATTTTGATTTAACCACTAAAAGTTGCTGAAGCTCATAGTATTTCTCACACACTTCTAACAGATTATGAGGCGAGGTACTCCTGAATGGTTAAGTGTCAGTTCTCAGTACTGTATTCTTGTGTGCTACACAAAGCAACAATACTTTACACTACCCCAATACTTGTGACAACAAATCAAAATATTCCAAGATGGCAAATTAAGGGTGATCCAATCCAAATTAAGACAATTAAAGGATATGTTAAGGTGGGATAAAGAGGAACAATTTTCTCAGTAGGGGTGGGGGAGGCAATCCAAATGAAATTTAAATTAGAATTTAAAATTAGCCTCAGGCTATTCAAAAATGATGTCAGGAAGCACTTTTAATATGAAAAAGGATTGGAAAGCTAAAGCTCACTACCTCCCTACAGCACAGGCACAGAGGCCTGGGCCATTAAATTGTTAAAAACCAAAACTGAGAAATTGCCAGAAGCAAAAATCCTGCAAATGTTGGAATCGGAAACAAAAACAGAAAATGCAAGAAAATCTCAGCAGATCCGTGGGGAGAGAATAGAGGCAATGTTTTGAGTCTGCATGACCCCTTCGTCAGCACTGAAGACAAAGAAACTCAGAAAAGATTTATACAGCAAGGGTTAGGTCTGGAGAAGGGTGTGCAGGGGATGTGGCAAGGGCAGTGGGTAGCAGTTTGTGTAATGACCAAGATAGTGCTAATTGCATCCATTGAGATTGGAATGTCTAAGTGATAGAATCCCTACAGTGAAGGAGGCCATTGTTGTTGGTACAGATGCGATCTCATAGGCCTTATCCCTGTAACCCCATGCAGTCCCCTTGACACGAAGGGGCAATCCCACCCAGACCTGTTCCTTCAAATATTTCCTCACTAATTCCCCTAATCCACACTTTGCAACACCAAGGAAAAATTTAATCCACCTAACCCACACATCTCTGCACTGTGGGAGGAAACTGGACCACCTGAAAGAAATCTATGTAAATACAGGAGAATGTGTAAACTCCGCAGTGACATTTGGCCAGAATTGAATGCAGATCCCTGGAGCTGTGAGGCAACCTTGCTAACACTGCTGAGTATGAAGGGACAACCTGAGGAACGGTAAGGGGGCAGTTAATGGGATGGAAAGCTAGATTCAGAAGTGGATAAATGGAACAATGGAAGAAACCAAATTTAAAAAAATATAAAGTAATAAAAATGGATTAGTAAGGTAAATAGAAGTTAAATAAATGGAAACAGGGTGAAGGTGGAGGAGAGACTTCATACTGAAGCTGTTGAACTCAACGTTCATTACAGAAGACTGTAAAGTGCCCAGTTGGAAGATGGCATTCTGTTCCTCCAGTTTGTGTTAGGGTTCATTGGAACATTGCAAAAGGCCAAGGCCATGTGGGCAGGAGAGCTGGACGAGGTGTGGAAAAGGCAAGTCTGGGTTCTGCTTGTGGTCTGACTGAATATGTTCAGTGGGCCCTATTCCATGATTGGTGATGTCAGAGATATTCCCAGTCAGAGTAAGAGGCATGGCAAGTGGTGCATGTGTCCTAGCAAACTGGTCAACTGCATTTCTGGTAACCAAGGAGTTCCATGATCTGGTTGCAAGTATGACAATCTTATTGTGTGACTGTCCAAAGCTATGTTTTTTTAAATAAAAAGTGGAATTGACATGGTGTTTTCAAAGTATTTCATATCAGAAAATTAGTAGCATATTCTGAGGCACTTAAATGAGTTCACCAAGTCATTTCTAAATCTATCTATGGCATTTTCCTATGTATTAATCACGAGTCCCCAAAACTCAGTAGGCTTCTGAAAAGTATTGGAGAGAGTGGAGGGATATAAGATTGGTGCCTATCTCTCCCCAGTCCTCCCCATCTCACAACCAACAACCTAGGTAGCTAGATGGATAAGTAACTGACTTGGTAATAGGAGACAGTAATAGTGGAAGGGTGTTTTTCTAGCTGGAGGTCGGTCACTAGTGGTGTGCCGCAGGGCTCGGTACTGGGACCTCTTCTATTTGTAATATATATAAATGACTTGGAAGAGGGAGTAAGTGGAGTGATCAGCAAGTTTGCAGACGATACAAAGATGGCTGGACTTGTAGACAGTGAGGAGCATTGTCAGGTGATGCAGCAGGACATAGATAGGCTGGTAGCTTGGGCAGACAGATGACAGATGGAATTCAATCCTGATAAATGTGAGGTGATGCATTTTGGGAGAAAGAATGTAAGGGGGAAGTATATAATAAAGGGTAGACCTATCAAGAGTATAGAAACACAGGGACCTGGAGGTGCAGCTACACAAATCTCTGAAGGTGGCAGAGCAGATGGAGAAGGTTGTGAAGATATAGTACGCTAGCCTTTATAGAAAGAAGTATAGAGTGCAAGAGCTGGCCTTTAATGTTGCAGTTGTATAAAACATTGGTTAGACCTCATTTGCAATACTGTGTCCAGTTCTGGTTACCTTACTACTGGAAAGACGTGGAGACTCTGAAGAGAGTGCAGAGAAGGTTTACCAAGATGCTGCCTGGTATGGAAAGTCTGAGTTACAAGGGGAGGTTAGGCAAATTGGGACTGTTTTCCTTAGAAAGATGTAGACTTAGAGGAGATCTAATAGAAGTGTACAAGATTATGAGTATAGATAGAGTAAACAGGGTTAAGCTTTTTCCTAGCATGGACTCAAATAGCACAAGGGGTCATGGGCTTTGTGTGAGGGGGCAAGGTATAATTTGGATGCTAGAGGGAGTTTTTTCAGAGGGTGGTGGGGATACGGAATGCATTGCCAAGTGGTGGAGGCAGGCACTCAGGTTATTTAAGAAATACTTAAATGGGCACATAGAACAATACAGCACAAACAAGCCCTTCGGCCCACGAGTTGTTCTCTTTAAATAAAAAATCTTTGCTACTGATTCATTTTAAATTGAATTTCACAAGTAAGAAAACACACACACATGAGCATATGATATAGAACATAGAACAGAGAACATAGAACAATACAGCACAAACAGGCTCTTCGGCCCAAGAGTTGCGCCGATTACATCTATCAATCCACAGACCTATCTATAACCCCCTATCCTATTCCTTTCCATGTACTCAACCAGAAGTCTTTTGAAAGACCCCAGTGAGTTTGCCTCAACAATCTCCGAGGGCAGTCGGTTCCATTCACTCACCACCCTCTGAGTGGAAAACCTACCCCTGACATCTCCTTTGTATTTGCTTCCCTGCACCTTAAATCTGTGTCCTCTCGTAGTGACCATTTCAGCTCGGGGAAATAGTTTCTGAGAGTCCACCCTATCTATTCCTCTCAACATTTTATAGACCTCTATCAGGTCGCCTCTCAACCTACGTCTCTCCAGCGAGAAGAGTCCCAGCTCCCTCGACCTATCTTCATAAGGCCTGCCTCCCAATCCAAGCAGCATCCTTGTAAATCTCCTCTGAACCCTCTCAATAGCCTCTACATCCTCCCTATAATGAGGCGACCAGAACTGCACACAATACTCTAACTGGGGTCTGACAAGAGTCTTATAGAGCTGCATCATTACCTCCTGACTCCTAAACTCTATTCCTCGATTAATGAAGGCCAGTACACCGTACGCATTCTTGACCACTTCCTCCACCTGCGAGGCCGATTTAAGAGTCCTATGGACCCGGACCCCGAGATCCTTCTGCTCTACAACACAGCTAAGACTCCTACCCCTTATATTGTACTCCTTCATCCCATTATTCCTGCCAAAATGGACCACTACACATTTATCTGCGTTGAAGTCCATCTGCCACTTCTCCGCCCAGTCTTGCATCCTGTCTATGTCCCGCTGCAACTTTTGGCATCCCTCCAGACCATCCACAACACCACCGACCTTTGTATCGTCAGCGAACTTACTAACCCATCCCTCCACTTCCTCATCCAGATCATTTATGAAAATGACAAACAGCAGGGGTCCCAGAACAGATCCCTGGGGCACTCCACTGGTTATTGACCTCCATGCAGAACAAGACCCATCCACAACCACTCTCTGTCTTCTGCCGGCAAGCCTGTTCTGGATCCACGAGGCCAAAGCCCCTTGGATCCCATGCCCTCTCACCTTCTCCAGAAGCCTTGCATGGGGGACCTTATCAAACACCTTACTAAAGTCCATGTACACTACGTCCACCGCCCTTCCTTCGTCAATATGTTCAGTCACATTTTCGAAGAACTCAACTAGGCTCGTAAGGCATGACCTGCCCTTGAGAAAACCATGCTGACTATTTCTAATCAGTCCAAACTTCTCCAAATGTTCATATATCATGTACGTGTACATGAACAGAATGGGAAAGGAGGGGGTATAGAAAACTGATTTTAAAACAGGGATCATGAGCCTTGGCAGTCCCTGGGAAGTGTGTAAATAGATGATGATATTGATGTACTTGTTTTTATCCTACAGGTACTTTGGTCCACCTTGTTGTCTAACAAGGGGTGTACACGCGATGGGTCATGACAGCGCTGCTCTTGGATTTTGAGAGTATCCTAGCACTTCACGTCGTTAGTGTATGCTTGACCTGGACCATTTGATGGCCAACACGACAGCTCAGTGACTATCGCTGTGCTGTGCAGATACATGGATTTGGGCTTGCGTCTGTGGGAGTTTGCACATTCTCCCCGTGCTTGCGTGGGTTTTCTCTGGGTGCTCCGGTTTCCTCCCACATCCCAAAAATGTGCTCTTAGGCTAACTGGCAAAACAAATTCTGGCAAGACAAATTGTCTCAAATTTGGTTTTTAATCCATAGATCTATAAACAGACAGGGATCACGGGTACAGGTGGGAACATTGGGATGGCAGCGTGGGCTTGTTGGGCCGAAGGGCCTCTTTTCCGTGCTGTTGTTTTGTTCTTTGTTCAAAGGGATCAGTTTGCAGTTGGTCTCTGATGTCTTGTAGACCGCATTGTGAGCAGCAAATGCAATAGACCACATGAATGTCCTAGGCAAAGATATTAAGAGTAGCTGAAATAAGGTGTGCAAGTGGCATAGCAATGCAGATCAGCCATGACCTAATTAGACAGGCTGAATGTTCTATTATTTTTGGGCTGGAGGATAGAGCATATGAAACCAGCTCCCACACAGCCCAGTCAGAATGGTAGGAACACAACATTGCCACTGGAATGCAAAGGAAGTGACCTCACTGACCTTGTAAACTTTCACCCCATCACAAGAAGACAGACAATGGGCCCAATTTTAATTCGAAGTGCTGGGCACACTTGAAACTGGGAGTGTTTCAGATCTGACTTTGACCCATGTGCACTCAGTGCAAAAAGAGTGATTCTGGATTGTGTTGCACAAGTCTGTGGTGTGGGACTTAACACGCCTGAAATCCTGCAGCTTCAATTGGTATCTCCAACAGTGCAGGTGCAGAAAAAAAACATGATAGAATGCATCTTCCCTGCTACCTTGCCCCCAGGCTGGATAATGCCTCCCCTGACCCCCACAGACATTGCCCCACCCCACCACATTATTGGCCTTCTCCCCCAACACCCTCTACTACTGAGAGCAATCACAGGCCCCTCCCCCCTTTACCCCCTCAGCAATCTCAGGCAAAGTGACAGTGGAACCCTTCCAACCCATTCCCTCCCCCATACTGATCTCAAGCAGAGAGCCATCAGATGTTCTGCATTTACCTCCTCACTAATTGAAGTGCCTGAATTGTACTTTTGTGCTGATTCTGGATGGGCAAACATGGTGGTAAAGTGGGGAGTGCTGGTAAGATTGGGCATGCAGTATCATTTAAGTTGACTTAAATGCATGCAAATGCATTTAAAAGGCTGTCACACCTGCTTCAGGCAGTCCTGATCACAGCCATTTTCAGGCCTTTGTAAAGGGGTGAAAACATGTGGATGACGTTACTCACCTCACACCTGACTTTAGCAAGTTTGTACCAGAAAACAGGCACAGCTTGATGGTAAAAAATCAGGCCCAAAGTATCTGAATAGCAAACTTCAACAGCAAATTAGCTTGCAAAGCCTAATCTAGTTAGACTTGTTCTCAAGTTACTTAATAAACCAACTTGCAATTTATATTATTGATGAGCCTTGTGACTTCACAAGAAGCCCAGCATGTACATTGGATCAGAGCTATTCTCACAAGATCTCTTATAATTCATGTTCCGACAAATGCCTTTAAGCTGTAACACTGGTCAGGATCAAAAGCAGGTGACTATTCCTCATGATAATGTATCTGAGGTAGTACTGTTTGCATTTAAATAGCACCATTAACCTAGTAAAACATCAAAAGTATCAGCCAAATTGTCACACCAAGAGATACTGTGAGCAAGACCCTTGATCAAAGAGATTGGTTTTAAGGAGCATTTTGTGGACATTAACAGTTAGAGAAGTCAGAGGGGACTTCTGGAGCTAAGAAGCAAGATCAGTTTTTCCCAAACTACTTTACAACTTGGTCCCATTTTAAATATTTGGAAGTTAAGGTGACTCCAGATATTAGTAAAATCAAAATCATAGATCATAGAACCCTACAGTGCAGAAAGAGGCCATTTGGCCCATCAAGTCTGCATCGACCACAATCACACCCAAGCCCTAGCCCCATATCCCATTAATCCCTCTAACCTACACATCTCTGGATCCTAAAGGGCAATTTCTTAGCACAGCCAATCTAACCCACACATCTTTGGAATCATAGAAAGTGGAATCAGAATTCCTATGGTGCAGACAGAGGCAATTCAGGCCATCAAGGCTGCTCCAAACAATCCTCCCACTGTCCAAACTTGTGCAGGTTAGGTGGATTGGCCATGCTAAATTGACCCTTCACTGTCAAGGGAATTAGCAGGGTAAAATGTGGGGTTACAGAGATAGGGCATGGATGGGATTGTGGTCAGTGCAGTCTCAATAGGCTGAATGGCCTCCTTCTGCACCGTAGGGATGCTATGATTCAATTTGCTGTTCATGTGAGCCATTTGGGGGTTGTCACCTGTGGTTTGGGAAACATGGGTAAGTGCATAAGGGTGACACAACAGTTAGCACTGCTGTGCCTTGCAGTGCCAGGGATCTGGGTTTGATTCCTGGCTTGGGTCACTGTGTGTGAAGTCTACACATTGTGTCTTCATGGGTTTCCTCCAGGCACTCGGGTTTCTTCCACAGTCTGAAAGACATGCTGATTAGGTACATTTGCTGTGCTAAATTCTCTGAACAGGCACTGGAATGTGGTGAGTAAAGGATTTTCACAGTAGCTTCATTACAGTGATAATAAAAGCCGACTTGTGATAATCAATAAACAAACAATGGAGGCTTGGAAATAGAGGCCTTGTAGTGGGAATAGACTCCACCCACTGATCTCTGCAGGAAACTGGGTCACCTGGGAGAACACCCATAGAGACACAGGGACAAGTGTAGACTCTGCAGAGTGACCCAAACCAGGAATCGAACTCAGGTTCCTGGAGCTGTGAGGCTGCAGTGCTAACCACTGGGCCATGTTTGCATTTTCTTTGATTCACCTGGTACAGATTTCCATGGATTTCTCTCAACAATTCACCATCAGCATTTAACCTGGTCAGCAGGTGGGATGGATGTTGGTGATAACAAGGTTGAATGTCAATAATCAACCTGTGCATTACAATGTTTCTGCTGATTTTCATTTGCATTATTGTCAATGGTGGTGAAAATTGAGAGATGTGTTGGAGTGACTGATTCCAAATGACCCGTGTTAGCCATGACTCAATGACAACATCCCCTACAAGCAAGCTCTCCACATACAAGAATCTGCTTAGATGAGGATTGCAACAGACACCTCCAGAAGCTCAAAGTTCCCTCAAGAATAGGATGTGGTGCTCAACTCAATTGACAGTTCTGATGCCCCACAGCAAAAACCACACCAATCTCCCCAGAAGACAAACACAGGACTCAGTGGACAGAGTACCCTTTATTATCCATTAATTCCCCAGAACAGAGAAGCTATGACATCTTCCCTGGAGCCTTCAACAAGTCATTGATGAAGATAAACATCTCACCAAGGCCATCCCCACATCTTCCTTCAAACTGCACAACCTTGAACAGACCATTGTCTGCAGTAAACTATCCAGCCTTCAGGATAGTGACCACAACACTGCACAACTCTGCCACAGCAACCTCTGCAAGATGTGCTGGATGCCATCACCTCATGGGAGAACACCATCCATCAGGTACATAGTATGTACTCTTGCAACTTGGCTAATGTTGTCAATTGATATGCTGCAGGAAAGGATGTCCTGAGGCAATGATACATTAAGAAGACTATGCAGATGCTATAATAACAGACAAATGAACTGTGACACTCACCAGGCAGGAGTGTTCTCTTCCTGTTGGGGAACACTTCAGCATAGGCATTCGGCCTCTGATCTTCAGGTAAGCGTTCTCCAAGGTGGCCTTCATGACAGTGCAGTCACTGAGCAGAAACTGATGCCAAGTTCCATACATGTGGGGGGACAATCTCAACCAGGGTTTGGGTTCATGTCACACCATCTGTAACCATCACGACTTGCAAAATCTCATCAATTGTCCTGTCTGAAAACAATACACATTTCTTTAACTTGTGCTTAATGCTCTCTCCGCTCACATTGTATCTTTAAGACTTGATTACCTGTAAAGACTCACATTCCAATCATGATTTTGTAAATTGAGCTTATGTCTTTATATGCCTTGTTTGTGAACACAACTCCCACTCACCTGATAAAAAGTGGCCGTGCTCTGAAAGCTAGTGACTTGTGCTGCCAAATAAACTTGTTGGACTTTAACCTGGTGTTTTAAGACTTCTTACTCAGCAACAACATTCACAGCTGAGTCAGAGTGTTGTGGGTTCAAGTTGCACTCCAGTGAGTACAGCATCAAATTTAAAACTGACAATCCATGGTTGGATTCAGGAAAAAATGTACAAGCCTGGGACAATTCTCCCATCCAGGCAGGGGATAGGAGATTCCATTGGGGCCAGAGTGGCACAATGGTGCTGGGAGTCTGGCCCCCCACCTCTTCCAGTGCCAGATTTCTGCTGCTGTCAGTTCTGTGCCAGGAATAGATGTGGAGCTGCATTAGGTACATGGAGGTAAATTTAATATAACTTAAATGCTATTAGCAGGCCCCAAATCAGAGTGTTTCACTCCAATGAGGTTTGGAGTAGCTCCTCACTTCTGGGAAGCTGGTGGCCCAACCCTGTGGGAATGAAGGGGACCCCTGGACGGTTGGGTGCTTAGTGAGGGAGGGTGAGGTGCCCCCTGGGCATTGGCACCCTAGCAATGCCAGCTAGGGTTGTCCCAAGAGGCAAAGTGCCAATGTGCTGGGGGCCTTTTGGCACTGAACATGGAGCAGTGCCAAGGGCACAGGGCACATGGAGGCAGGACTGATCACGCTGCCACTCTGCATAACAGTGGGGGGAAGGAAGGAGGGAAGCCAGCAATAAGAACAGGTTTGGGAAATGTTGGAAAATCGGTAGTGAGGGGCTGGGCTTGAGTGGTCAGGGGAAGGCAGCAATTAGGCTGTGGGGAAGGAAGGCGTGCAGAGAACTGACATTGTGGGGGGTTGCAGAGCTGGCCAGTGATTGGGAAGACAGCAGTGTGGGACCATTGTATAGTGTGCCAATCTGGGCACTGACAGGTTGGTGATGTGCAATGGCTCATTCAGCACACTGGTTTCAGCTTTTTAGCAGCTATTGCCCCCACCACCTGAAGTTTAGTGATATTCATGCTGGTGACCTCTGCAGATGTGGTGCACAGATCAAGAGAGATTCTTCTGAACTCCCACGGAAATCAGCACAAAATTCTCCAGTTTTCACATAAATTTGACACTTTGTTCGGGAGAATTCAGGACTCTTTCAGATGAGACATTGATTCAGCCCAACCTCTCTTCTTAGAAGACTGCAGGAGATTCCACACTGCTCAAAGCACGGGGGACGTCTCCCTGTGTGTCCCCACCAACATCCCTCAGTTAACATTGCACCACATTGCCAATCCCTGCAACTGAATTGGGCATCTGGGATTCCCAAACTGTCAGAATCATAGAATGGTTATGAATAGGAAGGAGCCCATTCAATCCTTCCTATTTGTACTGGCTCCCTGCTTTCTGCATTACCCCAGCCTTTCCTCAAAGCATCATACTTCTTTTCTCCAGGGTGGCAGTGGCCCAGTAGTTAGCATTGCTGCCTCAGGGATCTGGGTTCAATTCCTGGCTTCAGTTGCTGCACGTTCTCCCTGTGTCTGTGTGGGTTTCCTCCAGGTGCTCTGGCTTCCTCCCACAGTCCAAAAGTTAGGTGCATTGGCCATGCCAAATTCCCCCTCAGTGTAACACAAACAAGCGCTGGAGCGTGGTGGTGATTAGGGGATTTTCACAGTAACTTTGCAGTATTAATGCAATCAGCATGTGACTAATAAATAGACATTATGATTTTCTCTTCAGATGGTTATCTAATTTCCCTTTGAAAACCATGATTGAATCTGCCCTGACTATCATTCTTTTGGCATGGAATCTAGATGCTCAGAGTCAGTGAGATTGACACATCAGCCTACTTAACTCCAATATTGAATGGGATCATGCAGGTCAGAATTAGAACATTCCAGAGGTTTCAGGACAGATTGCTACTCAAAGTGGGAAAGCAGTACCCACACATCTCCAATACATTCCTAACCCTGTGCCATCAGGAGTCCCAGGAAGATTCTCTTCCTCCTGTAGACAGGAGGCAAAGTGCAGCCTCAAGACAAACAGGCAAGGTTGAGGAGACCATGAACAGGTGTGTGGACTCTCACTCCTGGATGTTGCTGAGTCTGTACAGAGCTGTGTTCAGACCCTATTTGGGATATTAAGCAGTTTTGGGCTCCATACTCAAAGAACATGTGCTGGCCTTGGAAGGGGTTCAGAGGAAGTTCAAGAATGACCCCAGCAACAAAGGGTTTTTCGTAAGAGCCGTCTGGATCTATACTTGGAGTTTAGAAGGATAGGGGATGGGATGGAGTGGGATCTAATTGAAACTTACAAAATATTGAGGCCTAGATAGAGTGAACAAGGAGGGGGTGTTTCACTAGTAGAAGAGACTAGAACTCAAGGGCACGCCCTAAGAATGAAGGGATGCTCCTTTAAAACTGAGATCAGAAGGAATTTCTTCAGCCTGAAAATGGGGTATCAGTGGGACTCATTGCCAGAGTGGTTGTGGAGGCCAGGCCAGTGTATTTAAGACGGAGGTAGACAGGTTCTTGATTAATAAGAGGATTATAAGGATTACAGGGAGAAGACAGGAGAATGTGGATGAGAATCACATCAGCCATGAATAGATGGCAAAGCAGACTCAATGGGCCAAATGGACTGATTGTTCTTGTACCTTATGGTTTTATACAGTGTTGCCAGAGATTAAGTGATAGGCAGAGAACTTAAGTGGCATGGCACATTCAATTACAAACTTCCTAACTCTACTTTCTCCAGCCTTCTCCTGTGTGTCCTTCCTCAGACTAGCAATATTGCTACGTGCAATCATCTTTGTTTCCGTTCCTCATCTGACCAGCTACATATCTTGGCATAACATTACCTTGAACCTCACAGGCACGTCTTCCTTTCATCCTCTCGAAACTCAGGTCTCCCCTGTCTTTCCAGACCAGAGAGGAGAACAAAGCGAGGCAGTGAGTTAGAGCTGGCTCCCCAATCATGTCCCTCTGACAGGAGGTGATGTTGGAGATAAGCCAGGCCACAATTGGCCACTAGTAGTAGAGGGAGGTGTCAGGGTAGGGGGAGGGGTGGTGGTGGTGGTGGTGGTGTTCTAGTGACATGGTATGAAGTGAAGCTTTTTTTTGCATGCTATATTTTAAAAAGCATACTCTTCATAGAGTATGAACTGTAGGGGAGAAGGAAAGGAGAGGGGACAGAATGTCATGCTACAGTCATAGCCTACAATGTAAAGAGAGAGATCAACTTAATACAAGATTGGTCCATTCAAAAGTCTTGTGGCAGCAGGGAAGAATCTGTTCCTGAATTGGTTGGCACGTGACCTCAGACTTGAGTCTTTTTCCTGATTGAAGATGAAGAGAGAATGTCTGGGGTCCTCCATTACACTGGTTGCTTTTCTGAGGCAGTGGGAAGTGTACACAGTGGATGGGAGGCTGGTTTGCCTGATGGACTGAGCTTCATTCACGACCCTTTGTAGTTTCTTGTGGTCTTGGTCAGAGCAGGAGTCATACCGAGTTGTGATATAACCAGAAAGAATACTTTCTATCATGCATCTGTAAAAGATGGAGAGAGTCACAGTAGACATATCAAATTTCCTTCACCTTCTGAGAAATTGGAAGTATTAGTAGGCTTAGTTATAGCATTGATGTGAAGGGACCAGGATAGATTGATGATGAGCTGGACTTCTAAAAACTTAAAGCTCAGGACTATTTCCACTTCATCGCTGTGGATGTAAATAAGAGCATGTGACAATAAAGGGCAAGTGAAGTGAGTGCAACTGATTATGGATTGTGAGAGCTATGTGCAAAGTGTAAATATGTATTTTGTTCTCACTTTGATGCTGAGAACAGTTCCATTAACAGATAATTGATTAAGGATTTTGTGTTTGAAATATTTGACATTATTAAATTTAATCATTTTCCTGGGGTCATGGTTAGTGAAGTGCTGGATTTCAAACTTGTGGTCCACTGAGATGAAGGAGGTCCACTCATGCATCCCACTCACCAGCCTAGGTTGCCCACCTATGCTCTGGAGACAAGGGATACCCTCTAACAATGTTATTGGTGACACTCATGGAGGGGTGTTATTTGGAGTACAGTTGGCAAGAATGGAAGTGGGTTGGCAGGATTTGGGAGGAAGTGCCTTCAGTGCACCTGACTTCAGTATCCTACTTACTCCCAGCCATTTTTAACCTTGTCTACAAGAAATAGCCTGCCAACTCTCATCCATACCAAATGGGTTAGTGTGCAGGCAGTGTATTATCTTGGTCAGTTGGCTTCTTAACATGTCTAATTGAAATTTAATTCATAGAATCCCTATAGTGCAGAAAGAGGCCTATCAAGCCTGCACCAACAACAATTCCACTAGACCTTATCCCTGTAACTCCACATATTCACCCTGCTAATCCTCCTGACGCTAGAGGAATTTAACATGGCCAATCCACCCAAGCTGCACATTTTTTGTACTTGGAAAGGAAACCAGAGCACCCAAAAGAAACCCATGTGGACATAGGGGCATATGCAAACTCCACACAGACAGTGACACAAGGCCAGAATTGAACCTAGGTCTCTACCACAGAGATAGCAATGCTAATCACTGTCACCCTGGCTGTCAATTTAAGCACCCATGTAGAATATGATGGATCCAGCCTAGGAGTGGGCAAGGTGGTGGGCTAGCAACCCAATTTATTTTAACATACCCTCAATGAAAACTGCTCCAATGGGGGCCATAGCATCCATGCCATGGTCAAGGGTTCAACTTTATTGTTGCACAGCATTTACGATTGTTCGCTTGTTGTATTTAAAAATTGTTTCTCCTTTAGAAAGGCAGAGCTGCAGATTTGGTTCATGATGATTTATAGCTGCAGCTACAGAATCCTAGCCAAGTCTTTAAGACCAGCCAGAGTGCAGAATTCAAATACACAAAAAATTATAGTTTCAAATTTGATTACATATATCAAAGTATAGGAGCTCTCTATCTACTCACAGTTACTGATTAAGGTTACCCAAGTGTATAGTTGTCCATTTATAACTTAGGCAGCACAATGGTTAGCACTGCTGCCTTAGTGCTAGGGCAGCATTTGATTCCCAGCTTGGGTCACTGTCTATATAGAGACTGCACATTCTCCCTGTGTTTGCATGGGTTTCCTCCAAGTACTCCAGTTTTCTCCCATGTCTGAAAGATATGCTGGTTAGGTGCATTGGCTATGCTAAATCCTCCCTTAGTGTACCCAAACAGGGTATGTGGCAACAATAAGATTTTCACAGTAATTTCATTGCAGTGCTAATGTAACCTAATTTAAATCTAGGTGTGACACCAAAAAATTTTGAAGTGTAACTTTGTCCAATGGTGTAGCAACCTCCCTTTCCATTGTTCCTTGTTCTAATGGGCAAATATGAGCTGCAGCTGCACATCATTCTTACCCTTATTCTGCTTTAATCAAGCTGTCATTTACACAGCTTTCCCTGTGAGAAAGAGGTTCAGCTTGCAGCTCAGTGACTTTTAAATGTGTGATGTTTAACCCTTTGTTAAAATTGTGCAAATCATTATATCTCTCACACCAAGTTTATATGCTGTAGACATGGACACTATAGTTAAGCCCACCAATGCCTCTACGTTCTCAGAAGACTAAGGAAATTTGGATGTCAGCTGCAACTCTCACCAGCTTTTACAGATGCAGTCAAGGATTCTTTCTGGTTGTATTAGAGCTTGGTATGGCTCTTGCTCTACCCAAGAAATTACAAAGGGTCATGAAGAAAGCCCAGTCAATCACAAACCAGCCTCCCATTATTTGATTGTCTACACTGCCAGTCTTGGAAAAGCAGCCAGCATAATCAAGAAGCACACACCCCAAGCATACTCTTTCACCTTCTTTCTTTGGGAAGATAGAAAAAAGTCACATACCAACCAACTCAAGAACAGCTTCTTTCCTGCTGCCATCAGGTTTTGAATGGACCTTTCATTGAGTTGATCTTTCTATACACCCTAGCTATGACTGTAACACTACATTCTGCACTGTCCTTTCCTTCTCTATGAGTATGCCTTGTCTGTACAGCACACAAGAAACAACATTTCCCAGTATTACTACATGTGACAGTAATAAGTCAATTCAAATAGGACTGTCCTCTTTCAGCTACCTACATCAAGCCTTTGTTTGTCTGCCATTGAAACTTTCACTGTCAGTGTCAGACTGGGCTGTGCTGAGGCACTGCTGATTATCCTCCAGCTCATCCAACACAGCTATCTCTATCCTATCTGAGATCAGATGTTGCCTATTCACCACCCTTCTGTCAATTGTAGTTGACTTTCTTCAAACTCTAACCCTTAGAGTTTAAACCTGTACTCATCCTGGTGCCACATCTACTAATTGTCAATATAGAGGGAACTCTTCCAGCATAAAAAATAAAAATATAACAAATCTCACCCCAATTTCTAAATCAAGGAAAAGGTTATAATAAAGAAACTTCCTTCCTCCAACAATTGCAGTCTTGCCCTGGTCCATTCCAAGTTCCCTAGTAGTTACAAAATGTGGTAATTTATACTGAGTCAGCTTGTCAGCTGACCATTGCATCATTCAACACATGGTTTACTGGGTCAGCTGACCCTTACAGCTTGTTACCATTGGTCAATAGATGCAATGTTATCACTGGTTGCATTCTAACGCTGCTAAGGCTGTGTTTCCTTTATTTCCATAACCTTTGCACCCTGCTTTCAACCAAGTGCATTCTCTCCGTAAACCTCTCTACCTCCTCCTCATGGACTTTTCTTAAAATCCGCCTCTTTGATCAAACGTTAAGCCACTCTTCCTCACGTCTCCTCCTTTGCTCCATTGTTTAGCATGGCACGGTGGCACAGTGGTTAGCACTGCTGTCTCACAGCACCAGGGACCGATTCCCAGCTTGGGTCACTGTCTGTGTGGAGTTTGTATGTTCTCCCTGCATCGGTATGGGTTTTGCCCGGGTGCTCTGATTTTCTCCCACAATCCAAAAGATGTGTGCGTTGGGTGGATTGAGACTGCTAAATTACCACTTAATGTCGGGGGGGCTGGCTAGGATAAATATATGGGGTTATGGGAATAGGGCCTGGGATTGCGGTTGGTGCTGAATTGATGGGCCAAATGGCCTCCTTCTGCACTGTAGCAATCCCATTTTGACTAATGCTTCCATGAAGCATGTTGGGTGTCAGATGAAGGCAAGTTGTATCATTTTTAGTTGAGTAAGTTGGTCATTGATTTTCGCACCTTAATCTTTTTCATTCAGTTAACCTCATAGAACACATAGATTGTTTTAATTAACCCAGAACCCCAGAACATTTTGAACTACTCTTAATGATGGAGTTGCTATGGTTTCATCTTGTTGCAATTGCTGTTTATGCACTGAATCATAGAATCCCTACAGTACAGAGGAAGGCCATTTGGCCCATCGAATCTACGCCAACTCCCCAACGGAGTGTCTTGCGCAGGCCCTATTCTGGTATTTATGGTAACCCACACCTTGGGACACTAAGGGGTCAATTTAGCATGGCCAATGAATCTAACCAGCTCATCTTTGGACCATGGGAAGAAACTGGAGCACTCCGGGATAACCCACACAGACGTGGGGAGAATGTGCAGACTTCACACAGACAATAACCCGAGGCTGAAATTGAACCCAGATCCCTTGTGCTGTGAGGCAACAGTGCTAACCATTGTGCCACCGTTGTTGCCAGTTAGCTTCCATTCTGGGAACTTTGAGAATGTAATTAACACTGATAGCTCCACTGCAGTATTGTGCGTGTGCTGAAATGTCAGAGGTGTTGCCTTTTGGGCTAAAATATTAGATCACTCAGATGGACACAAATGATTCCACGAAACTATTTTGAAAACGAGACGCGGAGTCTCCCCCAGTACCTTGGTGCATCTTAGAATTTCCTCACTCATTCAGGTACTTTAGAAGTTCAGCAGAAAGGCACATCTGAGACTAGGAATAGTTAAGTTAGAGTTAAGTTTATTCATCACAAGTAGGCTTACATTGACACTGCAATGACTTCATTGTGAAAATCCCTTGGTTGCCACATTCCAGCGCGTGTTCAGGAACACTGAGGGAGAATTTAGCATGGTCAATCCACCTAAGCTGCACATTTTTAGAGTGTGGGAAGAAACTGGAGCACACAGAGGAAACTCAAGCAGAAGAACACGCAGACTCAGTACAGACATTGACTGAAGACGGGAATTGAACCTGGGTCGCTGGCGCTGTGAGGCAGCAGTGCCAACCACCGTGCCACCATGCCACTCACGGAATAGGTTTGAAATCTGCAAACTGAAACTGCTTCATCGCGCAGTGAAAGCTCTTATTTAACCCTGAATTTAGAATCATTACAAAATCTGTGAGAATAGCACAAGTTTGCTTTTGCGGAAGTTAAGCAATGAATAAGGTATTAATACAGCAATAACACCTGCACAGAATTTATAATTTGCAATTAGCACTGTTCATATTTATATGAATAATTGATTGCCAAAATAATAAGCTGTGCAAGTGCGACCATCAAGAAATGTAAATGTGAGGAGTTGGTGAGAACTTCATCAGTCTGTAATACAGTAATCTGTTATTCAAAATATACTGTCTTCGTGATAAAATGTTCATAACAGATGGCAGGAATCAACATTACTCACTGTAAAGTGAACTATATGAAAATAACTATTACAAAACCAGTACAGTTTCTCAATAACCAGTGCAGAAAATGCTGGAAATCCAACCTTAAAGAGAGTAATGGCTGCGATCTGTTTTTAAAGTCTTTTCATTTTGTACCTTTAATCACTACAAATTTTCTAAGGTTTTCTTTCTTTCCTATTCTGACCCTAACCTTAACTGTTTCTCATTCTTCGCTTCTGAAACAAAATGAATCATTGCATTTCTATTGCACCTTTCCCATCCCGAGACATAGTCAGAAGTCTCACAACGTCTGCTTAAAGTCCAACGGCTTTATTTGAAATTGTGAGCTTTTGGAGTGCAGCTCCTTCCTCGGGTGAGTGGAGAGTTGGTTTCGCAAGCACGACATATACAGACAGAGACATCATTGCAAGATAGTAGTTGGAGTGTGAGCCTTTACAGGTAATCAACTCTTTACAGGTACAGTGCGAGTGGAGAGAGGGGTAATCACAGGTTAAAGGGTTGTGAATTGTCTCAAGCCAGGACAATTAATAGGATTTTGCAAGCCCAGGCCAACTGATGCATGAACCCAAGATCCCAGTTGAGACCATCCTCATGCATGCGGAAATTGGCTATCAGTTTCTGCTTGGTGATTCTGCGTTGCCATTTACGTATAAGGACAGCCTCAATCGGAATCTTGGGTTCATGTCACACTATTTGTAATGCACACCATTTGACCTGGGCTTGCAAAATCCTACTAATTGTTCTGGCTTGAGACAACTGAATCTTCGTTAACCTGTGATTATCCCTCTCTCGTGCTGTTTGTGCCTGTAAAGTTGATTAGTTGTAAAGGCTCGCATTCCAACCATTATTTGCAATAGTATCTCTGTCTACATACATTGTGTTTGTGAACCCAATTCTCCATTTCCTGAGGAAGGAGCAACACTCCGAAAATTCATGATTCCAAATAAACCTGTTGGACTTTAACCTGGTGTTGTGAGTCTTGTTACTGTGCCCAGACAGTCCAATGCCAGCATCTCCATATCATGGACCCTAAAACATGTTACAGTTAATGAAAAATGTATTGTAACATGGGAGACACAGCAGAGAATTTGGGCACAGCAAGCTATCTGAAGCAGGAAACAGATAATTGTCAAATAATCTGTTTTAATGGCTAAAGTAGACGCCAATGGAGTTCATGAACTACACTATTATATTCAGTAGGTCCAATAGCGAATGACATAACTGTCAAAGAGTAAATGAATCTTTGCAGAGATTGTGATGATATTTGACAGCTGCTTTAACCTAAGAAACAATAAAAATTTGAAGTGAGTCTCAAAGCTTGTGGAACCTGTGCACACTTCCATAAATAAATTAAACAGATTGGCTTGACCTTAAGTCAGAGCTCGTAAGAGACTGAATAGTACTGAGAGTGGCTAATGATACTGGATGTACTCCAGTCTCAAGAAGGAAAATGTTGGACGCCTTTGGAAAAAGTCATCCAAATTGTCAGGCAGTTGGAAGCCTGCCACACAATCGATCCATTCTGCATGATGAAGTTACACCCCAAGAGTCTAGCTCATAAAGCAAACAAAGATGCAAGGAGATTCTAGGATAAGGAAAGCAATACCTAAGCAAGACATGGTGCCAAAAAAGGCCTCGTAGGTATGAACTGTACCCAGCAGTCACTGTGCAGTGTTTTCACTTACAACTTAAGCCCAAAACCTCGAGATGTGCAAAGGATCCCAAATGAGTCCAAGACAAAGATGAGCTACACCAAGAAATCAAGTATCCCAGATTCATGTTTTGAAATACTGAGTTACCTACACTTCTTAACCTCACCGGTTTTAAGTAAGGCACAGGAACCAGTGTGATGGTTCTGGCAGATAAGATGAGCCAATGGAACAATGTCCGTAGCCACCCACAGCACCGTTATATGTATCAAACTCCAGGTCAAAGAAATGTTGCCAGTGATGCTGCAACTCAAAAACAAGCACGGAAGGGAATGATTGAGCTCCAAAATAAAGAGTTTTCACTCGTGGGAAGGAAATTCTGTGATTGTGCAGCACATCACACTAAACCAAAAGAAAGGTCCAAATCTTTCAGTTAGTGGTGACACCCCCTGACAATCTCAGCTGGCCATGATTAAAATTGTCCCCTTAACCCACTGGGATATCCTGTCCTGTCCCAGGGATTTAAGTGAAAGAATGGCAATTGTGGCCATATGGGTCACCTAAAATAGTGATTTGTCAAGCACACTGGGACAATTGGGCACGAATCAAAACGACAGGCTGTAGACGAAGAGACAGAGAAACAGACTGCGACCCAGACGAATGAATACACAGGAAATAGACCATTCCAAAGACAATGGACACTTTCTGGTCAAACAGACTTGTTTCCCAGACAAAGGGGAGCCTTAACCCCTTATTTGGGAGGGAGGTGAGTGACCTAGGTGCCCCCAGCACCTACAGGCATGGCCGTTGGGGACACAACCAGAGATCAGTGTGGCAGCACCTGATTGGACTCTTATCGATCGGGGTGATCAAGCTCTGATCAATTGATTCACAAGAATCAGGAGATCGCCCAAAAAGGACACATAACCAAGGAAGGAGAAAAGGTGCTGCACAACAGAAGCAGCTCTCTCTCAAACCCATGAACGAACTACAACACCAGTGACCATCGCCAGTGACGACCAGCACGAGGAGAGCCATCACACCCGAGGAGGAAGGAAGACCAGAGCCAGATCAGATCCAAAGGACCAGACTATGCAGAGGATGACCGAGACCAGAGCACAGATAAAGGCCAATATCTGCTTGGGTACTTGCCAGTCACGCAAAGTTAAGTCAAGGTCTTACATTGGACTGGAACCCTCATATTTTCCGTAAGGTAACTTATTGTTGGTTGGTTGGGTGATTATTGATTATGTGTTTTAAATAAATATTGGTTGTACTAATGAGATATCTACTTGCAATTACTTGTCCATCATATAGAGGTTAAAACAGACTGCGGAGGCACAACACAATAAGGAGGAGGAGTGAGGACAAAATCACTTTTTAATGTCACCAGCTCAATTCAATGAAATTGTCACCAGTTCAACTCAACATCACCATGTGCTGTGGTGGGATTTGAACTTGGGTCCCCAGAATATTTTATCAGTGCGACAGCTTTTAATAATTTGGCATTTCATTTCTTTCTTATTGTACAAATATTTGACCCTTTTTTTGTCGAATATTATTTTCCCTTGTTTTTATTTTGACACCGTTGCATTATTTAGACATACATGTATGTAGCAGCACCTAAAACAGTAATTATTATAGTCCTGCAGCAGATACTATATCATTTTATAATTACCTTATTTGTGTCTTTAATGATTATCGGTAAACATCTGAACTTCCAAAAAGATTAGCCAAGCACACTTTATAATGTGACCTTAAGGAATTCCTCTTAATAAAACAGGAGATGAAGGCTGAGTGGTATTATCACGAGACTACTAATCCAGAAGATTAGCTAACCTTCTGAGGACCCAGGTTCCAATCTAGCCACAGCAAGTGGGGGGAATTTGAACTCAATAAAAAAAATCTGGAATGAAGAACCTACTAATGACCATGAAACCATTGTTGATTGTTGGAAAAACCCATCTGGTTCACTAATATCCTTCAGGAACGAAAATCTGCCGTTCTTACCTGGTCTGGCCTACTATAACTCCAGAGCCACAACAATGTGGTTGACTCTCAACTGCCCTCCAAAAACAACAAGGGATGGGTGATAGATGTTGGTCAGCCAGTAATGCACATGGACCACAAATGAATAAAAAAAAAATAAGTTCCTCTGAGAAGTGGATGAGTGAACTTGTATTTAGTTGCAGTGTTATTAAGAACTGCTCAAATGGCTCTGGTTTGACTCACATGTAGGCCAAACTAGGTAAAGATGGCAGATTTCCTTCTCTATAGGACATTAGTGCATGAAATGGGTTTTTCCATCAATTGGCAATGGTTCCATAGGTATCTAATTCCAGATATTTTTATTGAATTCAGATTTTACCATCTGCCGTAGCAGGATTTGAACTCGTGCCCCCAGAATGTTATATGAGTTTCCAGATTAATAGTCAAGCAACCACTAGACCATTGTCTCATCACATAGTGTGAAGAGTGGGGAGAGATATCTGGTGAGGATGGGTGAGCGGAATGACAGGTCTAGGGAGAAGGTATCAGGGAGAAGGAAACCAGGGGGAGTGTCCGCTTCTGAGCATTATCCAGAGACCCTCCAGTGGAAATATGTGTTCACATCAAAACAGGACAGAACTGGGCTTAACACTAACAGCAGCAAATTGTCCACCATTGCTTCATCAACATTTGCTCGTGAATCAGTACGAATTTGACGAGGTATCGGAGATTGATTTACATCATGGAGGTAAGCCCCTGGCAAAACGTGAACATCATTACTAACGACCATAATTATTGCCCTTACTCGCTTTCCATCCTTCATTTCCATATTCACTCATTGTCATAAATCACCGGGGAATCCATTCTTAACGTGATTTGTGTAAACCCTTTAATAATTCAAAGATGAAAAATCATTATCCCCATTGCCTACATTGCCAGATTAACTACAATTCATAACACTGCTTTGGGATGTCCTGAGATTGTAAAAGGTGCTTTATGAGTCCAAGTCTCATTATAAATCATATAACTTTATAATCCAGATTTAATACATGACCTGTTGTGAAAGAAAGAAAAGAATGAAGGAAAGAAGGAAAGAAAGAAAGAAGTAAGTCTGTATCAGTGAGGTATTTACATAGCCCTCTATGTGACGTTATGGTATCATGATAGTCAGTGAAGTACTTTAGAAGTATTATTTCTGACAAACACCCAGGAGATATTCAGCTGTTTGTTGTCCGCTTTGATCACATCTCAGAATGCTTGAAAGTCTGAAAAGGAAGAAGAGGGCAATCTTACCAAGAAAACTCTAAATGCTCAGCAATCATGAAAAAGAGAAAAAAATTGCAATCAATTTTTGGATGAGATCCCCATAAGCAATCGTAGGGTTTAGAGAAAGAAATGAGGCAAAGCGTGATTCTCACCAGCAGGGAGACTGGGCAGTGCCTATTCAGACCAGAAATCCGGCTGCTGAGTTATAAAGGCCACCATTGCTCCCAGTGTGCATAGCTCATTGGGTGATCTGCCACTCCCCCCTTCTCCCCGGATATCAGCCTCACCTCTCACTCTACATGGAAAGGTGGTATTATTGCTAGATTATTAATCCAGAAATTTAACTAATATTCTGGGGACCTGGGTTCGAACCCAACCACTGCAGATGATGAAATTTAAATTCAATAGAAAAATCTGGAATTAAGAATCTACTGATGACCGTGAAACCATTGTCGATTGTCAGAAAATCCCATCTGGGTTTATTAATGTCTTTTAGGGAAGGAAATCTGCTGTCCTTACCTGATCTGGCCTACATGTAACTCCAAAGCCACAGCAATGTGGTTGACTGCCCTCTGACCAAGGGTAACAAGGGATGGTTAATAAAGCTGGCTAGCTAGTGACACCCATGTCATAGAAGAGAACCGTAGAATCCATACAATGCAGAAGAAGCCATTCAGCTCATCAAGCCTGTATTGACAACAATGCCACCCAGGCCCTATCTCCTTAACCCCATGTATTTGCCCTGCTAATCTTCCCGACACTGAGAGACAATTCAGCTTGACAAATCTACTAATCCTGCACATCCTTGAACTGTAGGAGGAAACTGGATCACCCGGAGGAAACTCACAGAGACACGGGAAGAACATGCAAACTCCCCACAAGCAGTTACCCAAGCCAGGAATCAAACCTGTGAGGCAGCAGTACGGACCATTCTGTGCCTCTGTTCAGCAGGCTTACCCACATGGTGTAGAGACAGCATGGGGTTTAATCCCCAAGCATATGTCAAAGTCTACCAGGCAGTGGTCCTCGCATCACTTCTCTATGACTGTGAGGCATAGACAAGCGATCAGCATCGCAAAACGCAGCTAGATGGATTCTGCCTTCGCTGTCTGCAACATCAAGTGACCGACAAAATCTTTAACACTGACGTTCTTGCTATGTGCCATATCTCTGATCTTGAGAGCTCGGCAGAGCTCAGCTTCACTGGGTCAGCCATTTGGTTAACATGAAAGATTCCACATATCAGAGGCAATATTCTGCAGCTGATGTTCTGGAGCAACCAAAGGGCATCCCAAACTTAGATACAAAGGCATTTCTGAAAGTCAATCTCAGAACCTGTAGCATGAGTCCCTCCTACTGCGCCCCCCTCCCACCCCGACCCCACTCAACAATGCTGGACAGGTCTTAGAGGCAAAGCAATCTCAATATTCAAGGAGAACAAGAGTGTCTGCAGGACAAGAGAGCACATCACAAAACCCATATCTTCATCGCAGGCCTTTAAAATCTAATGGCAGTGGGGAAGAAGCTGTTCTTGAGTTGATTGGTATATGATCTCAGACTTTTGTAGGTTTTTCCCGATGGAAGAAGGGAATATTCCAGGGTGCGTGAGGTCCTTGATTACGATGGCTGCTTTTCAAGGCCGCTGGAAGTGGAGACAGGGTCAGTGGATGGCTAGGGCTGGTTTCCGTGAAGAACTGGGCTTCATTTATAACCCTTTGCCAGAGGATGTGAAATGAATCAAGGAGAAGTACTTTGGTGAAGTGAAGTGTGGACTTTAAATTTATTTGCTAGTCACAAGTAGATTTACACTAACACTGCAATGAAGTTCCTGTGAAAATCCCTTAGCTGCCACACTCCGCGCTTGTTCAGGTACACTGACGGAGATTTGAGCATGGCCAATATACCTAACCAATATGTCTTTCGGACAGTGAGAGCAAACCAGAGCACCCGGAGGAAACCTGTGCAAACACAGGGAAGAATGCACAGACTCCACACAGACTGTGACCCAAGCAGAGAATCGAAGCTGGGTCCCTGGCGCTGATTGACAGGATAAGTGTAGTCCTGGAAATAAAATAGGTACAGAGGACAATGTTTCGACAGTAAGGGAGAGATTTTCAAATGATTACATTACCAGCAACAAAGCCAGAAAGTTTTAGCGCATTCTGCAGCAAAACGAAGACCACCTTGGGGTTCTCTCCACGCCTTGTCAACTAAATTGTTAAGGTTCACAGTTGATGGTTATTAATTGTTCCTGAGCAGGTATAAATAGGAGAGAATAGAGGGATATGGACCAAGTGCAGGTAGAAGGGATTAGTTCAATTTGGCGTCATGTTCGGCACAACATCGTGAGCTGAAAGTCCTTTTCCTGTGCTGCACTATTCTATGTTCTAGAATCTAGCCAAAGTGTCTATAAACAGGTTCTGGGAATGGGCACCATTAGACCCGACTGTCTTGCCCCTTTCGCATCTATGTATGTGAGCGTCCCTGCAGAGGAAGCACATTGTGTCCAGCGATACATGTGAGGCCTTTTGTGACTGGAAGGAGTTGGAGTACACCATCAGTTCGATAAGTTAGTTTTAAAGTTTTTGGGCAAAATTTTCCCATCCTGTCCGCCACAGGAATTGTTCCTGTCCCACAGGTGGGACACGAACCAGGAAAAGGTCCGTGGACCTCGAGCAGAATTTTCTGGACTTGGGGCAAGCGCAACTGGAGAATCCCACCCTATGTCTTTTTGTTGCAGTCTCCCTTTAAGAAATTCTGAATGGGTGAATGAGTGAGTATATTTGTCTCATTAGTTTAAAAAGAGTAAATAAATAGGTGACGGCTGGGACACTGATTTATGTCTGGGGAGAGCTCTATGATTAAATAAGTCAATAAATGCTCAGTAAAGGAAAGCTCAATGTCTTAGTTTCCAGCTTCACCAAACAGCTCGAATCCTATTAACACCCGTGATCCCTCTATCATAGAATAGAACTATAGGATTCCTACAGTGCAGAAAGAGGCCATTTGGCCCATTGAATCTGCACCAACCGCAATCCCATCCAAGACCCATACCCCCAACCCCATTATTTATCCTGCTAGTCCTCCAAGCAATTTGTGACCAATCAAGCAAACTTGCGCATCTTTGGGAGAAAAGGGGAGCACCCGGAGAAACGGGGAGAATGTGCCTGCCCACAGATGTGGAGATGCCGGCGTTGGACTGGGGTGAACACAGTAAGAGATCTGACAACACCAGGTTTAAGTCCAACCGATTTATTTGATCGTAAATTTACAAGCTTTCGAGGCTGTCCTCTTCGTCAGGTGAAGAAGACCTGACGAAGAGCAGATCCTCAAAAGCTTGTGAGTTTACTATCAAATAAATCGGTTGGACTTAAACCTGGTGTTGTCAGACTTTTTACTGTGTCTGCCCACAGAGACAGTGACCTGAGGCTGGAATGGAACCTCGGTCCCTAGCACTGGGAGGCAGCAGAATGTACAGGGCGACTCTGCTGCATTTTTGGTGAGGAATTTCTGCAGAGATATCTGTTGCCAATGGCTGGTCAGGTGCCCCGAACAGTAAGCATTTTCAAGAGAAAAGGTTAAAAAGAAATAAGAGGAGTAGGTGAACTCGTCCAAATATTGCAGCTGAAATGTAATACGACATTGCGGTTATTGTATTACTAAGTATGATGTAACAATATTACAGTTATAAACACAACTCTCCTCCTAGTGTTTGCATTGAACATGGTACATGAAACAAAGATAAATTGATGTAATCAATGCCATTAGAACGTCAATAACCAGCCACGTCCAGCAATGTAATTTGCAACCTTTTTCCCAAAATCCAATATAATTAATTGTGGAGGTTAGCCATATAAATGTATGTGATATTGCCCTGAAAATCCATGCAATTGATTTTTGCAACAAATTATCCTACGCTACAAACGAGCCTGAAGAAGCAAGCGATTTATTGCCCTGTAACTGTCAACACAATAATGCACTGTCTTATTAAAAAAAAATATTGGCCCCACTCAGAAAGTAAGAAGTCTCACAGCACCAGGTTAAAGTCTAACCAGTTTATTTGATAGCAAACCCACAAGCTTTCAGAAACGCTGTTCCTTCGTCAGGTGTGTGAAGGTTCTGATCAGAGAAGGATGTATAAAAGAACTTTCCACACAAACATCTGACGAAGGAACAGCGATTCCGAAAGCCTGTGGGTTTACTATCAAATGAACAGATTGGACTTTAACCTGGTGTTGTGAGACTTACCCCAGTCCAACGCCGGCATCTCCACATCATCCGAGAAGCAGAGTTATTTGGAAAAGTGCAGCAGGAACTTGGAACGACCATCACATGGTCAAAAACATTCCTGACGGACATCAAGGCCAACATTTTCACATTTGGAAAAGCATAGAAACCAAAAAGAAAAATGTGAAGCCAGAGTGTAAGTGCTCTGTCTCCCCTGTGCATTTTCTTTTTACATATAAATGCTCAGAGGCTGTTCAGATCAATGACTAAACTCTTTCGGAAGCAACATGGGCACTTGATTCATCATGATTCCACTGAGGTTCTTCTATTATGTACGACTGACTGCTTAGAAGATCGCTTCACAGAAGCTTTCTGTGCGTCTCTTCTTTTCATCCAAGCCAGCTGTTCATCCAGATGTGCTGAGCGGTTGCTCAACTTCGTAGGAATTAGGAGCAGGAGTAGGCAAATTGAGCCCCTCGAGTTGGTGCTGTGCAATGAAGGGCTGTAATCACCACACATCCACCACAACCCAGGAGAAAATGCAGCCGCTATTCCTCCTCCAAACTAGCACACCACCCTTCCCCACCCTCTCTCATCCCACCAATCTATCCCCCAGAAGTATCCAAACTTGTAAATGCGCCTGGACTGGCAATGGTTGTGAGTCTTGGTTGAAAACTGGAGGATGATCAGACTCACTATTGTGCATACTGGGATCCTGTCCCTGGTGTCACTCAAGTCTGACTCCTACCCGTACTCAGAATGCCATCCTAGCCCACGTATCTGTCAGGGTTGGGACACATGTTTTTTTGACCAAGAGAAGTGTGCGGGATGAGGGGGGGTTGGGGGGGGGTGGTGGTGGTGGTAGGGCACTTGCACCAATGGCATGGGGAAGGCACTCTGTAACATGTGGCCGAGGCTCAACATATAGCACCTCTATGTTTGGGAGTCGGGAACACTGAGCTGGGGGAGGTAGGGGAATCAGTAACGTATTAGTGACAGCACATTAACACTTTACTGTGCTCTTAACATTGATGATTATCAAACCTTGACTACTGCTGACCTTCACCCGTGCCCTCTCAGTAAACTACAACTTTCTTACTTTGTGCTGTCCACTGCTTCTTCTCGGTGCTACCCCAGGGATGCACGTTGGAGGTGGAGGTGTCCAGCTCTGACGCACGCCCCTTTGCCCATGATACCCTTGGTGGATGGACCCCGGGTAACCAAGAGCTGGAGGGTCCCGGCTGACTTGTGGATGGCACTGTTTCAGCGCCACCTTGTTCATCTCCCTGGCTCTGTGATGCCCCGGTGTGAGGAAGGGGGGAAGCAGATGATCTCCAGACAATCCGGGATCTCCTGAGTGGAAGACCCTAGCATTAGCTCAAGCCTCTTCCTCCTCCCTTGGGGTGCCTAGAGGTCTTGGGGACGCTCCATGGGAAGCCAGGGTAGCTGGACTGAGCTCCAGAAGCTCCAATGTCACGCATCTATGCCAGTCCTGGAGGCCTAGATGAATCTGTCCCATGATTTGTGATCCTTTAGCCCTAGTCTTCTGACTGGGCTAAGCTCTGGAGCCTCTCTGCTACAGCTTTTGGTGAGCCTGGGCTAAGTTATTGAGGCTCACAGTATTCTGTGTCTCCAGAATGTCAGTGAGAATCCCAGCCACGGGTAGCAGTGTCTCCTAAATGCCCCTGATACTCATGCCTATGGAATGCTGAGCCTCCTGGATGTAGAGATACTGACGTTGGACTGGGCTAAACTCAGTAAGAGGTCTGACAACACCGATTTTAAATCCAACCAATTTATTTGATAGTAAACTTGCACGCTTTCAAATAAACCGTCTGGAGTTATTTAAGAAATACTTAGATGGGCATATGAATAGAATGGGAATGGAGGGATATAGAAAACTGATTTAAAATAGGGATCTTGAGCCTTGGGAGTCCCTGGGAAGTGTGTAAATAGATGATGATATTGATGTACTTGTTTTTATCCTACAGGTGCTTTGGTCCACCTTGTTGTCTAACCCATACACGCAATGGGTTGTGAGAGGGCTGCTCTTGGATCTTTTTCGAGAGTATCCTAGTGCTTCACGTTGTTAGTGTACGCTTGACATGGACCATTTGATGGGCAACACGACCGCTCAGCGACTATTGCTGTGCTGTGCAGATACATGGATTTGGGCCTGTGTCTGTGGGAGTTTGCGCATTCTCCCCGTGCTTGCGTGGGTTTTCTCTGGGCGCTCCGGTTTCCTCCCACATTCCAAAGATGTGCTCTTAGGCTAATTGGCAAAACAAGTTCTCCCTAAATTGTCTCAAATTTGGTTTTTTAATCATAGATCTTTAAACATGGACAGGGATCACCAGTAGAGGTGGGAACATTGGGGTGCGGCGCAGGCTCGTTGGGCCAAAGAGCCTGTTTCCCGTGCTGTTTTGTTCTTTGTTCTTTGTTCTTCTTTGTTCTAAAATTGGTGTTGTCAGACCTCTCACTGAGCCTCCTGGATGCCAGAGAACATAGTTGCCCGTGGCCCTCTGTGTTTCCAGGATGGTTTGGACCTTGTCACCTATGGCCCCTGAGCTAGACTTGCAATGTTGCCTTGGGTCTCACACTGTGTCGGCACCATCTCTTGCAACAGCGCTCTGTTTGGCTCCTCTTAAACAGTCTTGAATCGCAGCATGGTTGCTGATAGCCCTTTCACAACAGTCCGGGTTTCCTCATTCATCTCTACCAACCTTGGGACAAACAAATCCAGAGGCCCAGTAGCTGACTTGGGGACAGCTGAATCCCGGCATCCGGCAGCCCTCCATATGCCCAAGCCCTCGGATGTGCTCATTTCTACCCGATATGCATCAGCGGCTGTAATGTGCTCACCAGTTCGCGATCCAGAAGCCTCAACACTAAAAGGTATCCACGGCGGTGATTTTCTCTATGCTGATGGTACATGCCAGCGATGTTTTAGTTGTTCTGCCTTCAGATTTCTCAACACCTCCCTCTGAGGTGTCGTCCAGGTCACAGACATTCGGCCTGTGATCTTCGGGTAAGTGTTCTCCAAGGGGGCCTTCACGACACACAACAATGCAGAATCGCTGAGCAGAGACTGGTATCCAAGTTCTGCTCACATGAGGACAGTCTCAACTGGGATCTTGGGTTCATGTCACACTACCTGTAACCCCCACGACTTACCTTGGTTTGAAAAATCTCACTATACACATATACATCTCTTTAACCTGTGTTTAATGCTCTCTCCACTCACATTGTCTGCACCTTTAAGATTTGATTACCTGTAAAGACTCGTATGCCAAACATTGTCTTGCAAATTGAATTTGTGTCTTTATATGCCCTGTTTGTGAACAGAAATCCCCATTCACCTGATGAAGGAGCAGCATGCCGAAAGCTTTTGTTACCAAATAAACCTATTGGACTTTAACCTGGTGTTTGTGAGACTTATTACTATGTTTACCCCAGTCCAACGCTGGCATCTCTATGTCACCTTTGCAGTGTACAGGTTCGGGTGAGAAGCTGAACTGAGAAAGTAGTCGGGATTTAGAACAGTTTTCCCACCAATTCAGCACTTCTGGGAGAATTGTGGAGTATTCCCGATGGTGGGGGGAATCCAGAGCTAGGGGACATAGTTTGAGGATAACCTTTTAAAACTGAGGCGAGGAGAAATTTCTTGACCCATAGGCTGGTGACTGTGTGGAATTCAGTACCACAGAATGTGGTTGAGGACAAAATGTTGTATGATTTCACAAAGAAATTCGATGTAGCTCTTGGTGTTAAAGAGATGTGGGGGAAAGGGGGATCAGCATGAAGGCAGGCAGTCTTAAAAGGCCCACTGCAGCTTCTAGTTTCTATGTTTTTTCTGGTTTCCAGGGCAGCATGATTGCTCAGAGGAAGTTTACACTTTTGGGCATTTGCCATTCGGATCCTGACCTATAAAATTCCGCGAAGGGATTCCCTAGCACACATTTGGGATATCCCACAAGTCTGGCACAGGGAAGCCAGGGAATTACAACCCTATATGGGCACAATCGCATTGTTGTTTGTGTGAGCTTGCTGTGCATAATTGACGGCCACATTGCGACACAGCGTGCATTTGGGAAGTCTTAATACTGTTTGTAAAAGGCTCAGCAACGTCCTGAGTTTGCAAATCTGCTGCATAAATGCAAGCTCTTTCCTTATGAGAGACGGGGGAGAGAATTAAATAAAGTGCAACGGGAAGTAGATGTGCCACTTGCGTCAGATCAATGCTGTAATTGTGTGGAGTTTGCACGTTCTCCCTATGTCTTCTGGGGTATTCCAAAGATGTGGTGGGGAATCTCCTCGCGGAACTTTATCAGTCAGGATTTGAATGGCAAATGCCCAAAAGCGTAAACTTCCTCTGGGCAACTGTGCTGCCCTAGGAACCAGAAAAACAAAGAAACTAGAAGCTGGATTTGGCCTTTCAAGACTGCTCTGCCTTTCATTTTGATCATGGCTGATCATTAAGTTTAATATCCTGATGCCTCTTCCCCCCATACCTCTAAGAGCTATATTGAATTTCTTTCTGAGAGACTTTTTCCTCGGATGGTGATAGCTAACATGAGAGGACATAGTTTTAAACTAAGGGGTGATAGTTGTAGGACGGATGTCAGAGGTGGGTTCTTTACTCAGAGGGTAGTAAGGACGTGGAATGCCCTGCCTGCAGCAGTTGTGGACTTGCCAACTTTAATGGCATTCAAATGGTCAGTGGATAGGCATATGGATAATACTGGAATAGTTTAGGTTAAAGGGTCATTAGATTGGTTCCACTGGTCGGCGCAACATTGAGGGCCGAAGGGCCTGTACTGCATTGTAATGTTCTATGTTCTAAATCACACAACACTTTGGCCTCAACTACATTCTGTGGTAGTGAATTCCACACATTCACCACGCTCTGGCTGAAGAAATTTCTAGTAGTGACCCAAGCGTGGAATCGAACCTGGGTCCCTGGCACTGCGAAGCAGTAGTGCTAACCATTATGCCACCGTGTCGCCCTGTACAAAAATACTGGTGATTTGTCTCTTCTGAGTCACCACCTTTCGTGGCATTTTGCCCTCATTCATTAGGGTCGGTTAAAGATTCGTTTTACTCAACAGCACGTAAAATTGGATTTTACTTCACAGCTCATACAAATCCATATCTCTGAGGGACAGGGGAGGGAATGTGAAACATTTTCTCATTTATAACATTGTTTCAGGTCTGATCATTTCACTTGGAACCTCGGCCTCATAGTGTTAAGTTCCCAAAACTCAAAACCGGTAATTGGGAATTTTGCTGTTCATGCAAAATGTCAAATTAGCCAAAGGAAATGAAAAGACAGTGAGATTTATCATCATTAATTTGACGCTTCTCTTTTCACAACAATATCTAAAGTTAGCCCCAGAGTTTTCGGATGGCATTGATAATTTGACTTCACAACGATATTAAGGTCAGTCCATCATGTTCTGATTTATAAACAAGTGCCCCTTGAGCTGATTCCTGCTTTTGATGAGTCTTGTTCATATAGTTCAGACCGACTAGATACTTTGAGTGAATGATCACTCAATGCAATGACAATAATCTCTCGCTCATTGTTGACAAAATGAAAGAGATAGTCAATAGTCAGTAAAACGATGGTCAATGGAAGGAGCTGAAAAGATTATCTTCTCCTGGAGGCATGGTCAAAGTTTTAACTGAATACTTTGCACCCTATCTTCACTTGAAAAGGGAATTCTTCTGTGAACTCAGCAGTAAAGAAGGAGGCAAGAGCCATGTTGAACGTTGAGATTTATTGCAACGTTAACAGGGATAAGGAACTAGAGAAGCTTCTCCTCAAAGCAGAACAGGTCAATGGGAAATTTGATAAACGTGTTCATAGAATCATAGAATCCCTACAATGCAGAAGGAGACCATTCAGCCCATCAAGTCTGCATGGACCACAATCCCACCCAGGCTCTATTCCCTTAACCCCATCTATTTACACTGCTATTCCTCTGATACCAAGATGCAATTAATCCTGGCCGATCAATATAACCAGCACATCTTTCAATTTTTGATGACAATTGAAAGCAGAATGTTCTTTTTTGCCCCTTTTGTTTAGCATACACTTCGCAGCTATGACTGCAATGCTACATTCTGCATCCTCCCCTCTTCTTCTCCCCTGTGTAATCTATGAATGGTATGCTTTGTCTCCCTAGGGTGCAAGAAGCAATACTTTTCATTGCATATCAATACATGCGACAATAATAAATCAAATCAAAAAACAAAACGATGCGTTAAGATGTGTATAGGATTTGTATGGCCTGCAAATTCTTTGCAGGGAGTCACAGCTTGTCCAATCAGGACAATAAAGAACAATACAGCACAGGAACAGGCCCTTCAGCCCACCAAGCCCATGTGAATTCCTAATCCTTATTTAGACCCAATACTTATTGCCCATATGCGGCTTCTATCCATCTGTTTATCTCCCTTTTACGTGTCTATCAAGATGTGCTTTGAACACTGCTAATGTGCCTACTTTCACCATCTCCACTGTCAGTGCCTTCCAGGCACCCAGCACCCTCTGTATAAAAAACTTCCCCGACAAGTCTCCTTTAAACTATTCCCCTCTCACATTGAATCATAGAATCCCTACCGTTGTGAGTCTGCACCGAACACAATCCCACTCCAAAGCTGCCCCTATATTTTACCCACTAACCTACACATCTCAGGACACCAAGGGGCAATTTATCATGGCCAATCCACCTAACCCACACATCTTTGGACTGTGGGAGGAAACCACTGCACCTGGAGGAAACCCACACAGACACAAGGAGAATGTGCAAACTCCACACAGACAATGACCCAAGCTGGGAATCGAACCCAGATCCCCGGAGCTGTGAAGTAGTAGTGCTAACCACTGTGCTACCATGCCACCCATCTGCACTGATACATAGTTAACTTTTCCACCCTGGGAAAAGCTTCTCCTTCATCCTCTCCTGCTTCTATTCATCACTGGGTAGCTGAAGTCTGAATCTAGCAAAGGGAAAAAAAATGCATTTTTTCACCGCTGTATCCTTTCCTTTGCAGCCTGCCCCCTTAATTATCTCGCAGAAGTTCGTTTTATAACTTTGTACCTTGGCCAGGTCAGGCACGATTAAACTGAACGGTGAAACAGACTTGTAGAACTGAATACACCACTTCCGTGGGTGGCACGGTGGCACAGCACCAGGGACCTGGATTCGATTCTGGCTTGGACCACTGTCTGTGTGGAGTTTGCATGATTTCCCCGTGTCTGCATGGGTTCCCTCCTGGTGTTCCAGGTTCTTCTCACATTCTGAAAGGTGGGCTGGTTAGATGCATTGGCCATGTTTAATTCTCTCTCAGTGTACCCAAACAGGCATCAGAGTGTGGTGACTAGGGTGCTTTCACAGTAACTTCATTTCAGTGTTGATGTAAGGCCACTAATAAATAAACTAAACTAAACATAGTTTCAGTTGGTAACGTTTGAGTGACATCTCTTAAAGGTTCTTTTTTTGAGTATTGTCAACAAGTCAGTCGACATAATTATGTTACAAGTGACAAACTGCAACCGAAGACAGTCAGCATTGTTATATTAATTATTTCATTGTTGCTGAAGGTCAGAGTGGATTATGAATAAATAACTTTCAAGAATAAATCAAACTGGAATATGTTAATTAAGGAGATATGGTATAGATATATTTTCGTTAGTTTGCAACATTGGATAGAATTGATACCTGCACAGCACACGATACATCTCAAAGCATTGATCTGCTCTATTCTATTTGTCAAGATGAATTGCCATTTTTCATCCTCAAACAAGTATTAATGAGTTAATTGGAATGTGCTTCCTGCATGCTTTGTGTGCTGTGTTGAAGGTTTTGCTGGCTTTATCAGAGTGCAGGTGACTTTACACAAGATGACACATAAAAGGAATTAATTCCCCATCAGTTGATTGGAAACTTCTTGTTGCACTTTTTTTTATAAATGGAGCAACTTCAGAATACAATTTTGGCCAATGTATCAAAGCAGCGAATGCCTGAGATGTCATGAACTCTTTGTAAGTTATGATTTTTCTTTACTTGTGAAGATAATGAATAAAACATTTTATGGTAATGCGTTCCTCCACTCTGCAATCACTTTTTTTTCTTGGTGGGAATTATACCTGCATACCTCGCCCTTTCTGACAAGGTCATTGAGCTTCTTCTGCTTTGGTATCCATGCCCATCGGACAGTACAGTGAGGTCCGTCAGCCCTGGTTTGGGTGGGTCATCAGGTGACCTCCCAACTCACACTATCGGACCCTGCTCTCCCTGGACCGTTTACTGTCTATATTATTCTTCCTTCACCAATTGAAAACTGAATAGACATGTAACATAATTAGATTTATGTTCAGTCAAATAGACCTTTATTTCCCAACTCCAATATTTTTTACAACCAATAAATTAAACAATTCAAAGAAAATTTAAATAAACACACAGTTATTTTTATAGTTTTCGATTGCAATCTTTAATTTGTGGAGATTTCATGCTAATCCTTGAAGATTGAGATCTCATTATAGATTCCAGGGGAACATCATGTTCTGCCAAATAGTAAAATGTCTTGGAAGCCATTCTCTTAATCTTTGGCATGAGGGCGCTGATACACATTGAGAGAAGATACACAATGTTGCTCCTAATACCCACCCCTCCCCAAACTCAATTCACTACCAAAGGAAGCCCAGGAGCCCTTCAGACAATTCCCTAAGCCATTGAACCATATAAACAGCACTGTGCAGATAGCGTGTACCAACTCTCCAACACAGCATTTCACACAGGCCCACTACCCACCCTATCCCCATAATCCCAAGCATTTATACTGGTAGTCCACCTTATCTAGACATCTTTGGACACTAAGGGGCAACTTAGCATGGCCAATCATAGAATCCTACAGTGCAGAAGGAGGCCATTTGGCCCATTGAGTCTGCTCCAAGCTCAATCCCACTCAGGCCCTATCCCCACAACACCAAGCATTTGCCCTAGACACTAAGGGAAAGTTTAGCATGGCCAATCCACCCAATATGTACATCTTTGAAGTGTGGTTGGAAACTGGAGCACCCAAAGGAAACTCATACAGACACAGGGAGAGAACAAAACTCCATGCAGACAGTCAATGGGAAGAAATTGCTATAGAGCCCAATGCCAGGGATTAGGCTTCAGGACACGTCTGCAACATAGTAAAGAGTTTAATGACTCTATCAGACTTGTCAAGTTAAGAAGGTTACCTCTTCCTTCAACCATTTTTTGCTTGCTTCTCCAGCCCCTGCAGTCTCACACTGACGGCACCAGAAGAAAAAGGTTTGAAGGATGACTTCTTTGAGGTTTATAAGATTTATGAATGTGTTCAGTAAGGTAGAATCTTAGGAGCCAGGAATATCAGATAGAATTACAGAACATACATACAGTGCAGAAGGAGGCCATTTTCCCCATTGAGCCTGTATCAATAACAATCCCACCCAGGCTCAATCCTTGTAACCACAAGTATTTTACCCTAGCTAGTCCCCCGATGCTAAGAAGCAATTTAGCATGACGAATCAATGTAACTCGCACATCTTTGGATTGTGGGAGAAGACTGGAGCATCCAGAGGAAACCTATGCAGACATGGAGAGAACGTGCAGACTCCACACAGATAGAGTCCTGAGGCCAGAACCAGATCTAGATACCTTGTACTGTACAGTGCTAACCATTGTGCCACTGAACTGCCCAAGGCCAGGAGCCATCATTATGAGATAGGCACAAATAAAACGAGGGGGTAATTCAGAAGAAAATTGGTTAACTGGAGAGTGATGAGTTTATGGAACTTGAAATTACAGGGAGCAGTTAAAGTGAGTGGCACGGATACTAGTAACAGGAAGCTAGGTTATTACATGAGGGAGAAAGGAATAGAATAATAGTATGTTAACAGAGTGAGAGGAAGTGATGAGACTTACATAGACTCAATGTGGTAAGAGTGATAGCCTTTGAAATCAAGGCAACATTTGACCATGTGTACCATCAAACAGCCCTAGCAAAACTAGAATCTGTGGCAGAGAAAAACCCTCTGCTGGATGGAGTTGTAACTGGCACAATGGTTAACACTGCTGCTGCTCAGTGCCACGGACCTGGATTTGATTCCAGCGTGGGTCACTGTTGATGTAGAGTGTGTACATTCTCCCTGTGTCTGCGTGGGTTTCTCTTGGGTGCTCCGGCTTCCTCCCACTGTCCAAAGCTATGGCGTTTGGGGGATCATGATATACAGATGCCAGTGTTGGACTGGGGTAAACATGGTAAGAAATCTCATAACATAAGCTTAAAGTCCAACCAGTTTGACTGGTTGGACTTTAAACTGGTGTTGTGAGACTTCTTACTGTGTTTGGGGATTAGGCAGGGTACTGCCTCATAGTGCCAGAGATCTGGACTTGATTCCAGCCTTGTGTGGAGTTTAGAGTCTACACGTTTTCCCGTGTCTGCATAGGTTTCCGCCAGGTGCTCCAATTTTTTCCCAAAGTCCAATGAGGTGGATTGGCCAGCTAAATTGCACTTCAGTGTCCCAAGGTAAGTAAAGGAGATGTAAATGTAGTTGTGGAGAACACTGGGATACAGGGTTGTAAACTGGAAAGTATTGAAATAGATAAGGAGGATGTGCTAGATATTCTTGAGGGTTTGAAGTTAGATAAGTCCCCTGGGCCAGATGGGATTTACCCTAGGATTCTCTGGGAGGTGAGAGAGGCGATTGCAGAGCCTCTGGCTCTGATCTTCAGGTCGTCGTTGGTTATGGGTATAGTGCCGGAAGACTGGAGGATAGCGAATGTGGTCCCATTGTTCAAGAAGGGAAAGAGAGACTTTCCGGGGAATTATAGGCCGGTGAGTCTTACTTCTGTTGTGGGCAAAGTATTGGAGAGAATTATTAGGGATAGGATTTATAGTTATTTAGAGAGAAATGAATTGAGTGGGGATAGTCAGCATGGTTTTGTGAAGGGTAGGTCGTGCCTTACTAACCTTATTGAGTTTTTTGAAAAAGTGACCAAGAGGTGGATGGGGGTAAGGCAGTTGATGTGGTATATATGGACTTTAGTAAGGCGTTCGATAAGGTGGCACATGGAAGGCTTCTGCAGAAAATGCAGATGTATGGGATAGAGGGTGATTTAGCTAATGGGATTAGGAATTGGCTAGCAGATAGAAGACAGAGGGTGGTGGTTGATGGGAGATATTCATCGTGGAGTTCGGTTACTAGTGGTGTAAGTCAGGGATCTGTTTTGGGCCCCTGCTGTTTTGTAATTTTTATAAATGATCTGGATGAGGGTATTGAAGGATGGATTAGTAAATTTGCGGATGACACCAAAGTCGGAGGAGTGGTAGATAGTGAAGAGGGGTGTTAAAATTTGCAGAGAGACTTGGACAAGTTGCAGAGCTGGGCCAAGAGGTGGCAAACGGAGTTTAATGCGGAAAAGTGTGAGGTAATTCATTTTGGCAGGAATAAAAAATGTGTAGAGTATAGGGCTAATGGTAGAACTCTTAATAGTGTTGATGAACAGAGGGATCTTGGTGTATATGTGCATAGATCCCTGAAAGTTGGCAATCAAGTCGATAAGGTTGTTAAGAAGGCATATGGAGTCTTAGCTTTTATTGGTAGGGGGATTGAATTTCGGAGCCGCAACGTCATGTTGCACCTGTACAAAACTCTAGTGCGGCCGCACTTGGAGTATTGTGTGCAGTTCTGGTCCCCCCATTATAAGAAAGATGTGGAGGCATTGGAGAGGGTACAGAGGAGGTTTACCAGGATGTTGCCTGGTATGGAGGGGCAGGTCTTATGAAGAGAGGCTGAGGGATTTGAGGTTGTTTTCGTTAGAAAGGAGGCGGCTAAGAGGGGACCTAATCGAAACATATAAGATGATTAGAGGTTTAGCTAGGGTGGACAGTGATAGCCTTTTTCCTAGGATGGAGAAAGCTAGCACAAGGGGATACAGCTTTAAATTAAGGGGTGATAGTTATAGGACGGATATCAGAGGTAGGTTCTTTACCCAGAGGGTGGTTCGGGAGTTGAATGCCCTGCCTGCGGCAGTTGTAGATGCGCCAAGTTTGGTGGCATTTAAGAGGTTAGTTGATAAGTTTATGGAAGAGAAGGGAATGGTTTAGTTTGGAGGGTCATTGCTTTTTTATAATGGTCGGCACAACATTGAAGGCTGAAGGGCCTGTTCTGTGCTGTAATGTTCTATGTTCTATAAGTTTATGGACGAAAAGGGAATGGTTTAGTTTGGAGGGTCATTGCTTTTTCCTAATTGGTCGGCGCAACATCGAAGGCCGAAGGGCCTGTTCTGTGCTGTAATGTTCTATGTTCTAAGGGGAAATATGTGGGATTCTGGGGATAGGGTGGGGGGATGGTCCTGGGTAAGGTGCTCTGTCGGTTGGTTTGTGAAGACTCAATGGGTCAAATGGCTTCCTTTTGCACAGTAGAGATCCTGTGATTCTATGTTTTCTATGAAATATTGCAAGACCTGGACCACAGGCTTGAGCTGGCAAGTAGCAGGTAACATTTACGCCACAGATTACCTAGGCAATGACTATCTCCAAAAAGTAAGGCTCTAACCATTGTTTCTTGACATTCACTGGCTTTACTATTGCTGAGTCTCCCACTATCAACATCCTAGTGGTTCAATTGACCAGAAATTGAATTGATTTACCATATTGGTACATGTTAGAGGTTAGGAATTCTGCAGTGAATAACTCAGCTTTTGACTTCCCAAGTCCTGGCCGCCATCTACAAAATACAATTCAGAATATGATGGAATACCCCCCTCTTGCCTGGATGGGCATACCTCCAATAACACTCAGGAAGCCTACGTGACTGTCACCTCATCCACCAACATCCATTCCCTTCACCACTGACACACAACAGCAACGGTGTGTATCATTGACAAGATGCACCACGAGAACTTACCAATGCTCCTTAGGCAGTACCTACCAGACCCGTGACCACTACTTCTAGAAGGGCAAGGGTAATAGATATATGGAAACACCATCTCCTGGAAGTTCCCCTCCAAGTCATTCAATGTCCTGACTTGGAACAATATTATCGCTGGATCAAAATCCTGGAACTCCCTCTCTAACAGCACTGCGAGTGTACCTTCACCATCAGCAGTCCAAGAGAGCAGCTGAGGATCACTTCAGAAGGGCATTCACAGATGTACAATAAATGATGGCCTAGCCAGTAACACCCACACCCCATAAATCATTTATTATTTTAATTGGAGAATGAGTTTGGGGCTGGAAGTGGGGGAATGTTGTGATTGGTGGTTGGGGATACAGTTCACAGATTCTTTGAACCCACCAGCTAAACTACAACAAAGTCTCCTGATAAAAGCAAGGCTTTCTCTCGAACAAAGTCAAGTCAATTCAGGTTACCTTCAATCTGGGCTCATGGCATGTTTGACAACACAATAACCCAATGGGTGAGGAGAGACACGCGGAAACATAGCCGATGGGTCAAGATGGTGGCTGTCAAGAATAAGGTGACAGAAAGCCACCAATACCAACTAAGGAAGCAATGATCAGTGCAGAAGGAAAGTCAAAGCATCAAGAAATATAAATAATGCCAGAAAGGAAATAAAATTTGCATAAATTAGGAATAAAACAGGTTGAAAGAAAAACTGAGATTCAACCTGCATTCCCATTTGGTGGAACTCATTGCCATAGAGATAACTGAGCTTCTTTAAGACAGAGATAAATAGGTTCTCCCTATAAGGGGATCAAAGGCCATGGGGAGAAGGTAGTAGAATGGGGATGAGAATCATATCAGCCATGATTGAATGGCAGAGCAGACGCAATGGATCAAATGGCCTAATTCTGTTTCTATACCTTATGGTCTCCATCTGTTCCAGGCTGCTGTATGTTGTTCAGTTCAGTTCCGTTCAGTAAGTCTTATGAAGAAGTTTTGGGTTTTGCATGGTTGGCAGTAAGTGACAAATTGGTGTTTCAGTGATTAGCACTGCTGTCTTACAGATTCAGAGACCCGGGTTCGATTCCTGGCTTGGGTTACTGTCTGTGCAGAATCTGCATGTTCTCCCCGTGTCTGTGTGGGTTTCCTTCAGGTGCTCCGGTTTCCTCCCACAGCCTGAAAGATGTGCTGGTTAGGGGCATTGAGTGTGGCAACCAGGGAATTTCCTAGTAACTTCATTGCAGTGTTAATGTAAGCTTTATTGTGAATAATAAATAAACTTTTACTTTAACTGATAACCCATAATTATATACCTACATACAGGGTATGTAGCCCAAGCTATCTCTTAGTTCTACAGGAATGGTGACCTGTAAGCACCTGGTTATCTCCACATTATGATTACCCACAATACTCAAGGACCTCATGCATCCTGGACATACTCTCTTCCACCTTCTTCCATCAGGGGAGAGATACAAAAGCCTGACTTCACGTACCAACTGACTCATGAACAACTTCTTTCCTACTGTTATCAGACTTTTGAATGGGCCCACCTCTCATTAAGTTGATCTTTCTCTGCACCCTAGCTATGACTGTTACACTACATTCTGAACCTTCTCCTTTCCTTCTCTATGGATAGTATACTTTGTGCGGTGCACAAGGAACAATACTTCTCATTGTCTCCTAATACATGTGACAATAATAAATGAAATCAAACACAGACATTAACCTTCAGGAGAGACGGAGTTGAGACGGAGACTCGAGGGCAAGAGAGAAGTAGGAAGAAATTGAGCCATAATGTTACAGCCAATAGGTAAATGATTAGCTGGTGATTGGTGATGAATCTTTTCTATTTTCTCATTTTTTTCTCTTGGCATTGTAATTGTCATTGTTAAGTTAACACCAATAACAATTAAAAGGCTTTTGACAAATGCCCACACAAGAGACTAGTGAGCAAAATTAAAGCTCATGATATTGGCATAATGTGTTGATGTGGGTAGAGAACTGATTGATAACAGAGAGTGGGAATAAATAGGTCCTTTTCAGAGTGGCAGGCAGTGACTTATGGGGTACCGCAGGACCTCAGCTGGGACCCCAGCTCTTTACAATATGCATTAATGATTTGGACAAAGGAATTAAATGTAGTATCTCTAAATTTGTAGACAACACTAAGCTGGGTGGAAGCATGCATTGTGGATGGTGCTAAGAGGCTGCATCGTGACTTGGACAAACTGACTGAGTGGACACATACCTGGCAAATGCAATATAATATGGATAAATGTGACATTACCCACTTTGGTGGCAAAAAACAAGAGGGAAGATTGTTATCTGAATGATGGCAGTTCAGGAAATGAGGAAGTGCCGTGGTGGAACAGTTGTTAAAGGCTTGCAAGCAGGTGTAGCAGACGGCAAGGAAAGCTAAAAGCATGCTGACCTTCATAGCAAAAGGATTTGAGTATAGGAGTAAGGAAGTCTTGTTGCAGTTATCCAGAGCCTTGATGAGGCCGCACCTTGAGTATTATGTACAGTTTTGGTCTCCTTAGTGTGAGGAAGGGCATGCCTGCTATTGAGGGAGTCCAGCAAAGTCTGACCAGACTGATTCCTGGAATAGCAGGACTGACATATGAAGAGAGACTGAATCAACGGGACTTGAAATCACTGGAATTTAGAAGAATGAGAGGGGATCTCATTGAAACATCGAAAAACCTGATGGGACTGGACAGGCTAGATGTGGGAAGAATGCTCTCATCGTGCTGAAGTCCAGAATTAGGGGTCACAGTCTAAGAATAAGGGGTGAGCCATTCAGAATTGAGATGAGGAAGAACTTCTTCACTCAGAGAATTGTGAGTCTGTGGAATTCTAATGTCAGGGTTAGTTTGTCAAATAGGTTCCAGAGAGAACTGGACGTGACCCTTGCAGCTACAGAGATCAAGGGGTAAGGAGAGAAAGTGGAAGTGGGATACTGAAAGTGTATGATCAACCATGATCATATTAAATGGTGGTGCAGGCTTGAAGGGCTGAATGGCCTACTCCTGCATCTATTTTCTATATTTCTATGTTTCTATGAGCTAACTCCATGCTGGCTTCTACACAGGTCTCTATCCGGTCTGCACCTAACTGCAGTCTTGCATCTCTTTACAACACCCTGTATAAGAAATTACTAAGGAATTCAAGTCTAGAATCAATATTGTATTATTTGTAGGCAGAACTGTTTTTCTTTCCCATATTAACCCTTGCTATGTTAGATATCGCTATACTACATTGACCTGTGATGCCATTATATGTAAGTCTTGTTAATGCTGTCTCTTCATGAATGCACGTACAACCTTTATCTGCTTTGATATGTTCTGTGCCTCAATTCATGTATGGTTTCTCCAGCTGAAATAGTTAGTGGTGTCATTATACTAATTGGGTTTGGATTCACAGAATGGACATTATATTCCAACATCACTTTCATAGACTGAGTTGTCACCAGCCAAATAATGTTGACATTAAGTGGAGAAAATCTCCTTTCTCGAGTTAGTTCTGCTGTTTTGACCTTGATAAAACAAAGATAATCACATCCACATTTTGCTTATTATAAAATGTTAATTCTGCGCTTACTGGTTATCTTCCAATTTAGTTAATGCCTCCACAAGCACAACCTGCAAAAAAAGAAATCCTACATAGGTTAAAACCCAGTATGTAGTTCATTTTATTTTCTGTGCAAATGAGAAATCATACAAGGTCGCCAGTCTAATTTTATAATAAAAAATGAGAGAGAAATCAGGAACATCCCACAACAAAGAAAGTTGATTTGTCTAACCCAGAAACGAATACTTGAAACTTGAAGTCTTGAAATCAAATGAAGGTCAGAAGATAGGTTTAAGTAAGATAGATAATGTACAGACAAGGAAGGCTGTTAATCCTTCCAGGAAACTGGAAGGTGCACCACAGATCCGCAATTTCATCGTTATGTTAAATTGAAGGAATCATCCCAACAGCAGCAAAAGCTATTGCTTCATTCAGGGTGATTATATATATAGATAATGATATGTACATGGATTGTGATATGTATGTGTATATATATATATATATATATATATATAGAGAGAGAGAGAGAGAGAGAGATGTACACATATGGCTAGTGATGTGTGTATTGATATTGATGCATATATGGATAGTGATGTATATAAGGGTAGTAATATAAATTGGTAGCAATGTATATAGGGTAGCAATGTATACATTGACAACAATGTATATCTGTGGAAATTTATATATGGGTAGCACTGTATACAGGAAGCAATGTATATATGGATAGCAGTGTATATATGGCTGACAATATAAATATGTGTAGCAATGTAGAGGATGACAATGCATATATGGGTATCAATGTATATAGTGTTACGATGTATATATATATATATATACAATGTATATATAAATAGTAATACATATATAGAATAGAATAGAATAGAATAGAACATTACAGCACAGAACAGGCCCTTCGGCCTTCAATGTTGTGCCGACCAAAATAAAAAGCAATGCCCCTCCAAACTAAACCATTCCCTTCTCTTCCATATACTTATCAATTAACCTCTTAAACGCCACCAAACTTGGCGCATCTACAACAGCTGCAGGCAGGGCATTCCACTCCCTAATCACTCTTTGAGTAAAGAACCTACCTCTGATATCCGTCCTATAACTCATACCCCTTAATTTAAAGCTGTGTCCCCTCGTGCTAGCTTTCTCCATCCTAGGAAAAAGGCTATCACTGTCCACCCTATCTAAACCTCTAATCATCTTGTATGCTTCAATAAGATCCCCTCTTAGCCGCCTCCTTTCTAACGAAAACAACCTCAAATCCTTCAACCTCTCTTCATAGGACCTGCCCTCCATACCAGGCAACATCCTGGTAAACCTCCTCTGTACCCTCTCCAATGCCTCCACATCTTTCTTATAATGTGGGGACCAGAACTGCACACAATACTCCAAGTGCGGCCGCACTAGAGTTTTGTACAGTTGCAACATGATGCTGCGGCTCCTAAATTCAATCCCCCTACCAATAAAAGCTAAGACTCCATATGCCTTCTTAACAACTTTATCCACTTGACTGCCTACTTTCAGGGATCTATTGACACATACACCAAGATCCTTCTGTTCCTCAACACTATTAAGAGCCCTACCATTAGCCCTATACTCTACACATTTATTGTTCCTGCCAAAGTGCATTACCTCACACTTTTCCACATTAAACTCCATTTGCCACCTCTCGGCCCAGCTCTGCAACTTGTCCAAGTCTCTCTGCAAACTATAACACCCCTCTTCACTATCTACCACTCCACCGACTTTAGTGTCATCTGCAAATTTACTAATCCATCCCTCAATACCCTCATCCAGATCATTTATAAAAATTACAAACAGCAGGGGCCCCAAAACAGACCCCTGAGGCACACCACTCGTCACCGAACTCCACGATGAATATCTCCCATCAACCACCACCCTCTGTCTTCTATCTGCCAGCCAATTCCTAATCCAATTAGCTAAATCACCCTCTATTCCACACATCTGCATTTTCTGTAGAAGTCTTCCATGGGCCACCTTATCAAACGCCTTACTAAAGTCCATATATACTACATCAACCGCCTTACCCCCATCCACCTCTTTGGTCACTTTCTCAAAAACTCAATGAGGTTAGTAAGGCATGACCTACCCTTCACGAAACCATGCTGACTATCCCCAATCAATTCATTTCTCTCTAAATAACTATAAATCCTATCCCTAATAATTCTCTCCAATACCTTGCCCACAACAGAAGTAAGACTCACTGGCCTAAAATTCCCTGGAAGGTCTCTCTTCCCCTTCTTAAACAATGGGACCACATTCGCTATCCTCCAGTCCTCCGGAACCACACCCGTAACCAACGAGGACCTGAAGATCAGAGCCAGAGGCTCTGCAATCTCCTCTCTTGCCTCCCAGAGAATCCTAGGGTAAATCCCGTCCGGCCCAGGGGACTTATCCAACTTCAAACCCTCGAGAATATCTAGCACATCCTCCCTATCTACTTCAATACTTTCCAGTTTGCTACCCTGTACCTCAGTGTTCTCCATAACTACATTTACATCACCCTGCGTGAATACCGAAGAGAAATATTTATTCAGTGCCTCTCCAATCTCTTCAGGCTCCACGCACAACTTCCCACTGCTGTCTATGACTGGCCCTAATCTTGTCCTAACCAATCTTCTATTCTTAACATATCTAAAGAAAGCTTTAGGATTCTCCTTAATCCTATCAGCCAAAGTCTTCTCGTGTCCCCTCTTAGCTCTCCTCAATTCACTTTTTAGCTCCTTCCTGGCTAATCTATAGCTATCCATTGCACTAACTGAGCCTTCAAGCCTCATCCTGACATAAGCCTCCTTTTTCTTCTTAACCAGCAAATCAACTTTTTTCGTACACCAAGGCTCTCTTACTCGACCATTTCCTCCCTGCCTGACAGGGACATACTTATCAAGGACTCGCAGCAGCTGCTCCTTGAATAAGCACCACATTCCAGATGTTCCCAGTCCCTGTAGTTTCCTAGTCCAATCTATGCACCCTAATTCTCTCCTGATGGCCTCATAATTACCCTTCCCCCAGCTATAACTACTGCCCCCAGCTTCATGCCTATCCCTGTCCATCACTAAGGTGAACGTAACCGAATTGTGGTCACTATCACCAAAATGTTCACTAACTTCCAAGCCTAACACCTGGTCTGGCTCATTGCCCAGCACCAAATCCAATGTAGCCTCACCTCTAGTTGGCCTATCTACATACTGAGTCAAAAAACCTTCCTGCACACTCTGTACGAAAACTGACCCCTCTAACGAGCTAGAGCTATAGCTATTCCAATCAATATTAGCAAAGTTAAAGTCCCCCATCACAATTACCCTACTACTTTCACTCCTAATCAGAATTGACTTTGCAATCCTTTCCTCAACCTCTCTAGAACTATTAGGAGGTCTGTAAAAGACTCCCAACAGGGTGACCTCTCCTCTCCTGTTTCTAATCTCAGCCCATACTACCTCAACAGACAAGTCCTCATCAAACTTCTTTTCTATCACCGTGATACAGTCTTTGACCAATAATGCCACTCCTCCCCCCCCTTCTACCTCCTTCTCTACTCCGACTAAAGCATTTGTACCCCGGAACCTGCAACATCCATTCCTGTCCCTGCTCTACCCAAGTCTCTGAAATGGCCACAACATCGAAGTTCCAGGTACTGGTCCAATGGATAGCAATGTATACATGTTAGCTATATATATAATGTAGCAATGTATATAGGGGTAGCAATGTATATATTGATAGCAATATATACATGATAGCAATATATGTATAGCATAGCAATGTATATATGGTAGCAATGTATATATGGGTAGAAATGTACATAGTGTACCAATGTACATAGTGTAGCAATGTATATATGTGTAGCAATGCATATATGGGTAGCAATGTATATATACATAGCAATACATATAGCGTAGCAATGTATATATGAGTGGTATTTCGGCAGAGTGTATGTTCTCCTAGCCCAGAGTCAGTGGAACGGAGCTTAAGCAGTTTCCACATCAGCCAATCCATCTGTCAACCAGATTGTAACTAAACAAAAGTTTCTCCTTTCCACATTGTTCTGTCACAGAGTATGCTAGCAAGCTGTGTCAGTGTCAGGGTAAATTTTACAGAGGAGATTTTCTACTGTGTAATGAAATATCCTTTCCTCAAATTGTATTTATTAAATAGTCAACATATTACAACGTGCCAGAAGTCAACAGTCTGCGACTGGAACGTATCTAGATAACAAATAAATTGTGAGTGGCAGATAGAACCCAACAATGTGTGAAATGGTCTTCACTTGAAAAAATTCCTGTTTTTAATCACTCCGCCATTGGTACCCATGCTTGCAGCTGTCTTGACCTAAGTTCTACAATTCCCTCCCTAAATCACTCTGCCTCTCTCTCGCTCACACGTCTCCTAGCTTTACATATATCGTTATATATACAACACTATCCATATATAAATTACTATCTATATATACAGCACTATCCATATATAAATTACTATCTATATATGCATCACTATCCATATATGCATCATTATCTAAATATAATATACATTAATATCTATATATACATCACTAACCATACACATACATCACTATCCATATATATATATCATTGCCTACATATACATTAATATCTATATGTACATCACTAACTATATACATACACCGATCCAGGCAAGTGGGGAGTATTCCATCACACTACTGACTTGTGCCTTGTAGATAGGCTTTATGGAGTCAGGAGGTGTGTTACTCATCGCAGTATTCCCAGCCTCTGACCTGTGCTTGTAGTCACTGTGGTTTTGTGGCGAGTCCAGTTGAATTTTTGGTCAATAAAATTCACAGATATTGACATGATTGGCTGTGACCTGGCTGTGATGGGATGAGTAGACAGATAAGAATAGACAGCAGTGGAGAGGTGTTGGAGAATGATGGTGAGTCAAAGGGGAAGAAAGTCTGCATTGTAGTATTCACACTCACTGAAAATCGATAGACAACCCTCGTCATGATATTGGTGTCTCATTGAGAAACAAGACGATGGGGGTGATTCTCCCGTCCTGCTACGGTGCTTCAGTAACACGCTGGGTTAGACATCAGTGGGGAGCCAATGGCTGGAGTCACAACAGGTGTAAGTTTTCCAACATAATCAGCCTCAGGCCAGAGATTGGCAAAAAATGGGCAGGAAAGTCTCCTGTTTTCCTGTCTTTTGGGCAGAATTTTCCATTTGCACTCATCCTTAAACCGGAAGATGCTGCCTGAGATCAACAGACCTTCCCAAGGTCCATCCCTCATCCATGACAATTACTCCGGCTGGCGGAATGGGAAAATTCACCCTTAGTTTTTTTTTGGGAGAATCCTTGCCAATATCTCTCCAGTTGTTTCCCACTAAAAACCTAATCAACATAAAAACTGTTCTCCCCTTCTGTTGAGAATAGCACTCCATACAAGATGTAGAGAGCAGTGGCAACTTGATCCCTCACCCAGTCCCACCTAAGGATCATGTTGGTAGGAATAAAGAATCCTTGACAAGGCAACATACAAAAGGGCAGAGTTTCTCTCACACCAGTGATCTATCAAAATTCACTTTGGTTGGCTTGACAGCCTGGCTCCAGTGGGTGGCATTCTAAGTCAGAAGGTCAGGAGTTCAAATCCCATTTCAGCGCCACCTGACTTAACACTTCATTGCAGTACAGAGGGAATGCTGCCCTGCTGAAGATATCATCCTTCTGTCCTCACAAGTGGATGTGAGACTTCCCAGAGTGTGACTTGGGGCAGGAGAGGAAAGGAGATATCTTTTCCCAAAGGTAGGGGGCATAGGTTTAAAGTGAGAGGGGAGAAGTACAAAATTGTCCAGAGGGGCAATTTTTTTTTTGCACAGAGGGTGGTGAGTGTCTTGAACAAGTTGCTAGAGGTAGTAGTAAATACGATTTATTTTTTCAGAAGCATGTAGTTAGTTACATGGGTACAATGGGTATAGAGGGATATGGGCCAAATGTGGGCAATTGGGATTAGTTTAGGGATTTAAAAAAAAGATTGGCATGGACAAGTTAGGCTGAAGGCCTGTTTCCATGCTGTAAACCTCTATGATTCTATAACTCTATGAGAATGTGTGAGCTCTACACAGACAGTGACCCAAGCTGAGAATCGAACATAGTCCCCTGGCACTGTGAGGCAGTAGTATTAGCACACGGTATCTTCACCAGGGAGTTGTGAGTGTGTGGAATTCACTTCTACTGTAGTAGGGCAAACTGAGAGATGATGGGTTGCAGCAGAGAGGAAGGAATGGAAAGGGTTAAACAGATAGCACTGTAGTACTTACTCACTGTAGCTAGACATGACAAAATACAAATAATGATACCTCAGACAGTAGTAAAATACTCACACCCTAGATTGGATCATTCCAAGATTATAACAACCACATGAGAATTAATATCACTTATCAAGGCTGCAAAAAGTCCATAAGAACCATTGTACCTCCAAAAAACTAATCAAGTATTCAGGAGGTGAGACAATGAACACCCAATCCAAATCAGTTTGACAAAACAATGCTTTGATATTGTGAACAGGTAGACAGGAGATGGCTAGAAAATGATTAAAACTAAAGCACACAAGACAATGGAACCGGATAATGTAATCAAAAACAGAACTGTAATAAACACAAAGTAACAATATGATGATCTGATGTGAAGGTAGTGCTTTGTAAAGTAAAGAAAGGGGTATAGGGATCTGTAAGAACCAATGCTCAGTAGTGTAGTTTGGAAATAAGCTGCAGTTATAGCCACGAGTTCTGCTCCACCATGCATGTTGAATAAAACCGTTTTTGTTGAAACTTTACACAGTCTCAGAAGATTCAACTTGTTCATTTCCTCCTACAACCATAGAAAGTGGTTGAAGCAAAACACTGTGTGATTTCAAGAAGAAAGCAAATATAGTGCTTGGGGCTAAAGATATGGAGGCAAGAGGGGATTAGGATATTGAATTTGATGATCAGCCATGATTGAGAGGCTGAATGACCTACGTTTGCTTCTAGTCTCTATTTTCTAGTTTCTAAGAGGGGGGTAGTTTTGAAAAGGGGGGGGCAGTTTAGAATAAGGGGGGCAGTTTAGAACAGGGTTGAGAAGGAACTTCTTCTCTCAGAGGGTAGTGAATTTCTGGAATTCTCTGCCTATTGAAGCAGCGGAGGCTACCTCATTGAATATGTTTAAGTCACGGGTAGATAGATTTCTGATAGATAAGGGAATTAAGGATTATGGGGAGACAGTGGGAAAGTGGAACTGATTCACTTCAGATCAGCCATGATTTTATCGAATGGCAGGGCAGGCTCGAAGGCCTAGATGCTCCTATTGCTTATGTTCTTATGTTCTTGTGTCAAGGAGGAGGGCCTTAAACTGTATACAAACAAGCTCAACACTGATACAAATCTAGTTCCACTGACTCCTGGGCTCACACTGGAGCCTCCCTCCTACCAGGACCCATGTCCAAACACCCAATAGGTGGCATTTATGTGCTTCCTCCTAACAGGCCCCAAGGAGGGATGTCTCATGACCCATTAACATCTGTCCCTTAAAGGGACCACGCTCCCACACCTTCCCATTGGCTTATCCAATTTCCATGCCTCGACCAACCATAAGTAAAAACAGATTATCTGGTAATTATAGTGCTGTTGATGTGGGAATAATTGGAAGCTGCATTTGTTATATAAAATGTAAGAGTGGCTACACTTAAAAAAATAAAGACTTCCATTTGTTATAAAGCAGTTTGCAATATTACAAATGTTCAATTGCAAGCAATTTAGTTACAAAATGTGCTGGGAAATGTTGAGAAGCCTGCAGCGGGCCAAATTTAAACTAGTTTGAAAAGAAAATCGGTACCATCTACTTTGGAGTAAGCCATTTTCCTTGACCTTTCCTGTAAACGCTGAGCAAGTACAGACCAAGCATTGGAGACGTGCTGGGATGAGAGTGTCTCACAGTGACTGTAAGAAGGATTCTGAGAGCATGTCCTGCTATCAATAATTGCAGGAGATTACGGTATTCTCTGACATGGTGGGAATCACATAGATAAGTAGAGATGAGGAAAGGTTATCTAACCAAATCTTCTATATAAAATAATACCAGGTCCCAAAATCACATTACTCAACGGTCTCTAATTTTTTTTTGTCCAGCAGATCCTAGCAGGTATTAAATTCTCCTTCAGCGAAAAAGTGCTCCCTATTTCTGTCCACTTGTTTGTATCATTGTGATTTGTCCTATTCTGGTTCCAGCATACATTGTGTTCTATATTTATCTTGAAAGAGTGCTTGTCTTCTGAGAAGCTCCCAGTTTGCCACCACCTTCAGCAAAAAGTTTAGTGGAAAAATTGTAATGCCAACTCGACGGGCTCCAGCTTGTATTAACATGAAGCAATGATAACCTATTGTAGGCAGCCCTGGAGCTAAAGATTTATGTTGCTGGTTTTAGTGGGGAGTTTCTGATTCCCAACGTGTGCAAAGCACGCATATTTGATGCTGCCACCTCATTTGCTTGACTGTAGTGAAGGTCAAGGGCCTTTTGCGCTATTGGCTGCTTTAGTGCTCAGTAAGAGCCCAAGAAACATAGCCCATGGTGCCACGAGCCTGCTCCTCTTGAAGGCGGTCTGTCCTTCATGAAGAGAGGTTACATTCAATTACAATAGGAATCTATTGAGTATTATTGCTGGCTAGGTAGTCAATGGCCCAGTGGAGGCACGGTGGCCCAATGGTTAGCACTGCTGCCTCACAATGCCAGGGGCCCGGTTTTAATTCCTTGCTTGGGTCATTGTCAGTGTGGAGTTTGCACGTTCTCTCCATATCTGCATGGGTTTCCTCCGGATGCTCTGGTTTCCTCCCACAGTCTGAAAGATGTGCTGGTTAGGTGCATTGGCCATGCTAAATTCTCCCTCCGTGCACCCAAGCAGTCGCCAGAGTGGGGATTTTCACAGTAACTTCATTGCATTGTTAATGTAAGCCTACTTGTGACACTAATGAATAAACTTTGTTACCACTGAACTATTAATCTGGAGATTCAGTTAATGTTCTGGGGATCTGAGTTCAAATCCCACTATGGCAGATGGTGGAATTTGAATTCAACTTTTTTAAAAAAAAAATCTGGAAGTAAGAATCTGATGACCATGAAGTCATTGTCTACTGTCACAACAACCCATCTGGTTCACTAATGTCCTTCTGGGAAGGAAATCTACCAACCTTGCCTGGTGTGTCCTACATGTGATTCCAGAGCCACAGCAATGTGATTGACTCTCGATTCTTTTCCAAGGGCAAAAAAGCTTGGGCAGTAAATGCTGGCCTCTAACAAGGCCCGCGTCCCATGAATGAATATTTTTAGAATGGAAGCTGAAACTGCTGGGCAGAGAACAGGGTTATCCATCCAGCACAGGAAACCGTTGGTAGTGACGTGACATGAAAGGGAGAGACACCATGATTTAGTGTGAAGCCCAGAGTTCCTAAAGGACATATCCAGCAGAGGAGGCAGCTCAGTAATGCACAGTTGGGAATAATGGAGCAGGGAATCCTCAACATTGACTTTGCACTCCATGAAGTCTTATGGCGTTACGGGGACTTCCCCCTGAGTTGCACCCATTGCTCTCCCTCGGCTGGAGAATCGTGCTCCTCCATGTTGAACACCACTCAGAGGGAGCCTGGACAATGGACAGGGAAAAGAATTTGCTCTGGGTGAGGGAATGTCACAGGTCATTGACACTTCGAGAGGGATAATCCACTTCACAGTGCTGTCTCGGGCAACACTCAAATCCCAATTTCACACCCAAAGGTTGCATTTAAATCATATCTTTCCTGATCCCCGAATGTCCCAAAACACCTCACACCCTTATTGAAGTTGAACAAGAAATTGGTAAGGTCACACTCGGAATACTGTGTACAGTTCTGGTCACCCTTTATGGAAAGGGTATTATTAAACTAGAAAGAGTGCTGAAAAGATTTACTAGGGTGAGACTGATACTCAGTGATATCAGTTATAAGGAGAGGTTAGATAGGCTGGGACTTTTTTCTCTGGAGCATAGGAAGCTTAAGGGTGATCTTACAGAGGTCTATAAAATAATGAGAGGATGGATAAGGTAGATAGTCAGCATCTTTTCCAAGGTAGGTGTGTCTAAATCTAGAGGGCAAAGGTTTAAGGTGAAAGGGCAGAGATACAAAAAGGTCCAGAAGGACCATTTTTCACACAGAGGGTGGTGAGTGTCTGGAACAAGTTGCCAAAGCTAATATTAGAAGCAGGTACAATATTGTTTTTTAAAAAGAATTTACAAAGTTATTTGGGTGAGATGGCTATTGAGGGATATGGGCAATTGCGCCTAGGTTAGTGGCTAAAAAAAGAGGCGGCATGGGCTGAAGGGCCTGTTTCCGCGCTGTAAACCTCAATGACCCTATGACATCCAACGAGATGTTTTGGAAGCGTCGTCATTGCTGTAATGCAGAAAATGAGGCAGCCAATTTATGCACAGCAAGAGCCCACAGACATCGATGTGATCATGACAAGATAGCCTAGTTGAGTATTTTTGGTTGACGGGTAAATATTGCCCAGGGCACTGGAGAGGAACTATCTGCACTTTTTTTAAATGTTGCCTTGAGTGAGGACCAGCAATCAGGCAGCGTGGAAATGAAGTTGTAATTCTAGCTATGGTCAAATATTTAATTCACTTTGATCTGCAGAATTAAGGATGCTCACTTCAAATAAATCAATAAATATAATGAAACCATACTTAAAAACAAACTGCAGAAGCTGGTATGAAGATGTTAAATTACAACAATTGTGGAAGGTAGGTTTTGACAAACAATTCTGTTAAGTAATGGAAAAAGATTATTAGCCAGACAAGGCCTTCAGTGAGGCCAGCGCTTGTGTGGCTAAACGATAAGCTTATCAGGATAGGAGACTAATCTAAACCTTGCGTTAGTTCCATAACGCTGCTTCCAGCCTTGGCCACAGGATGAAGATAAAACTCTTTTCATGAACAAACTTCCAAAAAGCAAGATACAATCAACTATAGCTATTGCATTTTCTGCATGAATAACAGAACAGCCTGCAATAGTTGTGATATCACATGTGCATAAGAAATTAAAAGTTTGACACATTTGGGTACTCATTATGCATTATTTGGGTTAATTCTCAACACCAGTGTGGAGGGGGATGGGCATCTGAGCTGATGATTGGGAGGCCATTGATGTACAGGGTGGGGGGAAAGCACATGTCAACTGATCTCCCAATATACTGGGAGATCGGCGCATGCGCGGTGGCTCCCTCAGCACCCTGGTGCCAGCCTCACAAGTGGGATCACACCCCCACCCACTCTGTCAATGTAAATCCCCTGATGCCCTCTGTGTGACACTGAGTGCATACATTCATTTCACTCAGCTCGCCCAGAAGATGGGTGCGAAAGACCCCCACTTTCCCACTGTTGGGCACTTGGTTTTTTTTTTGGAAAATTACGGCCAATGTAACTGACACTGCAGCACTCCCTCAATGCCGGTTTGGGAGATCATTGGAGTGAGGTGTGGATCTGCTCCCCTCTCCAACCACTGACATGGAGGCTAGGGTGACATCACTGAGGGATGAACATTGGTAAAAACACATCACCTTGTCATTGCTATTTGTGGGAGCTTGCTGTTCATTCATTTAATGACAAAAGGGATTACACTGAAAGACTGTAAAGCAGGCTGTAAAGTGCCTTGCATCCTGTGGAAGGCAATGACTAAATGTAAGTTCTTGCTCCTTAATGGCTTTGGGGAAACATATTCAGGTTCAAGTCATCACTCTCAGCATCACATTTTTGGGACACTTGCATAAACCCTCTCAATCGCTGGTTCTGTTCCAGCAGTGCCCGCTATTGGGTGGTAAATCTGAAGAAAACCAGGCTTCTGTCTCAAAGACCTCCTTTAGTGGCAGTTTTCAATTATATTTCTCTCTCGGCTGATGTTTTGGAACTTGGAGAATGAGACCCACTCAGAACAATTTGCATTTTTAATGTGGTAAAGCAAGACACTTACAGAACTTCCTCAGTGCAAAAGAGACCATTCAACCCATCAAGACTGCACCTCTCTGAAAGAACATTTTACCCAGGCCCTCCCTTCTACCCTGTCTCCGTAACTCTCACCTGGCCAATGCACCCAAACACATCTTTGGCATATGGGAGGAGACCGCAGCACCTGGAGGAAACCTGTGCAGACACGGGGAGAATTTGCAGGCTCCACATGGACCATGATCCAAGGTCGGAATTGAACCTGGGAACATGTTGCTGTGAAGCAGCAGTGCTAATCACTGTGCCACCGAACCGCCTTCTTACGGGGCATTATCAAACAAATTGACATTGAGTCCCACCAGACAATGCTGGGACAGGTGGCCAAAGGTTTGGTGAAAATAGTAAGTTTAAGCAGCATCTTAAAGGTAGATAGAAAATCAGAGAGATTTAGGGACGGAGTTTAACAACTTAGAGTCCAGGCAGCTGAAGCTTTAGCTACCAGCGTCAGCTATTGAGAATACTCAAGAGATCAGAATTGGAAGAGGGCTGAAGGGCTGGAGATGGTTACGTGGAAGAGGAAGGGATGGAGGGATTCGAACACAGAGATGACTGTTGTTAAAATAAGACATCAGCAGACTGAGAGCCAATGTATGTCAATGAACATAGGACTGACGGGTGAAAGAGGATTGTTTGGATTACGATTTGGGAGTTTTGGTTGACACCACGCTGATGTAGAGTGGGACACACCAGTGACACAGTGATTAGCACTGCTGCATTAGAGTGCCAGGGACCCAGGCTCGATTCCCGGCTTGGGTCACTGTTTGTGTGGAGTCTGCACATTCTTCCCATGTCTGCATGGGTTTCCTCGAGGTGTTTCAGTTTCCTTCCGCAGTCTGAAAGATGTGCAGCTCAGGTGCATTGGCCGTGCTAAATTCTCCCTCAGTGTACCAGTACAGGTGCTGCAGTGTGGCGACTAGGGGATTTTCACAGTAACTTCATTTCAGTGTTAACATTAGCCTACTTGCGACACTAATAAATAAATAAAATGGAAGGCTAACGGGGTCAGCATTGGAATTGTCAAGTCTAGATTACCAGAGAAATGGATTTGGGTTCCACTAGCTGATAAGAATGAGGCACAGAGGTGGTTAGAAATCATAGAATCCCTGTTGTGCAGAAGGAGGCCATTTGGTTCAACAAGTCTGCAATAATCCCACCCAGACTCAAATCCACTTAGTTAACTTGCTAATCCCTCTAACATATCACATCCTGGCACACTAAGGGGCAATTTAACATGCCCAATCAAGCTAACCCATGCATTTTTGTACTGTGGGAGGAAACTGAAGGAAAGTACGCAGACACAGGGAGAACATGCAAACTCTCGTGACCCAAGCAGGGAATTGAACCCAGATCCTTTGAGCTGTGAGGCACCAGTGCTAACCACTGTGCCACCCATTGAGCTATCTAAGTGTGTGTCCACAGACAGAAAGCTCAATAATTTATTTTCAGTGTTGGATTAGTTTTTTAAGTTTTTTTTAACCTCCTGGGTTTAATGGGGTCAAGGGCTAGTTGACAACACGGGGGCAAACATATTAATCCTGAGAGCATTCAGCGACACTGGCTGTTCCAACTGGTTAAGGGCTAGGGTGGGTGGGAGTGTGACTTACGACAATAATCATTGCAGGATGATGCTATTTTGCTTCGCAAGTGATGAAGTATTCAGCCGCACCACTTCCAGAGGGTGAGAGTACATGTTTTTAATTAAATCCAAAGTGTGTCTTCAGTTACCCCACCAGCTTGAGTTCTTGCTTGCTTGTTGCACATTTCCTGCTCATTAGCTCTCTGTATTACTGTTCAAAGGTTGAATCAAATCTCCATGGGAGTGTGAAAAGAAGAATTTCCTCTTTTTTTTAAGTTTGTTATTAGATTTTTTTAATGCTTCACTGAGGCTGAGTCCCCACTGCCTGTATAATTATTAGTCTAATTTGCAGTGGAAACATTAATTGTTTTGGCGCTTGCTGTGCCTTTGTGCAAGCGATGACGGTTCCCATGGCAACTGTAGTGCTCCAAAAGCTCTGTGAGTTGGATCTTCTGTGCGGATGGAAATAACCGGATTGCGGGGTTTGCGGGGAGCTTTCAGAGGATCAGAAGCCCAGAGGCTGGGAATCTGGAGAATTCATTGCCACAGGGAGATATGGAGGCCAGGTCATTGAGTGTATTCAATTGATAGGTTCTTGATTGGTAAGAGGATCGAAGGTTAGACTCAGTGCAAACTTGATGGGCTGAATGGCCTTCCTCTGCACTGTAATGATTCTATTTGTTACAGGGAAAAAATGGGGAGAATGGAGTTGAAAAGCTTACCAGCTGCGATTAAATGGTCTAATTCTACTCCTGTATCTCATGGTCTTATAAGGTGACCAGCGATCATAGTGGAAGGGAAGTTGTGGCGGTGGAAGGGGAGGGGTAAGCTAGTCGAATGATCTAGTGGCCTGGTTGCAGGTGGAGGGGAGGTGGATTGGTGTAGTCAGGAGGAGAAATGAGATGGAGAGGCAGAGTTGAGGGTGGGAAGTAACCGAAGATTGCTGGGGCTGCTTGCCACAGATGTGTGTATCTTCATGGTTTGTTGGCACAGCGGGGTATCTGAGAGATTGCGCTGAAGGCTATGCTTGAGTAGATGTGGCACCCCAGGAGACAGGAGCATCAGAAGGAGAGGCTGAAACCCTGGCTGGGAATCCCTTGGCAATATAATTTGTAATAGTTTCTCCAGGGGCAGTTCTGGTTGAGTTGAACTTAAATCTGACTGGTGGTTTTGGGTGGTGGTGTGTTTTGGCCAATTCGACTATCTATTTAAATGGTTTGTAAATGGGCTAATTGGAGATTGGAGGCTGCATATATCTGTGCAGAGTCTGCGTGTTCTCCCCATGTCTGTATGGGTTTCCTCCTGGTGCTCCAGTTTCCTCCCACAGTCTGAAAGACCTGCTGCTTAGATGAATTGGCTGTGCTAAATTCTCCCTTAGTCAATCCAAACAGGTGAGTGTGGTGGCTAGGAGATTTTCACAGTAATTTCATTATAGTGTTAATGTAAGCTTACTTGTGACATGAATAAATAACTTTTAAACATAGGCACCACAAGGATTATCCATATCTGCAAACACTCCTTTGTTTCTCAATTTTAAATGAACTTTAACATGATTTTCATAGAATCATAGAACCTTATGATGCAGAAAGAGGCCCTTTGGCCCATCGAGTCTGTGCCGAACACAATCCCTCCGAGGCTTACCCCCATATCCCTACATTTTACACCTATTAATCCCCCTAACCTACACATCCCAGGACAATAAGGGTCAACTTTAGCATGGCCAATCAACCTAACCCACACATCTTTGGACTGTGGGAGGAAACCGGAGCACCCGAAGGAAACCCACACAGACATGGGGAGAATGTGCAAACTCCACACAGACAGTGACCCGAGCCAGGAATTGATAACAAGTCCCTGGAACTGTGAAGCAGCAACCACTGCGCTACTATGCCACTTTATACTTGTAATCTTGGGACTACTTTTTTTTTACACTTGTCACCAGTTCATCAGTTAGATAAATAATAATTGCCATGTTTATTTAGATGTAACTATAATAAAAGGACTTGCAGTCTCATGGCTGACAGTCAGTTTCTCAGAAGGTTCTGGAATTCAGCACAGTGATCCCTCACCCTGTTTCACGATTACTTCCTCAGTGACTTTACTCTGCAGATAGAATCTTAAAGGGTCAATCACCATAGCTTCTTTACCCCATAGACCAAGAAAGTTTCGAGAACATGGAACTTTTTACCACAAGGAGTGCTTCTGGCGAATAGTTTGGCTATATTTCAGTGAGTATCTGCTTCAGTACAGCATGGAGAGAGGAATTAAAGGATCTTTTGATTGGGTGTGAAGAGGAGAGAGGGGAGAAGGTTTGTGTGGAACATGAACACTGATTTTGACCTGTTAGGCAGAATGTCCTATGAAGTCAGCATGATGGCACAGTGGTTAGCGCTGCTGCATCACAGTGCCGGGGACCCAGATTCAATTCCGGCCTTGGGTCACTGTTTGTGCAGAGTCTGCACATTCTCCCTCTATCTGCATGGGTTTGCTCCGGATGCTCCTGTCTCCTCTCTCAATTCAAAAATGTGTGGGTTAAGCCGATCAGCCATTCTAAATTGCCCTTTAATGCCCTGGGATGTGTAGGTTAGAGGGAGTAAATGTGTGGGGTTCTGAGGATAGGGCCTGGGGTGGGATTGTTGTCAATGTAAATAGACTTGATGGGCCTCTTTCTGCACTGTAGGTTTTCTATGAAGTCCACGTAATCTACTTACATTCTTTCTCAAGACTTCAACGTGACTTTATACTCATAATCAAGACTTGAACAAGGGAGAGTGCGGCTGGAAAATTCTGCCCCCCATCTCAGTTTGTAGCCATTTTTCAAGACTCATATCTATACAGTGCCACTCACACAGCAGGACATCTTACAGAATCATGAATCCCTGCAGTGCAGAAGGAAACCATTTGGCCCATTGTGTCTGCATCGACCACTGTTCCACCAAGACCCAATCCCTGTAAACGCATGCATTAACCCACTAGACCCTCTAATGCCGAGGGGTAATTCAATTTGGCCAAGCAACCTAACCTGTACATCTTTGATCTGTAGGAGGAAACAGGAGCACCCGGAGGAAACCCACGCAGGCACAGGGAAAACGTCCCAAGGCGCTTTACAGCCAGTACTTTTGAAGTGTAGTCCCTATTGTAATTTTGGAAATACAGAAGTCAGTCTAGGCACAGCAAGATTCCACAAACAGCCATGTTATAATTTGATTTTGATTTATTATTTTCACATGTATTAGTATACAGTGAAAAATATTGTTTCTTGTGCGCTATACAGACAAAGCATACCCTTCATATAGAAGGAAAAGAGAGAGTGTTGAATGCGGTGTTACAGCTAGGGCGTAGAGAAAGATCAGCTTACTGTACAGTGGATCCATTCAAAAGTCAGATGGCAGCAGAGAAGAAGCTATCCTTGAGTTGGTTGGTACATGACCTCAGATTTTTGTATCTTTTTCCCAATGGAAGAAAGTGGAAGAGTATACATCCAGGGTGCATGGTGTCTTTGATTATGTTGGCTTTTCTTCCTAGGCAGTGGGAATGGTTGACAGAGTCAATGAACAGGAGGCCGATTTGAGTGAGGGCTTGGGCTTTGTTCTCAACTATTTGTAGTTCCTTGTGGACTTGGACAGAGCAGGGGCCATACCCAAACCGTGATACAACCAGAAAGAATGCTTTCTACGGTGTGTCTGTAAAAGTTGGTGAGAGTTGTTGCTGGTACACCAAATTTCCTTAGTCTCTTGAGAAAGTAGCGATGTCAGTGGTCAGTGATCAGTTTTAACAATGTCAGTGGGATGGGTGGAGAGGGGATCAATATTGGCCAGGACATAAGCCAGAGCTCCCCTGCTCACCTTTGAAATAGCATCGTGAGATCTTTAATATGCATCTGATATTTGGGTTGGGGGTGGGGGGGGAGGGGCGGGGGCCCTCAGTAAATGTCTCATGAAAATGACAGGTAAGGTAAGAAATGTCTGGGTGAAGGAATATGGAGTTTGTTCTGGTTTTCTGAATGTTTAATGCTGGCCACAGCTACAAACTGAGATGGGGGGGACAGAATTTTCTGGCAACGCACGCCACAAGTTTGGAAAACTCCCGTCTGAGGTCAACAGACCTTCTCCTGGTCCGTGTTCTGTCCCGTTACAATTCCTGCAGTAGGCAGGATAGGAAGATTTCAACCAGGGAACCATCAGCTTCTAGAATCTTCAATATTAGAAGCTCTGGACTCAATAGCAAGATATCTCTGAGGGAGATATGTTATTTGTGCAGAAGTTTTAACGTTGAAATGATGACTTATGTTGTTTTGTGCTCTTTAAATTGTTAACATTCAAGTAAGGTGTAGTTAAATTCGTTTAATTTTCATGAAGACATCTATCTTACTGACAGAATTTTATTTATATTAATACGTTTACCACATAGTTAGGAACTAAGCTAATTCATGTACTTTTAATAAAACACTAAATGTATCATCTTAATGAAGTTTCTTTGCATTTAATTACATCTCATTTGTACCAAATTACTTTTCTTCTTGAACTGTCTCCTTTCTTTTAAGTACTTTGTTACAGTAATGAAGTGTGTGATTATGCAGGATTTGGGATGAGATGCTATTCTGTATCCCACACCATTGCTGATGGTGATCAACACTGCAATATTTTGTAACGACTCAGTAAGAATTTAGCAACACCAATTATTAATCCAACCGATTTATTTGATAGTAAAAAAGCGAGCTTTCAACACTCCCGTGTCTTCATCAGGCAAGTGCAGTGTTCTGGTCTGCAATAGCAAACATCAGCACAGACAGTCAGAGATTGCTGATTAGAATGCGAATCCTTACATCTAACCTGCTATTCAAGTGTTAAAATGGCTAACAATGTGTGTGAAGGGGATCCTGAGCATTGTTAGAGAATTGTGTATTTTTTCCAGACAGCACACAGTTCCAACGTGCCACAACGATAAACCGCACTGATCTCCTCAGAAGACGAACACGGGACACGGTGGACAGAGTACCCTTTGTTGTCCAGTACTTTCCCGGAGCGGAGAAGCTACGACATCTTCTCCAGAGTCTTCAACATATCATTGATGACGATGAACATCTCACTAGGGCCATCCCCACCCACCCACTTCTTGCTTTCAGACAACCGCACAACCTCAAACAGATCATTGTTCGCAGCAAACTACCCAACCTTCAGGAGAACAGTGACCACAATACCACACAACCCTGCCACAGCAACCTCTGCAAGACATGCCGGATCATAGACATGGACGACATCATCAAACGTGAGGATACCAGTCACCAGGTACACGGTACATACTCTTGCAACTCGGCCAACGTTGTCTACCTAATACGTTGCAAGAAAGGATGTCCCGAAGCATGGTACATTGGGGAGACCATGCAGACACTACGACAGCAGATGAATGAGCATCACTCAACAATCACCAGGCAAAACAGTTCCCTTCCTGTGGGCGAACACTTCAGCAGTCATAGGCATTCGGCCTCCGACCTGCGGGTAAATGTTCTTCAAGGGGGCTTTCGTGATACACGACAGCGCAGAGTCGCTGAACAGAGACTGATAGCCAAGCTCGGCACACATGAGGACGGTCTTAACAGGGATCTTGGCTTCATGACACACTATCTGTAACCCCCGTAACTTGCCTGGGTTAGCAAAAAACCTCACTTACTGTGCTGTCTGGAGAAAATACACAATTCTATAACCAATGCTCAGGATTCCCTTCACACACATTGTTAGCCACTTTAACACTTGAAAAGCAGGTTAGATGTAAGGATTCGCATTCTAATCAGCAATCTCTGACTGTCTGTGCTGATGTGTGCTATTGCAGACCAGAACACTGCACTTGCCTGATGAAGACATGGGAGTGTTGAAAGCTCGCCATTTTACTATCAAATAAATCGGTTGGATTAATAATTGGTGTTGCTAAATTCTTACTGAGTTCTTACCACTCCAATCCAACGCCGGCATCTTTACATCATATTTTGTAACTACAGGCTACTGTACCTATGTGGAAATAGCATCCAATTCTGAATGACTGGGGCCAGGTAAATCAAATTCAATGCTACCATTTTCTCAATACCTCTGTGAAAATTGGACACAGCAAGGTGATGCGCAATGTGAAGTGGTTGAAGGTAAAAATTCGGCACAAGTAGCGCTTGGAATGTGAAAGAACATTTCAATATCAAACCAAGGCTTGGTAGCGATGGAAGCCTGTACATGGTTACAGTATATAGGAATGGTCCTTTGCTATGGTTGCAGTGTGGGGATGGCCCAGTGTTGTAGCTACAGTGCGGGGATGGTCCTGTGTTGTGTTACAATGCAGGAATGATCCTGTGCTGTGGTTACTGTATGGGAATAGTCCTGTGCTGTGGTTATTGTGTGGGAATGGTCCTGTGTATTGATTACTGTGTGAGAATGGTCTTGTGTTGTGGTTACAGTGTGGAGATGGCCCTGTGTTGTGGTTGCAGTCTGGGGATAGTCCTGTGTTGTGGTTACAGTGCAAGGATAGTCCTGTGTTGTAGCTACAATGTGTGGATGGTCCTGTGTTATGGTTACAGTACAGGGATGGTCCTGTGTTGTGGTTACACTGCAGGGATGGTCCTCAATATTATTTGCAATCGAGGATTTTTCTGCATGATGCAATGTTTGGCTGTTGCTCCAGTGTAAATTTTGGAGGTCTGTTTTCCTCAGTCCGGTCTCATTGTTGGAGGTGAAGCCAATATTTGGTAAAAGTTGGGACGGAGTGGATGATTTGAGGAAGGATGCCTTATTTCTATCCAGTACCTTTGAAAAGTATTTTATATCATTGCAAAGTATTTTACAGTCAGTGAGGAGCTGAGGAATTGTAGGCAGTGTTGCCATGTTGCAATTTACGGAGTTGAGGAGGAACTTCTTCACTCAAAGGATGGTGAATCTCTGGAATTATCTGCCCATTAATGGTGGAGGCTACCTCGTTGAATATATTTAAGTCACGGGTAGATAGATTTCTGGTAGATAAGGGAATTAAGGGTTATGGTGAGAAAGTGGGAAAGTGGCACTGATCCACCTCAGATCAGCCACGATCTTATTGAATGGCAGGGCAGGCTCGAGGGGCTGTATGGCCTACTCCTGCTCCTATTTCTTATGTGGGAAACATGGCAGCCACTCTGCACACAGGAAACTCCAGCAATCCACAATACGATTTGTTTTTTCAATCGGGCTCACTGCAGGTTAAAGATTGAAGTGGACACTGGGGTGAACTGCTGTTCTAGTCTTCAAATCATGCAGAAGGATCTTTTCACACAGTCGAGCAGCTGGAGGGAGTCCAGCTCCTCAATGAAAGACAACTCGTCCAACAGTGCTGCTCTCCCTCCACACCACACCCAAATATCAGCCTAGATTTTGTGTTCAGGTCACCGGCTGGGCCTGGCTCTCTTCTCTCCCCATCTATCCCACATCTCCATGTTTTAATCCCACTAAACAGGATTCCACTCCAATCACAGTTTCTGAAACAGCTCTTGCTAATGTTACAAATGATAATCAACAAGGCTGTGATCATTGTACACTGTCCCTTCTCATCCAAAGCGACAGTGTTTGGCACAGGTAGCTGCAACATTCTGCCCCACCATCCAAAATGCCCCATCATTTTATTCCATTCTCTAGCGCATCAGAGTTAGAGACTAACACACAGTGACTTCTCCTTCTGCCCCATACCATTACCTCTGGTGTCTCCAAGGACTATACTTTTGCCGCTCCCATTATTTAACTCTAACCTTGTGCATGGCTGAACAGTATTTAGCATTGTTGCCTCACAGTGTTGGGGACCTGGGTTCAATTCCCCCATTTGGATCACTGTCTGTGTGGAGTCTGCACATTCTCCCCGTGTCTGCGTGGGTTTCCTCCAGATGCTCCGGTTTCCACCCACAGTCCGAAAGACGTGCTGGTTTAGATGCATTGGTCATGCTAAATTCTCCCCCAGTGTACCCGAACAGGCGTTGGAGTGTGGTGACTAGGGGAATTTCACAGTAACTTCATTGCAGTGTTAATGTAAGCCCACTTGTGACACTAATAAATAAACTTTAACTTACTTAGGTAGCTGGCTCCCTAAAATCTGCTTGCAAGAGCGCTTTCTACCAACTCCACTGATACAAATGCTGTCAGTTCACACCCCCATTCTCAGAATCCTCCATAGCAGCTCAGTGACTTCCTGGACTTTAGCACCAGGGAAGAAATATGACATTCTGGGTTCACATCTGCAACCGACAAGTCACTTATTATTTCACCCTGTTGAACAGACACACACTCCACACCATTGGTTCAAGGTTTATTGGACTTGAATGAAAGCTAGTGTCTTTTAGGTGTGGTAACTGTGCTGGAGAAACACAAAAGCATCCTGATACTTGGTAGTTTGAGGTTCAGTAGATGAACCCTTCTGTATGGATATGAATGCTTCTCAATGGATAGGCGAGAATATAAAAGGTGATAAATAAGCCCATAAAAAAAAAGCATATTTCAGCAATAATTTTTAACCTAATTGGCAAGGCAGGTATCCCACAAGATTGTGTCCGACTTTGGTTCTACACCCATCCCATATTAACTTCAGTGCAAAATATAATTGGCCTGGATGTGAAGTTAATGTTGCATCTGATCGTGTTGGTTTAATGGTGGATAGTTCAACTGGAATTATTGTGTGTCTAAGCAGTCTAAATACTGATATAGTCTTATTATATAGTTTTATTATCTGCCCTTGGCAGATAATACCACTAGGCAGATAATGGCCTAGTGGTATTATCACTAGATTATTAATGCGAAAACTCAGCTAATGCTCTGGGGACCTGAGTTTGAATCCTGCCATGGCTGATGATTGAATTTCATTGAATATAGAATCCCTACAGTGCAGAAGGAGGCCATTCAGCCCTTCAAACTCTCATCAACCACAATCCCACCCAATCCCCATGACTCCATATATTTACCTTGCTAGTCCCCCTGACACTAAGGGGCAATTATCATGGCCAATCAACCTAACCAGCACATCTTTCGAATGTGGTGAACGCAAACAGATCTCAACAAAAAAATACAATAATGGACCCACTCAGGGGTCTGCTTTATAACAGGCTCAATATTTGAGCTTCATCTGGGAAGTTATCCCCAGTGAGCTCACATTCAATGAGTCCTACAAGGAAGCCAATCAGAGATTCCCTATACAAGTCCTGGGGGTTATCACAGAGGGAATTCCAGGATTTTGATCCAGTGACAGTGAAGGAATGAGTGACATGTTTCCTTTAGTAGGAGAGATTAGGATCGGAGGGCACAGCCTCAGAGTAAAGGGACGACGCTTTAGAAGCGAGATGAAGAGGAATTTCTTCAGCCATAGGATGATGAATGTGTGGAATTCATTGCCACAGAAGATGGTGGACGCCAGGTCATTGAGTGTATTTTAGCCAGAGATGGATATGTCTTGATGGGTAAGTGGATCAAAGGTTATGAGGAAGAAGTGGGAGAATGAGAAACTTGTTAGCCATGATTGAATGGCGAAGCAGATTCGATGGGTCTTAACAACATGCCAAGAATTAATAAAAATAAATATTATGTTTTGAACATTTGTCCTTTACAAACTGGGGTCAGCCATTATAACAATATAATGTACATCTTTCTGTGTTAATAATCCTGAAGGGATATGTCTGTTGCAAAAGATCAAAGAGAAAAGAACTGAGCCAAGTTTCTGGTTTTAAATGTCCTTGTGTACCATTTCAGGCTATTGATGGAACTGCCTCACAAACACTTTTGTTTTCATGTCAGTGCTAATGAAGTTTGGTTGATGAAGAATGAATCTCAACTGGGGACGATGGAAGATGTGAGGCACTTGTGTCAACCTCTGGCCATGTTGGAGTTCAAACTGTAATGGTTAATCTAGGGATCCCTAACTGCCAACTGTCTTGATACAAGTGTTACTGATCCCCACACCCAGAGCCGTTCTACCCTCACCGTCTCCTAAACATAAATACAACGAGATAGAAACTTGGATGTACACGTTTTCATAATCCCTGAGGCGGAGATTTCCCACCCCCAGGCCACACCACCTGACAGACATGAGGAGTCATTCACAATTGGATCGTAAGTAACTGAGCGGGAGTGGATGATCCTAAGATGTGAAGAAGGTGGTCCAGTGGAGCAGATTGGGAGTGGAATCAGCATGGAGATGTATGTGTGTGGTGTACGTATGTGGTGTATATGTGTGTGTGTGTGCGTATATGTGTTGTATGTATGAATGTGGTGTAGTGTGTGTGTGTGTGTGTGTGTGTGTGTGGAATCTGGTGACATTTCTGAGGTGTGAAATATGGGGCAATGAGTGTGCACCGACTTTCCAACAGAGTGTCTTATGTACACTTAGCCTCGCCCTATCCCCATAACTTTATATATTACCCAGCTAATCCCCCTAACCTACACATCTTGAAAACTAAGGGGCAATTTACCATGGATAATTTCCCTAACCTACACGTCTTGGGACACTAAGGAGCAATTTAGCGTGTTTAGCAATCCATCTAACCTGCACATTTTTGGTCTGTGGGAGGAAACCAGAGACTTCACACAGACTGTGACCCAGTGCTGGAATTGAACCTGGGTCTCTGGCACTGTGAAGGCAGCAGTGCCAACCATTGTGCCCTAATCATTCTTTATTAACATCCACTCCGGTAAAGTGGGCAGCAAGAGAGCATCCAGAGTTGGTAGACAAGCACAGCAAGTAATCAGGAAAGCTAATAGAATGTTATCATTTATTGTGAAGGGAATTGATTATTAAAGTAGGGGGATTATGGTTCAGTTGTACAGGCATGGCTGAGGGGAGTGTGTACAGTATTGGTCTCCTTATCAAAGGAAAGACATAAATCTGATAGAAATAGTTCAGAGAAAGTTTATGAAACTAATGCCAGTAATGAATGGGTTGTATTGTGAGGAAAAGTTGGAAATGTGAGGTGTGTATTCACCAGAGTTCAGAAGAGTAAGAGATGACTTGATCGAAACCATTAAGTTTTGACAGGATGGATGTGGAAAGAATGTTTTCTCTTGTCAGAGAATCTAGAACCAGGGGGTCACTCTTTAGGAATAAGGGGTCACCCATTTCAGATGGAGATGAGGAGAAATGTTTTCTCCCAGAGAGTGGTGAGTCTGGCATGTCCTTGCCCCAAATGCAATGGAAAAAGAGGCTAGGAATATTTTTAAGGCAGAGTTAGATAGATTGTTAATTAATAAGGGGGTGAAAGGTTATCAGGGATAGATCAAACAGTGGGGTTGAGGCTGTAATTAGATTCACCAAAGATCCTTCGACAGCACCTTCCAAAGTCACAACCACCTCCGACTAGAAGGACAAGGTTGCAGATACATGGGAGCACCACCTGCAAGATCCCCTCCAAACTCTCACTTGGAAATATATCACTGTCCCTTCGCAGTCACTGGTCAAATTCCTGGAATTCTCTCCCTGATGGTATTGTGGGTCAACCCAAAGACCTGCAGCTCACTATCTTCTCAAGGGCAACTAGGATTGGGCAATAAATGCTGGACATTATTCAATTCAAAGTTATATTTTTGTGTCAAATATATTCATCAGATCTCATCTATATGAGCTAAAGGACTGGAATATTAATCCCAAATGAGTATATTTGTGAATTGTAATGTGAAGTAGTGCCTCCAGAAATTCTGAAGTCATAAAGTGACAGATTATTCTTACTATAAATGCCTTCAATAGTCAGATGCCAGCGAGGATGGTCCCAATCATGGTTCAAATGGGGTTACACTCGATAGCTCAAGAGTGGGAAGGTTGTGGAATCACCAAATATCCCTAGACAGCACCTTTTAAACCCATGATCACTTCCATCTCGAAGGACATGGGCAGCAGATACATGGGAACACTATCATCTGCAAGTTCCTCTGCAAGTCACTCACCGTCCTGATTTGGAAATATATCGCTGTTCCTTCACTGTCACTGGGTCAAAATCCTGGAATTTCCTCCCTGACATAACACAACCCACAGCACGTGATTTACAATTCAAGAAGGCAGCTCACCACCACCTTCTCAAGGGCAACTCGGGATAGGCAATAGATGCTGGCCAGCCAGCGACACCCATACCCCATGAATGAATTAAAAAAAAGTCCCAGTCCAGGAACCTTATGTACATTGGCTTACTTTCCCAATGCTGTAATGAGGGAGTATTGCAGTGTCCAATTTCTTAAACTGAGGCCACAGCTGCCCTCTTGGGCACATTCTGAGTCCAAATCAATACTTGTCCCTCAAACAACATCACTAAAACAGATTATCTGGTCATCATCACTCTATATCTGTTGGAGTTGGCTGTCTGTAAATTGGCGGTTGCATTTCGTACATCACAAAAGTGTCTGTGCTCTAAAACTACAAAGTACTTTGGGATGCCCTGAGACTTTGGAAGCTGCTCTGTAAATACTGTTACGCACGTTGCCGCGTAGCCCTTTTAAGGGAATGGGTCATGTGACCTGGGGTGTGGGGTGAACTGGTCGGGAATCACCCCGAGAGGATTTTTGATGGGAGTGTGGAACAAGTAGACTGCAATGAAGATCTCAGTTTCCTGATGCCTGGTTGTGGCATAGCTCTCGGGAGTAAGGAATTTAACAAATACAAGTTCTCTCTCTTGTGATAACAAATTAACAATAGCACTTCTGTAATCTCTTAACAGCCAATGACATGGTCACATCACCATTCCACCTAGCCAGTATCTTAGATGTCCCAGCTCCAGTGAAGCACCAGGGAGCCTGGCAAAATAATTCCTCCCACACAAATAATATATTCTCCAAGACCACCAGATACTGAGCAACCTCCAGTCCAATTTGATTAACATTGTTTAAGGGGAAGCAGAAAATGTTCCCCAAGTTCTAGTCAACATTCATCCTTATTTGATCTGATTTATTATTGTCACATGTCTTAGCATACAGTAAAAACTATTGTGTCTTGTGCTTTACAGACAAAGCACACTGTTCATAGAGAAGGATAGGAGAGGGCACAGAACGTAGTGTTAGAGTTTAGAGAAAGATCAACTTACTATGAGGTAGGTCCATTGAAAAGTCTGATAGAAACAGGGAAGAAGCTGTTCTTGAGCTGGTTGGCATGTAATCTCGACTTTTGTAACTTTTTATCAACGGAAGAAGGTGGAAGAGAGTATGTCCGGACTGTGTCGGGACCTGAATTATGCTGGCTGCTTTTCTCAGGTAGTGGCAAGTGTAAGTATGTATAACCAACATAGCCATAATTGGGTTGGAAAATCTCACCCATTGTGTATCCCAACTTAATGCAAGAAGTTACCTTTCTTATCAAAGATGGCTGTGACACAGCAGCAGCCTCCACTTCAAGAGATACACTGCAGCACCAGAAGATGATGTCACGAGAAAAATAGTCTGACAATTTTCAATTGACTTCCATCCTCAACAACTATTCTGTGGGAGAGTTCCAGATGCTCATTACTCATTGGGTGAAGAAATGCTTCTTAACATCATCCCCAACTGCCCAGCTCCAATTTTAGGATATTCCCATTGTTCTGGATTCTTCCTCCCCCCCACACCCCACCATAGAAACATAAAATACCAGTAGGCCATTCAGGGCCTACAAGCCTACTCCATCATTCATCTTGATCATGGCCTATCATCCAACTCAATAGTCTGTTCTCACATTCCCCTGTATGCTTTGAGCCCCTTCATCCCAAGTGCTATATCTAACCGCCTCTTGAAAACATACAGAGCTGAATTTTCCCATCCCATTTGCCAAGGGAATTGTAGTGGGGGAGGATGGGGGGGATGTGGGCAAACCATGGAAAGGTCTGTCAACTTTGGGCAGGAATTTCCAGCCTCGGGGTGAACGTGGCCAGAAAATTCCACCACAATGTTTTGGCCTCAACTGTTTTTCTGTGGTAAAGAATTCCACAGGCTAATCACTCTCGTGGAGTTGCAGGGATAGCGCCTGGGTGGGATTTGGCTGGTGCAGACACGATGGGCCAAATAGCCCCATTTTGCACCGTCGGGATTCACTGATGCTATGTAAACTGCCTACCATGGCAGTATTATATGCAGGTCATACTGAGAGAAGGTGGGCTATTTCGTTATAGGTAAGATGAAAAATATACTTAGTGAGGAATTATCATAACTAATTCCTATAAGGTCCCTCATTCTAAGTAAGATGAAGGCAAAAGGTGCAAAGATTTAGAGTTACTCATGTAATTGAGCCTCCTTAGAAACTGGCGGACAAGGTTCACACCTTGGGACATAGCAATAATTATTCTTTCCACGCTAAATATATGCATAGAACATGGAACATAGAACATTACAGCGCAGAACAGGCCCTTCGGCCTTCGATGTTGCGCCGACCAATTAAGAAAAAGCAATGATCCTCTAACCTAAACCATTCCCTTTTCATCCATAAACTTATCTACTAATCTCTTAAACGCCACCAAACTTGGCACATCTACAACTGCAGCAGGCAGGGCATTCCATACCCTTACCACCCTCTGGGTAAAGAACCTACCTCAGACATTCATTCTATAACTACCACCCCCTAATTTAAAGCTATGTCCCCTCGTGCTAGCTTTCTCCATCCTAGGAAAAAGGCTATCACTGTCCACCCTATCTAAACCTCTAATCATCTTATATGTTTCAATAAGGTCTCCTCTTAGCCGCCTTCTTCCTGTCCCTTTTACAGAAGGGACATGTCTGTCCCTTCTGTAAAAACATCATGAGTTCACACAATGAAGGCCTGTGGGCAAACCGCTGCTATCGCCTATGCTGTTTCTCCATAGACAAGAGCTGCCTTTTCACCTGAGTGTTAGTTTACTATAACGCAAATCATACAGAATCCATGAAGAATTAAAATATCATAGGAATATAGGAGCAGGAGTGGGCCACTCGGCCCCTCGAGCCTGCTGCCCCATTCAATAAGATCATGGCTTTTTTTTGTCATTCGTAGGATGTGGCGTCACTAACTTTGAATTGAATACTAATTGCTGATATTTTTAATCTTGATTTTCAATGCTATTAATGATCGTATTTCATCACATTACTTCTCTGAAATGGTTTACGGATTATCCAGATTTTCATATCACACTACTAAGATACTCCTGCAATCAGAAGTCCATAGACCTCATCCACTTGAGACTCAACATTGAGTTGATTTGAGTACCACTTGCTTCGAGCTGTAAGGAATAGCAGTAATAATCTGCCATCATTGCCATTGCATTAACTGGTGCATACATAAACAATACATCGACATGGATCCTTCATCCCTACCTTTCCTACATTCATCACCACCCGAACAAATCAAACAATGGTAGGATGAGGGGCTTCAGCTGCAGAAACTGGGTCTATCTTGGAGTACTTGGAGTATTGTGTACAGTTCTGGTCCCCGCATTATAAGAAAGATGTGGAGGCATTGAAGAGGGTACAGAGGAGGTTTACCAGGATGTTGCCTGGTATGGTGGGAAGGTCTTATGAAGAGAGGCTGAGGGATTTGAGGTTGTTTTCATTAGAAAGAAGGCGGCTAAGAGGAGACCTTATTGAAACATATAAGATGATTAGAGGTTTAGATAGGGTGGACAGTGATAGCCTTTTCCCTAGGATGGAGAAAGCTAGCATGAGGGGACACAGCTTTAAATTAAGGGGTGATAGTTATAGGACGGATATCAGAGGTAGGTTCTTTACCAGAGGGTGGTTAGGGAGTGGAATGCCCTGCCTGCGGCAGTTGTAGATGCGCCAAGTTTGGTGGCGTTTAAGAGGTTAGTAGATAAGTTTATGGATGAAAAGGGAATGGTCTAGGTTAGAGGGTCACTGCTTGTTCCTAATTGGTCGGCGCAACATCAAAGGCCGAAGGGCCTGTTCTGCGCTGTAATGTTCTATGTTCTATGTTCTATCTGTCCATCTCTGAGGGGAAAGGGGAATTCCTCAGGGAATGCAGCACAATTAGTTTGCTGCCTCACAGTGCCAAGGACCTGAGTTCAATTCCCAGCTCAGGTCACAGTCTGTGTGGATCTACACATTCTCCTTGTGTCTGCATGGGTTTTCTCCAGGCTTTCCAGCTTCCTCCCACAGTCCAAAGATATATAGGTTAGGTGAATTGGTCATGCTAAATTGCCCCTTAGTGTCAGAGGAACTAGTTCGAGTAAATGCATGGAGTTATGGGGATAGCACCTGGTTGGAATTGTGGTCCGTGCAGACTCGATGGGCCTCCTTCTGCACTGTAGGATTCGATGCTGTGCCACAACATTTTCCTAATCCCTTCACCAGCACAACTACTGGGTATGTGCTTATCATTAGATTCAGGAGGTAGACATATCGTCGGTGGTCCCAGGTAGCTATGACAGCTGAGGTCACTACTAATCTGAGGCTAGATCTATGCGGAGCCCCAGACAGATAACAGTCTTCTAGAATTAGCGCACTGAACTTACTGGAGCTGCAGTAAGACGTGAGGGAACCATCTGATGAAACTGTAAAGGATAAAGAGGGAGTCAATTCAGGCCATGTGTACTGACATGCCACAGGTATGTGCAGTGTCAATTCCCTCCATGGAGAGACGAATCCAGCAGACCTTGAAGAAGATGCCGGAAGTATGTCCAAATTTACAAACCGTCACCTTGTCCTGGAGCTTTATGCAGCCAATTAGACCATAAAACCTTAAGATATAGAAGCAGAATTGAGTCACTTGGCCCATAGATTCTGCTCTGCTATTCAACCATAGCTTAAAAGTTTCTCAAACCCATTTTCCCAACTTTGGAGTATAGACACTGTGTGGCACAGAGGCACAATGGTTAGCACTGCTGCCTCACAGCACCTGGGAACAGGGTTCAATTCCTGGCTTGAGTCAGCACATGCTCCCCGTTTCTGCGTGGGTTTCCTCTGAGTGCTCCAGTTTTCTCCCACAGTCTGAAAGATGGTTAGGTGCAAATTTAGGCACTAAGTTCTCTCTCAGTGTACCCGAACAGGCACTGGAGTGTGGTGACTCTGGGGTTTTCACAGTAATTTTGTTCTGTGTTAACGTAAGCCTACTTGTTTAATAAATAGAAAAAAATGCATGTGACAATAAATCAAGTGACTGTCCATGTGAGGTTTGCACATTCTCCCTATGCCTATATTGGTTTCCTCCGAGTGCTCCAGTCTCCTCCCACAGTACGAAGATATGATGGTTAAGTAGATTGACCATGCTAAAATTGCTCCTTAGTATCGGAGGACTAGCTAGAGTAAACGCTTAGGGCAATAAATCTGGGTGGGATTGTGGTCGGTGCAGATTCAGTGAGCCAAATGGCTTCCTTCTGCACTGTAGGAGTCCCTGATTTTTTTTGATTTGTTTCCATAACTTTTGATTCCCTTACCAATCAAGAACTGGTCTTTCCCTGCCTTAAGTACACTCAATAACTTGCCTCCACGGTAGTAAGGCGGAGTCTTTGCCAGGTCCTCCTTCTTCTCAAGCATCAGGAAATACTCTGTTCCACCTTCTTCCGTTGAAAATGAAAGTCGGAGGTTACATGCCAACCAACTCAAGAACAGCTTCTTCCCTGCTGCCATCAGACTTTTGAATGGACCTACCTCGTAGCAAGTTGATCTTTCTCTACACTCTAGCGATGACTGTAACACTACATTCTGCACTCTCTCCTTTCCTTCTCTATGAACGGTATGCTTTGTCTGTAAAGCACAAGACACAATAGTTTTTACTGTATGCTAAGACATGTGACAATAATAAATCAGATCAAATAAAGATGAATGTTGACCAGAACTTGGGGAAAATTTCCTGCTTCCCCTTAAACAATGTCAATCAAATTGGACAGGGGTGTTGCTCAGTATCTGGTGGTCTTGGAGAGTATATTATTTGTGTGGGAGGAATTATTTTGGCAGACTTCTGTGGCTTCACTGGAGCTGGGACATCTAAGATTCTGCTAGGTGGAATGGTGATGTGACCATGTCATTGGCTGTTACGAAAGGGTGTGCCTTTCTAGGGAAGAGGAGTGAGTGTCTTTCAATATTGGGGAGCTGTTGTTAGGACAATCTGGCCCCAGCCAGTGGCTCCTCAGCCTCTCTGCCTGTGACTCCAACCTCCAGTGGCTGTGATGTCCGAAGAGGGTCCTGTCCCTGTACAGGAGTCTAGAGCTGTGAACAACAAACCGTTTCTTAATTCTAGTCCTCTCTGGGATATCAGGAATCATGTAGCTTCCTTAACTTGGTCTGCTTCCTGGCATTGCATTGACCGATACGGGCCTTGATCTCATTGCTTGCGTTTGCCAGGAGGAGCACTTTTTGATTTGATTTATTACTGTCACATGTATTACCATATAGTGAAAGGTATTATTTCTTGTGCAGTGTATAGACAAAGCATACTGTTCATAGAGTGCATAGGGGAGAAGGAAAGAAGAGGCTGCAGAATGCAGTGTTACTGTCATAGAAGAGAAAGATCAGCTTAATATAAGGTAGGTTCATTCAAAAGTCTATTGGCAGCAGGGAAGAAGCTGTTCTTGAGTTGGTTGGTACGTGATCTCAGACTTTTGATTTGATTTGATTTATTATTGTCACGAGTGTTAGTATGCAGTGAAAAGTATTGTTTTTTGCGTGCTATACAGGCAAAGCATACTGTTCATGGAGGAAGAAAGGATAGAGTGTAGAAGATAGTGTTACAGTCATAGCTAAGGTTTGAATTAGAGCACTGTTAGAGAGTTGAAAAGAATTTGAATAAAATTTTAGAATAGAAGCAGAACAAGAGTAAAAGATGGAATTGGAGGATATTTTTTGTATCTTATTCCTGACAGAAGTAGGTGGAAGAGAGTACGTCGGGGTGAGTGGGGTCTTTGATTCTGCTGGCTGCTTTTCCAAGGCAGTGGAAAGTGTAGACGGAGTCAATGAATGAGAGGCTGACAATGGACTTCATTCACAACCCATTATAGTTTCTTGCAATTTTGATCGCTCCTCTTTCTTCTTCAGACTCTCTTTGAAGAACATTTGATGCTCATACAGACCGTGACATTTTCCAGATTCAAAAGGAAGCAACAACACAGATTGCTCTAGAAGTCATCGAACTGCCAGATACCAGAATTGCGGAGGGTGAGACTCGCAGAATGTCATTCTCTATTGGCTCGGATGGGATTTTACAAGCCTCAGGTGGATGAGGCGATAAAATTCCAGCAACTGAATCTGGCATCTTGCTCAGATCAGGCAAACTACACAACGAGAAGCAATTCTCTGAGTGCTGCAGGATGCAGTGATGAGATGATGTCCTGAAACCATCAAACACACACCTGTTGCTCCAAACCAGCCTTGGGCATACAGAGAGAAACATTGAATTTGCCATTGACAATGAACTGGACCAGCCAGAAAAATATTGTGGCAAAAGGGTGACTTGGATAGACGGAGTTGAAATGATTGCCCAAGGTGTACATCTTGTACAAAGGGACATCACCATGAAAAGAACTGGGGAAAAAAAACCATCAGGAATGAAGTCTAGTCTGTGGTCATTTGTCATATCTTTGTACCCTGATCATCCATCAGTACTTCCAGTGCTGATGGATCATTGGATACCCCTTGCTATTTGTGCTGATATTCATCCAGAGCAATAGAAATGCCAAACAGAATGTGAAACCATCTGTACCTCCCAAATGGTATCCAGAAGCTAGTCAGGAAACTGCTACTCTATCTCATTTTGCTTGCCAATAACCATCCTTCACATCTAGGGTGGCGTGGGCCAGTGAGATTGTTCCAAAGTTTTATTGATGACTGTTGGATCTAAGTGCACGCTCTGCTTACCAGATTTTATCCCCCCCTCTGTTTCTGTGCTGCTAATCCTATCAGGAATTGACACTGGTTCCCAAGTTTTCAGACTCTGCTATCTTTGTATTTTGGGCTAGAATTTGAGGGCAGCCAGGACTTTCCACGGATGATGCCGACTCAACCTCACACTTTCGTCCACTCCATTATTGTGGCACAAATGGACTTACATTAACACTGCAATGAAGTTGCTATGAAAATCCCTTAGCTGCCACGCTCCGGAATCGGGTACACTGAGGGAGAATTTAGCTTGACCAATGCAATTAACCTCCACATCTTTTGGAGGAAACCGGAGCACTTGGAGGAAACCCTACCCAGGCGCAGGGGGAATATGCAGACTCTGCACAGACAGTGACCCAAGCCAGCAATCGAACCTGGGCTCTTGGCGCTGTGAGGTAGCAGTGCTAACCACTGTGCCACTGTGCTGCCCAGTATATCCACCAACACACTTTTGCAAGCTATCAGGATATGTCCAGTAGCCAATGTCTTATCAGACTGAAACATAGCAAATTTCTTTGGTTAGGCGGAGGGTTACCAGTCTAAGTTTTTGACTTGTTTCAGCTAAAAGCTAAAGAGATTTAAGACATAGATAGATAAGTTCTTGATTGATAAGGGCATCAAGGGTTACAGGGAGAAGGCAGGAGAATGGGGATGAGAATCATATTAGCCATGATTGAATGGTGGAGCAGACCCAATAGGACGAATGGCCTAATTCTGCTCCTTTCTCTTATGGTCTTATGGAAATGAAACAATTATGCTTCATGACTACTATCTGAATCTGATGATCTTCTTTCTTCCCTGTAATAAGTCAGGAGCCGGGTGGAAAAGCACAATGCTTTAATGCACAAAATAAAGTAAAGCAAAAACCACAAGCCTGTTGTGAACACAATCAGGCCCCAACTGGGACAATGTAATAATGGACCCACTCAGGGGCCTGCTTTATACGGCGCTCAGTGTGCGAGCTCCACCTGGTGTGTTAATTACTAATCCCCATGGAGCTCATGTTCAACTAGTCCTACAGAGTGACCAATTGGTGATTCCGTGGAGTCCTGGGAGATTATCACATTCCGAATGTGTGAGTCACTCTGCTCCGTTTACCCTCTTTGTGTCAGCACTGTTCAAGCATTTTGTCCCAACTTTGCCTTTAATGGCATCATTGTTGAGCCACCATCTCGAGTTGCTTGACACAGGCCTGTGAAGCTTGTGATATTGCCTGTAGCACTCATGTCTATCTGACACTTGATATTCAGTTGGTGCTCTTCTTTTATAGTCATTATTCTAAAAGTCAAAATCCATTTTAACCTTGAGACTTGATGGTGCCAACTTGTTCAAGGGTGTAGAGTGACTCACCAGCATCATCATCCATCATCTCTCCATCAACCATGGACTTATTTTTCTTCTTTCCAGCACAACACTTTATGTAAATTGATGCAACTACTTGGAGATGGAATGCAGATCCCCCCGCATTGGACATGCGACCGTTCTTTTAGTGTGATGTCCTCTGCAAAATTGACTTCCAGTACTCTCGTTCTGATAAGTCTGCTGACTGTTCTATAAACTAGTCTTTATCTTCTTCATTGAGGGTGGCACAGTGGCACAGTGGTTAGCACTACTGCCTCACAATGCCAGGGACCATGGTTCGATTCCCAGCTTCGGTCACTGGTTGTGTAGAGTCCATACGTTTTCCCCATATCTGCTTATGTTTCCTCCGGGTGCTCCAGTTTCCTCCCACAGTCCAAAAGATGTGCTGGTTAGATACATTGACCATGCTAAATTCTCCCTCAGCATACCCAAACAGGCACTGGAGTGTGGCACCTAGATTCATTGCAATGTTAATGTAAACCTACTTGTGACAATAATAAATAAACTTTAAACTTGACTCGTGTAGGGAATGTTTGAACTGGCTACCAACATCATAGAATCCCTACAGTGCAGGAGAGGCTGTTTGGCCCATTGAGTCTGACCCACACTGCCCTATCCCCCTAACCTGACACATTTACATGGCCAATCCCTCTAACCTACACACCTTTACACACTAAGGAGCAACTTAGCATATTGCAGTGGAAAAGAAAGAGAAATACAAATTTCAGGTCCTCAAGCCTGTACCAACAAATGGGTAGATCGGCACCTTCAATCTATTTGTTTGTCTTATTTCCTATAAGACAAAATAACCTTTCTGAAAGCAAAGTCTATTATCTCACTTTTGATATTTGTAATTGACTCCCAGACACTCCACCCCCATGTTAACAATTCTTGTGACTGGCTGAATCCCGGATTTCCACTACCTTTTGTCATGGCAATGGAGTGGGATAAATTAGGTGTCTCCTTCAAAGAGTCAAGATGGGCATGGAGGGGCTGAATGACCTCCTTCTTTCCTTCACAATTCGATAATAGATCACCCGTCTATACTGAGTTAATGCTCTAAGTGCAGACAGAAATACATTTCTGATATTTACCCCTCAAATATAAATGGTTAATTCAGATTCAATCAGGAACATTTTTCTTTGGGTACTTTGCCCAAGCAATCTGGGAGCTAGCCAATTCTCACCCAGCAAGCAGAGAGAAAACATCGACAAGTTTTTGTTCATAGTTATATTAAGATGAAAAGAAAAACAAGGAAAGGAACAGAGTCATTGAAAGAGAGATTTGATAATGACTATGATACATCACAGACTGCAGAAGGGTAAGTAAGTTGTGTCTAAGTTAGAATCAAGGGAGGGACAGGATTCTATAATCTATAAAATGGAATTAGAAGCGGTTGCAGAAATAGCATTTGACATCATTCATGTTATGGTTTCTGAATGTTTGCATAACCTTCTGGTAAATAAACCTTAGGGGGCCAAACTGAAATACATTTACAGATTCTTATGCAGCCCAGGGAGTAAATTGCAGGAACTCTGGCGTACATCATCCAGAAATCAGTGAACACTGAAACAGCAGCTGGAAATTGGAGAAATGCAAACATATCAGTGTGTTTTTTTCAATGCACTGTAAGTCACGCAGAAAATTGCAGACCAATGAGTTTCCTGGCCTTTGACAGTAGCATTATGTAAAACCTGATTGAAGTTAAATTCATAGAACATCAATAAAATAAATCTGGAATATGAAGTTAGTCTCAGTAACGGTGATCATGAAACCATCATCGATTGTTGTAAAAACATATCCAGTTTGTGAATGTGCATTACTGAAGGAAATCTGTCTCCTAGAACAGGTCAGAGGCTAGAAATACTGCACTGGGTAACTCATCCCCTGATTCCCCAAGGCCTGCCCACCATCTACAAGACACAAGGCAAGATTGTGATGGAACATTCCCAATTTGCCTGGATGGAGGCAGCTCCAACAACACTCAAGAAGCTTGACACCATCCCGGATAAAGTAGGCAGCTTGATTGGTATCCCATCTAGAAACATCCACTCCCCCTACCACTGACAAATGTGGCAGCCATGTGTAGCATCTAGAAGATGCACTGCAGAAATTCACCAAAATTCCTTTGGAAGCACCTTCCAACCTCATGACCAGCTAGACGGACAAGAGTAGATATCTGGAAACACCACCACCTGGAGGTTCCCTTCCAAGCCACTCACCATCCTGACTTGGAAATATATCGCTGTTCTTTCACTGCTGATGGACCAAATTCCTGGAACTTCCCCCACCATTAGCACAGTGGGTGTACCTACACCACAGGGATTGCAGCAGTTTATCTTCACCTTCTTAAAGGCAACTAGGGATGGGCAATAAATGCTGGTCTAGCCAGTGACACCCAAATTCCATAAATGAATAGTTTTAATCCTTACCCAGGCTGACCTACATGTAATTCCAGACCTAAAGCAATGTGACCGACTCATTCTTAACTGACCTCTGAAATGGCCAAGCAAGCCACTCAGTTCAAGGGTAATTAGGGATGGGCAATAAATGCTGGTCTGGTCAGTGATGGCCACACCACAAGAAAAAAATCACACCGTTCAACAAGATGAGGTAATGTTAACATAATTTCTGGTTTTGTTTGAGATTGTGATAAGAACATAAGAACTAAAAGCAGGAGTAGACCATCTGACCTCTCGAGCCTGCTCCGCCATTCAATAAGATCATAGCTGGTTTTTTTTTTGTGGACTCAGCTCCACTTACCCACTGCTTGCCATAAGTCTTAATTTCTCTTCTGTTCAAAAATGTATCTATCCTTGTCTTAAAAACATTCAATGAGGTAGCCTCATCTGCTTCACTGGATAGGGGATTCTACAGATTCACAACCCTTTGTGTGAAGAAGTTCTCCTCAACTCAGTCCTACATCTGCTTCCCCTTATTTTGAGGCCATGCCCCCTAGTTCTAGTTTCACGTGCCAATGGAAATAACTTCCCTGATTCTATCTTACCTATTCCCTTCATAATCTTATATGTTTTTATAAGATCTCCAACAATTGTGCTGTTGGTGGGGGGATTGCTTCTGAATTTCAATGAGTATAGCCCCAGTCTACTCAATCTCTCCTCATAAACCAATCCTCCCAACTCCAGAATTAACCTAGTGAATCTCCTCTACACCCCCTCCAGTGCCAGTATATCCTTTCTCAAGTAAGGAGTTATTTGTATCTTCCACTGTGAAGACTGACACAAAATTCAATATTTCAGCCAATTTCTCATTTCCAGTTATTACATTCCCGCTTCTCATCCTCTAAAGGACCAATGTTTACTTCAGCCACTCTTTTTTATTTTATATATTTGTAGAAACTTTTGCTATCTGGTTTCATATTCTGAGCTAGTTCAGTCTCAGAATCCATCTTATTTTTCTTTATAGCATTTTTCGTGGCTTTCTGCTGACCTTTAAAGATTCCCCAATCCTCTAGTTTCCCACTAATTCTTGTCACTTTATGCATTTTCTTTGAATTTGAAATCCTCCTTTATTTCTTTAAATATCCATTACTGATTATCTCTTTTTCTGCAGTCTTTCCTCATCACCGGTATATATTTTTGCTGAGTATTGTGAAAGATCATTTTGAAAGTCCTCTTGTTCCTCAATTGTCTCACCATAAAGTTTTTGCTCCCAGTCTACCTTAGCCAACTCCTCCCTTATCCATTGAAATAGCTTGATATGGATAAGTCAGTGAATGTAATGTACTGAGATTTCTGTAAGATCTTCAATACAGTTAGAAACATAATTAAAGTTAAAAATTAAAGCTTATTTATTAGTCACAAACAAGGCTTACATTAACACAACAATGAAGTTACTGTGAAATTCCCCTAGTTGCAACACTTTGGCACCCATTTGGGTTAGTGCATCTAACCAGCACATCTTCAGAATGTGGGGGGAAACCAGAGCACCAGGAAGAAATCCACACAGACATGGGGAGAACATGTAAACTCCACACAGACAGTGACCTAAGCCAGGAATCAAACCCAGGTCCCTGGAGCTGTGAGCAGCAGTGCTAACCACTGTGCCACCGTGTCAACTAAAAGCAGGACTGGGCCATTCAGCCTTTTGAGCCTACTCCACCCGCCTTTCATTATGATCACGGCTAATCATCAAATTTAGTATCCTGATTCCACACTCCCCCACTATCCCCTGATCCCTTTAGTCCTAGAACTATATCAAATTTTTTCTTGACATTACACAACATTTTGGGCTCAACTATTTCCTACGGTGGTGAATTCCACACTTTCACCGTCTCCGGGTGAAGAAATTTTCCCTTTACTTCAGTTCTGAAAGGTCCTCACATGATAACTCCTAGTTCTTGACTCCCCCACCATTGGGAAAACTCTTCCTGAATCTATCCTGTCTAACCCTGTTAGAATTTTATAAGTTCCTATGCGATGCTCTCGCACTCTTCTGAAATCCAATGAATACAATACTAACCTTGGAAAGGCTGGGACTAAAAATAAAGGACACGGGGAATATTAGATAAAGGTGAAGCTACTTTGAGTAGCTGTATAGTTGGTTGACTGACATATCACAGAGGCTGATAGTACAGTATTAGCATCAGTCCAGGGGTTTATTATTAGTGGCATCCTGCGAGGTCTAACTGGAATCTCTTTTCTTGAGTAGCTTTAGAAATGATCTGGAAAGTCACAAGTTTAGTAGTTTATAAATGTTATAAAAGATGATGGATTTCAAAGGTGGCTAACTTGTAAAAGGATTTGGGAATTGGACAGACATGTGTCAGATCAAATTCAATGTGGCAAATTGCAAAAAGGAATCCAGGAAGGGGCAATTATTTAAGAGGAAATAATTTGTAAGGAAAATAGAAGCAATCTGAGCATCCTAGCTGACAGTGGTTATTGCAACCATACTTAACGGCAGCGAGTAATCAATGTCAAGTGCAGGGACATCATCCCCTACTCATGGTGTCAAAGGAATCTCTGCCCATCAGAGAGAGACAAGCTTTGGCAACTCACAGCCTAAAGTGCCCCTACTCTGAAAGATCTAGGCAAAGAGGCATAACCTCTATAAATTACCACAGCTGGTACAGGGATTGAACCCTTGTCATTGGCATCATTCTGCACCACACAAGGGAAGGCGATGGTTGAGTGGTATCATCGCTGGATTATTAATCCAGAAACTCAGCTAATGTTCTGGGGACCTGGGTTCGAACCTCACCATGACTTCAATAAAAAATATCTGGAATTAAGAAACTTAATTCCAAATCTTAAGATGGGCTTCATGGTAGCACAATGGTTAGCACTGCTGCTTCACAACTCTGGGAACCTGGGTTCGATTCCCGGTTCGGGTCACTGCATGTGTGGAGTTTGCACTTTCTCCCTGTGTCTGCGTGGGTTTCCTCCGGGTGTTCCCGTTTCGTCCCACAGTCCAAAGATGTGCGGGTTAAGTTGATTGGCCATGCTAAAAAATTGCCCCTTAGTGTCCTGAGATGCGTAGATTAGTGGGATTACGGGTAAAATATGTAGGGATTTGGGGGTAGGGCCTAGGTGGGATTGTGGTTGGTGCAGACTCGATGGGCCAAAGGGCCTCTTTCTGCACTGTAGGGTTCTTTGGTCTATGATCTACTGATGACCATGAAACCATTGCAGAAAGAGGATTTTCGGCCCACTGAGTCTGCACTGCTATTCGGCAAAGCATTTTACCCAGGCCTTAACCCTGTAACGCCACGTATTAACCTGCACATCTTGGGACACTAAGGGGCAATTTAGAATGGCTATTCCACTTAACCTGCATGTCTTGAGACACTAAGGGTCAATTAAGCATGACCAATCCCCCTAACCTGCGCACCTTTTGACTGTGGGGGGAAAGTGGAGCACTCGGAGGAAACCCACTCAGACATGGGAGAATATATAAATTTCACACAGGTATGTCCTCTGATTCTGATGTTTCTGCAACAAACAGCTTTGACTGCTTGGTGGGTTTTTTTTAAGTGGAGAGAAATTGTTCTGATTATGAAATGCGTTGATCTTTCTCATGGCAGTTTTTCTGTACCAGGATTGCACTGCCTTGGAAGCCAATCCAGTGGTTAGTCTGTAAGGAAAACAAGCTTCTTCGCGAGCATTCCCACAGTGCACTGGGCAGTCATCAGACAGCTGATCAGAAATGAATTTATTTAGCCTGAGCAGTCAGCTTGCTCTTTGTCACAGAGCCGGACTGCTCCCCGAGGAAATAAAATTACAGTCTTGACACATGTTGTCTCTTCAGCTGTGCAGATAATGAGTTGGCCTTTGAGTTGCACCAGTCTCGCAGCTCTGCCTTCAGTAAGCTCCATTCAAAACACAGAGCGATCACCTCCGACCCTGCGGTAGCCCCACGTCCATTGCGTGTCTGAACAGGGTACAGGTGCGAACTGTTCAGTAAATGAAACCAACTGGCTTCAAATATCACGCCACGTAGTGATTTAATTTACTTTTCTAACAGTGCTTTCAAGGCATACTCTCGTTAGGTGGATTTTTTACGGCTCAGGCGAAATCGGAAATTCATGCCCAATATCAATGGGTATTTCCATTGTCCATCTCTTGCCCTCTCCGAAACTGTGATGGGTGAGGTGGTAGAATTCCAATACTTATCTTGGTCTTCCTTTCATAGAATCCCTACAGTGTGAAGGAGGCTCTGACAAACGGGCATTTAGACTCAAAATGTTGGCATTATTCCGTCCCCAGAGATGCTGTCAGACCTGCTGAGATTTTCCAGCATCCACAGTATTTTGATTCTATCTCATTATCTTGGTCATGGAGTCAAACAGCGCAGAAAAGCCCCTTTCATTGATCGAGTCTGCACTGACAATAACTATGGGGCTGGAGATAGGGGAGGCGATGGTCAAGTAGTATTACCACTGGACTGTTAATCTAGAAACTCACCTGATATTCTGGGGGACCCAGGTTCGAATCCCATCATGGCAAATGGTGGAATTTGAATTCAATTAAAAAAAATCTGGAATTAAAAGCGGGATTTTTCAACCTCACTCATCCCAAAGCCATAAAAATCCTACCTGAGGTCAATGGATCTTTTCGTTGTTCACCCACTCCGGTTCCCATGGCAGGTGGGACGGTAAGATCCCGGCATAAGGGTCTGCTGGTGGCTGAGTCAATTGTTGGAGAAACCAACCTGGTTCACTGGTATACTTTAAGGGAGGAAATCTGCCGAGCTTACCTGATTAGGTGCATTGATGTGTGGTGACTAGGGGAATTTCACAGCAACTTCATTGCAGTGTTAATATAAGCCTTACTTGTGACTCATAAATAGATGTCTTTTTTTGGTCTGGCCTACATGTGACACAGCAATATGGTTGACTCTCAACTGCCCTCCAAGGGCAAATAGGAATGGGCAACAAATGCTTGCCAGCCAGCGATGCCTGTGGCCCACGACTAAATGAAAAAAAATAGAGAGTAGGGTGCTGCTCTGCCTTTAGTAAGCTCGATTTAAAACATGTAGTAAGTCAGCATAAGATACAGAAAATTCTGGATAACTCAGCAGTCTTGGCATCACTTGTGGAGATAGAAGCAGAGCGATTGCCTCGAGTGTAAATAATCCCTCTGTAGAACTGTAACCCAACATCTTTCTGTTTGTATACCTTTTGCATTTACATGTGATAAATGTTAATATAGAACATAGAACATTACAGCACAGAACAGGCCCTTCGGCCTTCGATGTTGTGCCGACCAAAATAAAAAGCAATGCCCCTCCAAACTAAACCATTCCCTTCTCTTCCATATACTTATCAATTAACCTCTTAAACGCCACCAAACTTGGCGCATCTACAACAGCTGCAGGCAGGGCATTCCACTCCCTAATCACTCTTTGAGTAAAGAACCTACCTCTGATATCCGTCCTATAACTCATACCCCTTAATTTAAAGCTGTGTCCCCTCGTGCACGTGTTCCTCGTGTTAGGAAGCCAAGTGCAGTAATGTAGTAATCATATTACCGTCCCTTTAAATTTCACTTGTGCTTATTTAAATGTTTGGTAAATGTTTATATGTGTGCACAAGATACGGCCTATTATTGTTTCCCTTTTCTCAGTCTGTCCCTTTTCCTTCATTGACTTTCTTTTCTCTTTTCTCTTTTCACATTTTACAGATTTATTTTCTTCCTTTCTCACAGTTCTCCAAATTCTAAATCTTTTCCACAGGCCTCACACCAGATCGACACACTTCACACACAATTGTTTCACTTTTAGTCTTCTGCTTGACTCCATTCGAGTCAGTTATGACGCCATGGTTAGCACTGCTGCCTCACAGCACCAGGGACACGGGTTCGATTCCCAGCTCAGGTCACCGTCTGTGCGGACTTTGCACATTCTCCCCGTGTCTGAGTGGGCTTCTTCCAGGTGCTCCGGCTTGCTCCCACAGTCGGAAAGATGAACTGGTTAGGTGCATTGGCCGTGGTATATTCTCCCTCAGTGTACTCGGACAGATGCCGGAGTGCGGTGACTAGGGGATTTTCACAGTAACTTCAGTGCAGTGTTAGTGTTAGCCAACTGATGACACTAATCAATAAACTTAACTGACTGGCTGCCCTTACTCCTCTACTTGCCACTCTGCACCTTCACCAAACTTATCTGCCATTCTATCACTCACCCAACGCCCTACCTCCTCACCCCCTCACCCACCCATTCTATCACCTTCTTACCTTCTCTTTATCCCTTTTCAAAGGGGCTCTGGGGCCTTGAAAGATACCAGAATACAGCAGCTAATGCCCACAAACAGGGGCTATGATTTGGCTCCCCCCCACCCCCGCTTATCGTCCTGCACTTGAGGAAAGAGCTGCCCGAACAGTTGCGGTATGCATTGCTGAGGAAGCCTGGTTTGGAATGAGGAATGTGGGGCTCTGGTGCAGGGTAAGTAACGAGGAAACAGAGCAGCAATCCAACAGTAATTGGTGCTGTGCAGAAGACTTGGCCACACTCCAAGTGTCAGTGATCACTTTGCTACCTCAGCCCATCCTTCCAAACCTTCCAAAGCTTGCCTGGATCTTGACCAACTAGAGAGAAAAAGCATGTGACTAACATTGGGGATCAATTGGTAAAATAACAGCACGTTAACCAACTCTTAATATGCAAATCAGACAATAGGCTCAGGGAATTAAGGGATATGGAATGATTTGTGAATCTTTAGAAATCTGCTGGCCAGGTTATAAGTCTACTATTTGCTCTGCACAACCTGAATCTCTTAACCTTTCTGTTATTTTTAAGGAATTGCCAGGGTTGTAAAAATCTTTACTCGGTTGCAAAGCCAGTGTACAGACAATGGATGGAGCAAACCCTTATGGTGAAATTTTACTGCCATTATTGCCATCATTTGAAATTTGGCACCCTTGTGTTTTTCCCAATGAGCGCAAGACTCAAAGCTTCAGTGACGTATCTCTGTTTTCAGCAATATTGGAATGGCATGGTGACGCAGTGGTTAGCACTGCTGCCCACAGAGCCGGGGAACAAGGTTCAATTCAACAGAATTCTCCGTTGGCCTTGGGAAGGATTTTAGGGGCCTCGCCCAAGCAAGGTCACAAAATACTGGCCTCAATCCATCTCCTTGTTTGCTTTGTCCTTGAAAAAGCAATTCAAATTCAAATGAAATCCAATTCCTTGTCCCCACAAGGGAGATAGACTCGATTCAAGCTGGCACGATAAGATATTGCACCCCACACTGGGCTTGATCTGACACATGATCTTAATCAACTGACCTGAATATTAACCCTCACCTGCCAGCTAAGTATTTTAGTTTTCCTATTAGACTCACCTCAGGAAGTTAGAGCTGGAATTTAACAGCCCAAGTATTCTTTTAACAATATAATAATTGCTATTGCAATGTTAATCAACCTTTCTGGCCCAGGAAGGAAATCATTTTGATTATGAGTGCAACTGCTAACTCACAGTGACAGGGGCCCGAGTTCAATTCCAGGTGACCATCAGGGTGGAGTTTGCACATTCTCCCCGTATCTGTGTGGGTTACCTCCGGGTGCTCCAGTTTCCTCCTACAGTTCAAAGATTCAATTGATTGGCTATGCTAAATTGTCTCTTCTCAGGGAATTTTCCCATTCTGCCTGCCACGAGAATCATAGTGGGCTGGAAAGTGGACCATGCAAAGGTCTATTGACCATGGTTGGGATTTTCCAATTTTGGGACCAGTGCTGGAAAATTCTGCCTTTAATGTCAAAGGGATTAGCAGGGTAAATATATGGGATTGTGGGTTTAGGGGCTGGGTAGGATTGTGGTCACTGCAGCCTCAATGGTCCAAGTGGCCTCCTTCTGCATTGTAGGTATTCTATGATGCTATGATACTAATGAGCTTTGATCAAAGTCACTGCTGCATACAATAATTACTGGGATATAGGGTCTGGAGAGAAACTACTCAAACTGAATGGGGTTCTAAGATAAAGAAAGAACTATCCCATTCACCCACAATCCAATGTTCCAAAGTGTTCTTTCTCCAATTGTTTACTCATTTGTTTACTGCTTATTTTTAAAACCCCTTCATTAATTAAATAGTAAGAGGAAATGGGTTTTAGCATTTTATTTAATCTGTGATTTCCAAACTTATCCCAACTCAAAGCTTCATGTAATTTTCCGATAACAGTTTGAATTTAAATATTAGTGCCGCAAGTAGGCTTACATTAACACTGCAACAAAGTTATTGTGAAAATCCCCTAGTCGCCACACTCTGGCGCCTGTTCGGGTACACTGAGGGAAGAATTAAGAATGGCCAGTGCATCTCACCAGTATATCTTTCGGACTGTGGGAGGAAACTGGAGCAAGCGGAGGGAACACATGCAGGCACAGGGAGAATGTGCAGAATCTGTACGGAGAATGACCCAAGCCGGGAATCAGACCCGTTTTCCAGCGCTGTGAGGCAGCAGTGCTGATCGCTGGGCCATCGTGCCACCCTGTCGCATTGAATGCGAAAGTTATATTTCATCTATTTGGGCCCAATTGAGAGCAATGGGAGTCAGAGGAAGTGTGATCAAAGAATTATGACCATTAGATACTTCTCAGATGCATCATTTTGTTTCTGCTTGTCACTCCGATTGCATCACCACTTGCATTGGAAGCTTTACAATCAAAGGAGGCATATTTTTCAACTCTTTGCAATCAATGCGATGAGTGAATACATTTCCTGCTCAGCTGTAATGAGGATTATACCAAGGGGAGAAAATCATTATTTGCAATGCACTCGTGAGTTCATTATTCCTCATTACAAATGTAAAAGCCCATTTAAGGCTTTCTGTAGAGTTTTCATTAAGTATTTAATACCTTATCCTCCCTAAAGATTTTGGGCAATTTTGCAATCATTATGTGCAAACTCGAGATGACATCTCAAATGTTTGATGCACTATAAGCTCCTTGGGTGATATTTCTATTTGCTTTACAATCATATATTGGAAGACTTTAATAAAGTTAATCTTAGATTCATTGACAGCTACATACCCCCTAGATAAACAGAGACATTATAAAGATGACTGATCTGGTGTTCTAATGTAACAGGCTTCTGAGTATTGGCACTTCATGTGCTTTAAACCTTAAATTATGGCCTTCACTTGGTAAATAATGTAGTAGTACATATTTATGGTTGCTTGGTACTCCAGGACTTGAGTGTTGCTGAATAAAGTGACATGCTGTTGAAGCTTTTCACCTTGAACTCATCAGGACATATGCAAGAATATCAGATTTCAAAGGGTGGTCATTGGCTGGGAAGTGGATTGTGATTGGTGCAGTCGTTGCCACAGAGAATGCACAAGGGCGCAGTTATTACCCCCTCCTGTGAAAGCTCAAAGCAAATAAATCAACTCTGATAGGTCATAGAAACACACAAACTAGAAGCAGGAATAGGCCATTCAGCCCATTCCATCATTCATTTTGATCATGGATGATCATTGAATTCTATATCCTGCTCCAATATCCCTTGATCCCTTTAGCCCCAAGATTTATATCTAATTACACAATGTTTTGGCCTCAACTGCTTTCTGTGATAGTGAATTCCCCATATTCACCATCCTCTGGGTGAAGAAATTTCTCCTCACCTCAGTTCTAAAAGTTTTACCCCTTATCCTCAAACTATGACCCTTAAGTTTTGGACTCCACCACCACTGGATACATTCTTTCTGAATGTACCCTACCGAACCTTGTTAGAATTTGGTAAGTTTCTATGAGATGTCCCTTACTCTTCTAAACTCCGGGGGGTATAATCCTAATCAATTTAGTCTCTCTTCATGTGATAGACCTGCCATCCTGGGGATTAGCCAGGTAAACCTTCACTGTACTCTCTCTACAGCAAGGACATCCTTCCTCAGATGAGGGCACCAAAACTGCACACAATATTCCGGGTATAGCCTCACCAATGCCCTATGAATTGAAGAAAATATCCTTGTCCCTTTACTCAAATCTCATTATGAAGGCCAGCGTACCATTTGCATTCATTGTTGCCTGCTGTACTTGCACACTTACTTTCAGTGACTAATTCATGAAAACTCCAAGGTCGCATTGAGTATTCATCTCTTGCAATTTACACCCATTCGAGTAATAACCTGCCTTCCTATTATTGCTACCAAAATGAATAATCTCACATTTATCTACATTATACTGTCCAAATCAAGCTGAATCCTGCCAAGTTGTCACCAAGGCAAAAGCATCAAGGAACTGTTGTCTCCCATGTCTTTGTTTGACTGAAAAATGCTCAATGCCTGAACATGTGTGGTACAGTGGCACAGTGGTTAGCAGTGCTGCCTCACAGTGTCGGGGACCCGGGTTCGATGCCTGGCTTGGTAACTGTCTGTGCAGAGTCTGCACATTCTTCTGTGTCTGTGTGGGTTTCCTTCGGGTGCTCCGGTTTCCTCCCAGAATCCATAAGACATGGTGGTCAGGTGCATTAGCATGCTAAATTCTCCTTCAGTGTACCGAACAGGCGCCGGAGTATGGCAACTAGGGGATTTTCACTGTAAATTCATTGCAGTGCTAATGTAAGCCTACTTGTGCTAATAAATAAACTTTCACTTTCCACTTTTATGTCCCTTCTGATTGTTGAAGACCTGCCCCTGTGAATAAATACATATAACTTCCAGCAAGTGTTAGGGAGGCACAGTGGAAACCCAGCTGGTAATTTTCAATTGTCTGTTGGTTAAGTTCTTTGCACACTCAGGATTGTTCAGTATCCTTCGACAAAATATTTATTTTTTCCCAATAGCACATATAAAAATGTAGCATGCAAAGAGAAAATGATACTTCTCAAGGTGTGTTGAAAACTTCAATGTTGGGGTAAAAAGTTCTTAATTCTTCCTCTGTAGGATTCAGGTGATTCTTTCATATTCCTGAATGAATCTTTCAGCAATGTCGGAGGTGGGGTATTTAATATTCTCCACCCCCTAGATGCTGCCCACCTATAACTCTTACAAATCTCTGTGTCATTTGAGTGACATCGGACATACATAGAAGAATTCTACCAATACAAGGGTATTAGAAATAGGGATAGCGGGTGGTACGGTGGCATAGAGGTTAGCACTATTGCCTCACACCATCAGGGACATGAGTTCGATTCCCGGCTTGGGTCATCGTTTGTGTGGAGTTTGCGTGTTCTCCTCATGTTTGCGCGAGTTTCTTCTAGTGCTCCGGTTTCCTCCCACAATCAATAAGACATGTTGGCCATGCTAAATTCTCCCTCAGTGTACCCAGGTGTGGCAACTAGGGGATTTTCACAGTAACTTCATTGCAATGTGAATGTAAGGCTATGTGTGACATTAATAAATTAAAACAAAAAGTTGTTTGCCTCTTCAAACATGTTGCATTATTCAACAAGTTCATTGCTGATGTGCTACCGCAATGCACATTCCTACACCATTTTCCTATCCCTTAATTCACTTAATACCCAAAATTCTACTGACTCCCACCTTGAATAGAATCAACAACTGGGGTGAAGAATTTCAAAGGTTCACAATCCTTTGAGTGAAGATATTTCTCCTCATCTCATTCCCAAATAAACAATCTATTACTCTTGTTAGAATATACCCAGTGATTACACTGGATCTGTTGTAATGTGACCAATTGTAACAAGCTCCATGTAACCAACCACAGAATGGTCAGCTGACTCAGTATAAATTTAGAACATGTTGGGAACTGCAGCAAGTGATCACTCACCCCATTATCTCCCCTCACAATGCTATGAAAACATTTTGTAAAAGTCTCCAACATTAACTCAAAAATTTGAAGGGTTCCAGACAAAAAGGGATTCCTCCTGGTAGTCCAAACATCCTGGGAAGTTGCTGCTTAGTCTGAGACATACCCTAGTGTGCACCTCTGGGGTACAGCCTCCTGGGGAACAAAAATTCTAGGTCTATATTTTATAAGGTAAGTGGCATCCCAGGTGAGAATGCAGCCATTTATAACTGCATACTCTGTAACTTGTTGTTCTGTGCTCCATTTGAAAGAGTAAATAATATCTTTTTTATAATAGTATCTGGAAGATTTGGAAAACTAAACAAAATGTACTATGCATGAACAGTAGGGGGTAGAGTTTTCTTTTGCACAGTTGGTGATCTGGACAAAGATTACACTCACAATTGTGCTTGTTTGGAAAAACAAGTATTATTTTTCTCGGCTTTCTACTCAATATTATTTGCATATTGCTGAATGCAAATCTGCCATGGAATCCAGTGACGTGAATTCCAATAATATTTGAAACATTGTTTGGTTATAAAAAGAATATTGTTAAAAACAATTTTTTATTCATTCATATGATATGGGTGTCATTGACTGACCTGCATTTATTGCCCATCCCTAGTTGCCCAAAGGCAATTAAGAGTCAATCACATTGCTGTATCTGTGGAGTCACATGTTGGCCAGACCAGGTAAGGATGGCAGATTTCCTTCCCGAAAGGACATTACTGAAGCAGATGGGTTTTTCTGACAATCAACAATGGTTTCATAGTCATCAGTAGATTTGTAATTCCAGATTTATTTTTACTGAATTCAAATTCCATTACCTGCAATGGTAGGGTTTGAACCCAGGTCTCCAGACATTAGCTAAATTTCTGGATAAATAGTTAATAGATAATATCACTAGGCCATTGCCTCCCACTATCCCTTGATATACTTAAGAATAGTAACTTAGTTAAGTTTGAATAATAATGGGTGGCATAGTGGTTAGCACTTCTGCCTCATAGCACCAAGGAGCCAGGTTCAATTCCAGCCTTGGGTCACTGTCTGTGTGAAGTTTGCATGTTCTCCCAGTGTCTCGTGGGATTTCTCCAAGTGTTCCCGTTTCCTCCCACGGTCCAAAAATGTGTGGGTGGTTGGTTGACCATACTAAATTGCCCCTTAATATCCATGGGATTTGCAAGATAAATACATGGGGTTACGGGGATAGGGCCTGGGTGGAATTGTTGGTACAGCCTTGATGGGCTGAATGGCTTCCTCCTGCACTGTCGAGATTGTATGAATGGGGTTGAACATGGGTTTATCACAATTAATTAAGTGCTTTGAAACACAGCATCAATCCACAAGTGGATAATTCCATTTTTAATAATTGTAAATGCTTAAAAAAGATGATAGAACAATTGCCTGTTAGCATTGGAGTGCAGCATTTGGGGTTTTTAGTAAATTAGGAAGATTTCATTTAAATGTCCTTGTGCCCTAAAGGACCAGCTTGTTTTTTTAAAACTGTCCTGCCGAGGCCCAGAAATGGATGAAGTTAATGGAAACATGCCAGATTATGCATGCCAGGGTGCATAATTAGTCCTGGGACGCATCCAATTTTGCTGCTGGACCCTGCTTCTACTTCCATCTTCAATAAGCTAAAAAGATCATGCAACCCAAACTGCCACCAGATGTAATTTGTGCTGGGAATTATACAATTTTTGCACTGGTTCCACCAACTACAGGTAGATTGCATTGGAAATAATTAAGCAGTAAGTTGAGGGGAAGAGTGTGATAATCTCCAGAATTTGCATGGGGAATCGTTGATTGGCTTCCCTGTATAACTGGTTGAATATGAGCTCCCTAGGGATTGGTAATTAACTCACCAGATAGAGCTTGTATTCCAAGCCCGGTGTAAAGCAAGCCCTTGAGTGGGTCCATTATTGCATTGTCCCGGATAGGACCTGTTTGTTTTGACCATGGGCTTTTCTTTATTTTGTGCAATAGAGCACTGTATCTTTACAGCTGAGTCCTTTAGTTATTATAAAGAGTTTTCTGCTCTCTGTTGTAAATATGGACACTCAGGCTTAAAATTTTAGGCCATAGGACAAATTAAGAGATGCATGACATTGCAGGAACAAAACTCTTAAAGAGTATCATCCAGAAAGGAAAATGTCTACACATCAGCTATTTAATCAGAGCTGAAAAGCTAGAGATTTCAGCTCAATGGCAAAGTGAAGAGAGGTTGCTCTTGGCATACTTGGATGTCTGTCATCACAGGATGTTTTCAGCTGAGCTATTGTAGATGTTGCACCATGACAGTGGATCTCTTTGTACAAGAAGGGACAGACCACAACAGTCTCTAATACTTGAGGCAAAAGTTTGGGCTCCTTAGCATCTGATCATTAGGTTCACTAATGTCCTTTTGAGAAGGAACTCTGCTTTCCTTAGCCAGTCCGGCCCACAGCAATGTGGTTGACTCTTACCTGCCCTTCTGAGATGATGTAGCAAGTCCCTCAGATGAAGGGGAAATTAGGGATGGACAACTGTTTATGGACTTTACAGCAACTCCCACATCCCATTGCAGAATAAAGGGAAAACAGGAGGGGGAAAATCAGTAGACAGGAGAAGCTCCTGCACTGATGTTCTGGAACGGAGATGATTGATCTCCAAACACCATAACCACCTTCCCTTGGGCCAGGTGTGCACACCGGTCAGTGTTCTTCAGTAGTCTCCTCTTTGGAAGTGTTCATCTGAGTTCTCTATAAAATAACACTTTGATTTCCTGTGAGGTAGAACCTGCACTCTCTCCGCTTCTGCCTTGTCTGCTGCCCATTTGTTCCTAATGTGTCATCACCAATCGATTAGTGCACGGATCTATCCTGTAAGATATCCTCAGTGCCGGAATCTGAGCTAGTGACTGTTCAACTCATGTCAAGCCAAGTAACCACTATATTTTCTTGTCCACTGCTTTGCCAGGTTGCACTTCTCTGCTATGTAAAAGGCAAATAAGGCAAAAGTAAGGTTCTGGCACAAGAAAATGGGGAAACTAAGCGATCGGTTACATTCTGTTAACAATGCAATGCGGTTACTGTGAAATCCCCTAGTCGCCACACTCCGGTGCCTGTTTGAGTACCCTAAGAGAGAATTTAGCATGGCCGATGCATCTAACCAGCACATGTTTCAGATTGTGGGAGGAAACCGGAGCACCCGGAGGAAACTCACGCAGACATGAGGAGAATGTGCAAACTCCACACAGACAGTGACCCAAGCCGGGAATCGAACCCTGGTCACTGGTGCTCTGACCACTGTGCCACCATGCCGCCAATCGAAGAGGCTGTTTGGGGGGGGGGGGGGGGGGGGGGATGGGAGGTGGGAAAGGAGGATTAGGCCTAAGGATGATTTCAGCACTCTCGCTGGCAATGATGTCAACAATAGGATGTCTGATTAATGAGCTGCATTATCCCTTCCACGGACATCAAGTCACGTAGACATGCTTGTCTCCTTCTGGTTAGGTGTGCTTTGAACTACAAGAGGAAAGGATGTGTGTTCAATGAATGTGGTGTTTGGGTGATGTGACTGTCACTTCAGATGGCTGGGAGTGTGTGCAAGTTGAGTTGTGGGTGTGAGGTTTGTTGCAATGCTGGATGTGTGAGGGGGGAAATGAAACCACGAAACATCGGATATGAAGCCTGATTGATAGAGATGGTGGGTTGGTGAGTGTAGGGTGTATGTTGAGCTGATTCTACTTGTTCAGTGGGTGCGATGTATGGCACACTCTCCTTTTATCAATTGAGGATTACAAAAGGTGACAGGCCGCGTTGAAGTTGTATAGCACTTTGGTGAGACCACAGTTGGACAAGTGTGTGCAGTTTTGGTCACCGCATTGTAGGACAGATGTGATTGCACTGTGGAGGGGGTGCAGAGGAGATTCATCAGGATGCTGTCTGGGACAGAACATTATAAAGACAAGGTAGGTAGGTTTGGATTAGTTTCTGTGGAGCAGAGAAGACTGAGGGGTGACTGATCGAGGTGTACAAGATTATGAAGGGCAAGGACAGGGTGGATAGGGAATAGTGTTCCCATTAGATAAAGGCTCAGTTACAAGGGAACAAAGTGAGACGTGGAGGGGGGGATTTAAGGAAAACTTATTTTACTCAGAGGGTGGTGATGGCATTGCCTAGGAAGATGGTGAAAGTGGGGTGCCTCACATCCTTTAAAAAGTACCTGGATGAACATTTGGCACGTAATAACATACAGGGCTATAGGCTAAGGGCTAGTGAATGGGATTAGGTGGGCCAGTCATGCGTTGATGTAGGCTCAGTGGGCTGAAGGACCTTTTCTGCCATGTAGTATTCTGTGATTCTGTGATAGTGTGATATTTGGCCATGCATTTACTGACCTTGGCCACCCATGTGAAGTCACTGAACTGCATCCAGTTCATTGGAGCTTGACTTGATTGTACAAATATCCATCGCTCTCTGCTCTTCAAGTGTTGCTGAAGGACATCTTAGAATCTCCATAGTGCAGAAGGAGGCCATTTGGCCCACAATCCCACCCAGGCCCTATCCCCACATACTTACCCTGCTAATCCCCCTAACACTAGGGACAATTTAGCCTGACCGATTAACACAACCTGCACATCTTCACACTGTGGGATGAAACCAGAGCACCCAAAGAAAACCCATGCAAACATGTGGAGAATGTACAGACACCACACAGGCAGTGACTCAGGGCTAGAACTTGGTCCCTGGTGCTGTGAGGCAGCAGTGCCAGCCAATGTGCCACCTTGTCACTTTGGATATAGGACATCTATTCCCCTGTCTGTGCCTTTCACTAACACTCCCTCGAGAGTGTCACAAATCTTGAAGGACATTCTCCCCACTGCAGTGCCCAGGATATACTGCAGCCTCTGTGCCCACCCCCCCCTCTCTTTAAGAGGTACAGACTGAATCTAAAGAATGCAGGCTTGCTCTTTGACGCTAACCCCTTGCAATATTGACTCCCTGCTGTTGGATCCAACCAGTTTAACACTGGCTGGACACAGGTCACGCAGCAAGCAGACAGTGCAAAGTTGACATGCTATCTGCATTACAGTGGTTGGGCACAAGATAATCATGCAATTAGCACTCAAATTAGCCCCGAACATCACTTGTGAATCAGATAAGAACAAAAAAGAAAGATACGGTAAAATTCTGCATTGATATCAGCAGGCAAGACAAACATAAGGCCACTCACACTATTCATAAAACTAGGAGAAAAAAGCTCTCCCAATGGCGTTTTGTTCTGGTCATTTCTCAGGAAGATTAATCCTAGGTGACCTCTCCAGTGTGTAATAAAGAGGCAAGGCAGTATTCAGAGTTCTTGTGTGTGTTGTAAAAGATTGCAATATGATGGCCTATAGCAGGGTGTGGGGGTAAGGCACTACGGAGAAAACAATGCCTGGTATTACCAGGCCTGCTGTTGGATCTCTATGATTTAGAATAAATGTGCATTTATATAGCACCTCAAGTGTCTTCATAAACAGCAGACAAAGAATTTTTGAAGGGCAGCCATAAAATCATAGAATTCCTCAGTACAGAAAGAGGACAATCGAATCTGCACTAACAACAATCCCAAACAGACCTTGTCCCCACAACCCCAGGTATTTATCCTGTTAATCCCCCTGACACAGAGACAATTCAGCATGGGCAACCCACCGAACCTGCACATCTTTGGAATATGGAAGGAAATGGAGAATCGGAAGAAACCTATGCAGAATATGGCAGAATGTGCAAACTCCACACACAATGATTGGAATTGAACCCTAGCACTTTGAGGCATTACCACTGTGCCACCATGCAGTGTCATCGTGGGCACTGTGATAACATGGGGAACACAGTCACTAACTGGCTCACAGCAATGTCCCACAAATAACAACAAGGAAATCACTTGATGATAATCTGCTTTGGGGTCATGGTGATTGATGGTTATTTGTTTGAGCACAAAGTGCATTGGCACCTTTTCCCTCCATCTGTGATGGCCCTCATCACAGGGACATCAACTGTGAAGGTGTGGAGGGACAGCACCTCATCTTCCAGCTAAGCATGTTACAGCTTTCCACTCTCAACATCAATTTCAACAACTTCAGATGACTAGCTCTACCCACCTTTGCTTTAATTTTATTTAATTTTTTACCTTTTACCTTTTTAATGTCTTTTTTATTTTTCTTCCCCTCTCCCACTCTCTTCCCTCCTTTTTGTACTCCTTTCTTTTCTCCCCCTTTGCTTCCCTTTTTCCCTTTATCTCAAAACGAGATGAACAATTATTTTTATCTCAAATTGAGATAAAAACGTTTTTTTAAAAGACTATTTTTAAAACTTGATCTCCATTTTATCCCTCTCCAACTCATCCCCCTTACCCACTGCCTACCTTTACATCTTTATCTGTCACAGTTTACCCTCTGATTTCAGCTTCTCTGCCATGTGACCATGCACACCTTCTGTTCTCTCTATGAACTGCCATTTAGTAGCCTTTCCCCTTGTTTTTGTGGCTATGACACATCTTTCATTCCCTCACCCCACGTATAAATATCTCCCACTTTCTATCAGCTTTGACAGAGGTCATCTGGACTCGAAACATCAGCTCTTCTCTCCTTACTGATGCTGCCAGACCTGCTGAGATTTTCCTGCATTTCCCCTTTTGGTTTTCAGTGTTAATTCTGTTTGGTAATGCCCCCCTTGGTGCATTGGGATTTTACACTGCATTTTCAAGTGGTAAATAAAAGCTATTTATGACTCCAGAGGTATAATAGTACCTTATTGATTTTTTTGTGTAATTGCTCTGGATACTTGCTAGACTGTCAATTAGAAATGAATAATTAAAAGTCTTTCGAAAGTGACAACAGATGCATTAATGTGATATACATTTACGGGTCTGTTGTTGGCAAACTGGACGAATACCCAGTCCCAGACTTGTTTGAATCTTTCTGTAAGCTTGTGCACTTCTATTATTTTGCAATGGACAGCACACTCGCCATTTCCACTCGCATCTTTTAATGTCCCATCTGGGAGGCCTTTCTGCATTCATAGAACATAGAACATAGAACATTACAGCGCAGAACAGGCCCTTCGGCCTTCGATGTTGCGCCGACCAATTATGAAAAAAGCAATGACCCTCCAAACTAAACCATTCCCTTCTCTTCCATAAACTTATCAACTAACCTCTTAAACGCCACCAAACTTGGCGCATCTACAACTGCTGCAGGCAGGGCATTCCACTCCCGAACCACCCTTTGGGTAAAGAACCTACCTCTGATATCCGTCCTATAACTATCACCCCTTAATTTAAAGCTGTGTCCCCTCGTGCTAGCTTTCTCCATCCTAGGAAAAAGGCTATCACTGTCCACCCTATCTAAACCTCTAATCATCTTATATGTTTCAATAAGGTCTCCTCTTAGCCGCCTCCTTTCTAACGAAAACAACCTCAAATCCCTCAGCCTCTCTTCATAAGACCTGCCCTCCATACCAGGCAACATCCTGGTAAACCTCCTCTGTACCCTCTCCAATGCCTCCACATCTTTCTTATAATGTGGGGACCAGAACTGCACACAATACTCCAAGTGCGGCCGCACTAGAGTTTTGTACAGTTGCAACATGACGTTGCGGCTCCGAAATTCAATCCCCCTACCAATAAAAGCTAAGACTCCGTATGCCTTCTTAACAACCTTATCGACTTGACTGCCTGATATTCCTCGAATATCTCGGTTAGGTATTCTTGCCTTCCTCGCCAATGGCGATGGACTTATAGGATAATAAGGCAAGGTTGTTTCTTCACGCATCAAGAACTGTGGATGCTGATATCCTGAAATTTGGTTCTGTACTGGGTAGTGCAGTGCCAAGGGTCCGGAGTTCAATTATGGCCTAGGAGGGTGACTGTCTGTACATTCTACCTGATTCTGTGTGGGTTTCCTACGGTCCCCTCCCACATTATAAAAAATACGTAGCGGAGGTGGATTGGCCATGTTAAATTGCCTCTTGGCGTCCAAAGACATGCAGGTTAGCAAGGGGTACATATGTAACATTACAATAAGGCCAGGGTAAAGGTATTCTGTCAGATAGTCCGTGTGGAACCGAATGGCCGCCTTCTGCACTGTCAGAATTTTATGATAATATTCTATGATTCCATAAAAAACCTATGGAAATACTCAGTGGGTCAGAATAATCATTTCAGATCAAAGAACTTTCATCAGGGCTGGAGAAAAGTAAGGTTTCAAACAAATGAAGAGTCAGGAAAAGGGGGGAGGGGGGGAAGTATTTATATATATACATGCATCTATATATATATATATATATATATATATACACACACACACACATACATACATACATATGCATGGTTGCAGGTTGCTTTAAGAGCTGATCACTTGATTTGATGACAATGTCATTAGGGAATTGCATAGGCTACTATTTTATTTTCAGTCTCTCCTCTAGACAGGTAGGATCTCTTTCAATAAACTTTGTAAGTTTGAATCTACTTGTGCAAATCACGCCTTTTTTTTTGGTGCAAGCTCCATAACCCCTGACATCGTTATGACATTACAAGAAGAAAAAAAAGAGACAGATCTGTGAGAGGGAAGAAAACTGGAAGGATGACGGTGAAAAGGAAAAAAGAGATGGTAATAGGGCAAGTAAGAAAACAAAAGAATTAGGCTGGGTTTCAAAGTGATGTAAATAGCAATCACAGAATGAATGTCAGCCGCTCAGCCTCAGAAAGCGGGAATGAAAGGAAGGAAGGCTGATAATAATCTGAAATTGCTGACCGCGGCCTTGAGGTTAAAGGATTGTAATAGTCTAATTGAAATTGGAGATGTTGTTTCTCAAACATTGCATGGAGCTTCATTAGAGTAGTAGCAATAGGTACATGATCAATCATGGAGAGAAAAATAGAGAATATTGGGGGTGAACCCAGTAACCCAGAAAAATAAAAATCCCCTTTGGGAGAACAGAGTTTCATCAAACTAGGCAACATCTTTACACAAAAAATCTAGAAAATATTGACTCAGAGCAATGTGGCAGCACAGTGATTAGCACTGCTGCCTCATAGCACTAGGGGACCAGGTTCAATTCCAGTCACTGTCTATGTGGAGTCTACACGTTCTCCTTATGTTTATGTGGTTTTCCTCTGGCTTCCTCCCACAGTCTGAAAGACATGCTGGTTAGGTACATTAGCCATGCTAAATTCTCCCTCAGTGTACCCGAATAGGTGCCAGAGTGTGGCGACTAGGGGATTTTCACAGTAACTTCATTGTAGTGTTGATGTAAGCCTACTTGTGACACTAATAAATAAACTTAAAACTTGCAATGCAGTAGTTAGGTTTTTTAATTGCCCTGTACCCCATTCTTTGCAACAACAGTCCAAAGTTAGAGTGGGAGTATTTCAGACAGGATTTCAAAGTAGGCAATGCGAACTTTGGAACCTTCTGGAATAGTACTTGAAGTTAATAATAGACAATAACCTATGGAAATGCTTAGAGTGAAAATAAACAGCAGCAAGATGACAGGATAAGACATTTTGACACCAGAATTATTTTTCATCTCTGAAACATGAATCACTGAATCACCAAGAGATCGACTGTCAACTCCTGTTACATTAAGAATGCATGAAAAGTCAGTTAGCCCAATCTAGTGCATGTTGACTTCCTAAGTTTAGATGCACTGGAGTTGATAATCTAATTCTGATAACCCCCCAGGGCTTGCATGGGAATCATTGATTTACCTGCATATAGGCTCTCTGGGGATTGGTAATTAACTCACTAGATGGGGCAATGGCCAAGTGGTATAATCACTAGATTCAGTCCAGAAACTCAGCTAATGTTCTGTGGGACCCAGGTTCGAATCCCGCCACAGCAGGTGGGGGAATCTGAATTCACTAAAGAAATCTGGCCTCTATTAACACCATTGTTGATTTGTTGAAAAAACCCCATCTGATTCACTAATGCTCCTTTAGGGAAGGAAATCTATCATCCTTGCCTGGTCTGGACTACATGTGACTCTAGAGCCACAGCAATGAGGTTGACTCTCAGCTGCTATCCAGAGGCAAACAAGGATGGGCAATAGATGCTGGCCAACCAGCAACACCCATGTCCCACAAATGAATTAAAAAAACACATCAGGTGGACCTCGTATACCGAGCCCTGTATAAAGCAGGCCCCTAAGTGGATCTACTATTCCATTGTCCCACTGAGGGACCTATTTGTGTTGACCACAGGTTTTTGTTTGACTTTATTTGGTGCAATAAAGCACGGTTCCTTCACAGATGACTCTAGGATTTATTATAGTAATCAGCCTTGGCTCAGGCAATAATATTCTCACCTCTTGAGTAAGAGTGTTGTAAGTTCAAACTTCAATTCAATGAAGATTTAAGTACACAATGTAAGCTGACACTTGCAGTGCAATGCTGAGAGAGTGCTGCTCTGTTAAAGCTGCTTGTTGTTGAGACATTAGGACTCTCAGGGGACTTGACAGGGTTGGTGCTGAGAAGTTGTTTCTCCTTATGGGAGAATCTGGGACCAAAGGATACAATCTCAGTTTTAAGACAGATGAGGAGGAAATTATTCCCTCAGATGGCAATGAATCTGTGGAATTCTTTACTGCAGGGGGCTGTTGAGGCTGGTCATTCTGTTCAAAACTGAGATACACAGATTTTCAAACAGTAAGGGAGTCAAGGGTTAAGGAGAGCGTGGAGTTGAGGATTATTGTATTAAATCAGCCATGATTTTATTGAATAACAGAGTAGATTTGATGGACTGAATGGCCCACTTCTGCTCCTATGTCTTGTGATCTAAAGAACTGGGCGGGGAGGAGGACCTGACAGACAGCTTAAAAATTATGAAGGTGTTTGATAGGGTATACCTCTCAAAAAAGCTGCTGCTTCTGGGGGAAGCGCAAAACTCAAGGGGGTCATCAATATAAGGCAATCACTGGCAAATACAATAGGAAATAAAGGAATTTATCAAGAGAATAGGTGGAATGGGGAACTTCTGTCATGTGGACTGGCTGAAATGAGTAGTGTAAATCAGGATACAGGAAGGAGAAATGATGTAGTTAAATGAAAAGGTACAGGAAGTAGTTCATGTGAAGCTTAAAGATAAGAATGAATTCTTTTGACTAAATGGCTTCTTTCCGTGCTGCAAACTCTACTGCACCAATTTGAAACGTGAGATTTATCCCATTTCATCCTGGTCATCAATATTAAATTCCACTCATTTCATTTCAAAGATGACAGTTTAATTATTAGCTGTGAATCACGGTGGTATGGTGGTTAGCACTGCTGCCTCACAGTGCCAGGGACTTGGGTTCAATTCCAGCCTCGGGTCACTCCGAGGAGTTTGCATGTTCTGCCCGTGTCTGTGTGGGTTTCCTTCGGATGCTGTGGTTTCCTCCCACAGTTCAAAAGATGTGCTGGCTAGGTGCACTGGCCATGCTAAATTCTTTCCACATTTCAGGGGGATTAGCAGGGTAAATACATAGGTTATGGGGTTAGGATCCGGGTGAGATTGTTGTCATGCATATTATCATGGGCTAACTGGCCTTTTTCTGCTCCTTAGCAATTCTTTGAATTAGATATGTCCCCTTACCATTCCAGCAACGAGAAATCGATCAAAAATGCGAATGCACGTCCTTGCGAATATACATCTGTGGAGATGGCCGTAATTGAAAAAGGAATTCTTGGAAAATAAAGTTTCATTACGATTTCAGCAAGGAGAAAGGTGCAATATGAGAACTCAAAGCTAATTAATGAGATATTTGGAGGATAATGTGTTTCCAAAATACTTCATTGCAGCAAAAAGTGAAAGGATGCTGTGAAATATTAAAGAGTATCATGTACCAGAGGGCAAATAAGTCAAAGAAAATGTTGCCTAGTGATTTCAATAGCAAGATGATATGTAGAGGCAAGTAAGCTTGTTGCAAAAGTTAAGAACTTGTCTAAGCATCCAACATCTTTCTCCCTACAATTTACGAAGATATCATTAACAATGGGAATATTCTTAGTAAAAGCCCCAAAACAAAACTACACATTTCTTTGTAAAGCAAAGCAATTTGCTGTTCCTCAGTCTCCAACTTTCCTAAAAATGTATTTTCTCTCATAGCCTCACCAGTTTTACAGGCAGATTTTCTTCTCTTGCTCTTGGGCTACTGTTTGTTTATTTATTAGTGTCATAAGTTTTTGCATTAATACTGCAATGAGGTTATTGTGAAAATTTCCTAGGTGCCACACTCTGAAGGCTGTTCAGGTACCTAAGGGTGAATTTAGCACGGCCAGTGTACCTAACCGGCACATGTTTCGGACTGTGGGAGGAAACCGGGGCACCTGGAGGAAACCCACGCACACATAGGGAAAATGTGCCAACTCCACACAACTACCCAAGCTGGGACTCAAACACATTTCCCTTAAGTTGATACCGCAATGAAGTTACTGTGAAAATTCCTGAGTTGCCACACTTTGATGCCTGCTCAGGTACACTGAGGGAGAATTTAGCACAGATAATGCACCTAATAGTCCCTAACATCTTTTGGACTGTGGGAGGAAACCCGTACAGACATGGGGAGAACATGCAGACTTTGCACAGCGGCACAAGCCAGGAACTGAACCTGGGTCCCTGACACTGAGGTAGCAGTTCTACCCACTGTGGCACCCCAGCTGGAATGCTGACTTAAAATTTGAATTAATTGGCTCTTGGCATATTTAAATTGGAAGATTGACATCTCTGTTGGAGTTTCCTGTGTACCTCTGCACATATCCTAGTGGAAGCTGAAAGATAGCAGGATCATGTTGGGTTGTTGATATCCTGGCATTTTGGGGGATTTAACTCGCACTCCAACCAGGTTTCCAATCCCCCACTCCTACTCCATGACCCTTACATATTAAAATTCTCCTATCACTCCTGAACTACAACCCCCTTTGAGCTAAGCATTTGTGATTACTTTTTGTACCCGTCCATGAGCTTTTAGTGATTTCTGGACATAGGTACCTCAATCTCTTTGTTCCTTCTCAGCTCCTAGTTTCTCGGCATTCAGAAAATATTCCAATTTTGCTTCCGCGTGTGAGTGGCCTCACACATTCCCACACTCAGCGTACTTGCTGCAATTTTACTCACACATTTAATCTGACTCTGTCCCTTTTGTAGTTCATTACTCCTATCCACAAAGTTTACCGTGCCTCTGATCTTCATGTTATCTGCAAATCTGGATATACAACTGTCCTCAGTTCACTTCATTCAAGGTATTGACCATTTCTATCAATACCTGGGGTTTCTGGATTAAGGGCTTGATCTGCCCACTGTACACATTGGCTTTGTACCTTGGAGAAACAAAAAAAATACTAGTTCTGATTATATCCCAGTAACTTCCTTACAATCCGCATTGAACTGACAAGTCTGTAGTTGTGCTCCCTCGTACCCTAATTAACAGAATCACATTTTCAAAGTGAAAGCATGGTAAGTGAATCTAGATGGTTAAATTCTTCAGCTATTTTAGGACACAGGCTACACTTCTTGCTGCCTTGGAAAAGCAGCCCACATAATTAAGGACCCCAGACGTTCTCTCTTTGGCCTTCTTTAACTGTACAAAACTCTAGTGCGGCCGCACTTGGAGTATTGTGTCCAGTTCTGGTCCCCACATTAGAAGAAAGATGTGGAGGCATTGGAGAGGGTACAGAGGAGGTTTACCAGGATGTTGCCTGGTATGGAGGGCAGGTCTTATGAAGAGAGGCTGAGGGATTTGAGGTTGTTTTCGTTAGAAAGGAGGCGGCTAAGAGGGGACCTTATTGAAGCATGTAAGATGATTAGAGGTTTAGATAGGGTGGACAGTGATAGCCTTTTTCCTAGGATGGAGAAAGCTAGCACGAGGGGACACAGCTTTAAATTAAGGGGTGATAGTTATAGGACGGATATCAGAGGTAGGTTCTTTACCCAGAGGGTGATTAGGGAGTGGAATGCCCTGCCTGCGGCAGTTGTAGATGCGCCAAGTTTGGTGGCGTTTAAGAGGTTAGTTTTTAAGTTTATGGAAGAGAAGGGAATGGTTTAATTTGGAGGGTCATTGCTTTTTTCATAATTGGTCGGCGCAACATCGAAGGCAGAAGGGCCTGTTCTGCGCTGTAATGTTCTATGTTCTATGTTCTTCTGTCGAGAGAAAGATGCAAAAATCGGGGGTCACGTACCAACTGAATGAAAGCCCTTGGCTCCTGGATGTGGCTCACTCTTAAATCCCATTAACTTCCCTTTTCATATTTTTAAAAATTTTTTTGATTTGATTTATTATTGTCACTTATTAGTATGCAGTGAAAAGTATTGTTTCTCATACACTATACAGACAAAGCATACAATATATAGAGAAAGAAAGGAGAGAGAGTGCAGAATGTAGTGTGACAGTCGTAGCTGGAGTGTAGAGAAAGATCAGCTTAAAGTGAGGTAGGTCCAAACAGAAATCTGATGGCAGCAGGGAAGAAGCTGTTCTTGAGTCGATTGGGATGTGATCTCAGATGGAAAAAGATGGAAGAGAACAGGTTCTTTGATTATGCTGGTTGCTTTTCCAAGGCATGAGGAAGTGTAGATGGAGTCAATGGATGGGAGGCTGATTTGCATGACGGACTGGGCTTCATTTTATAACTCTTTGTAGTTTATTGCGGTCTTAGTCAGAGCAGGAGACATACCCAAGCTGTGACACTACTGGAAAGGATGCTTGCTAACTCATAAGAACATAAGAAATAGGAGCAAGAGGAGGCCATTTAGCCCTTTGAGCCTGTCCGGCCATTCAATAAGATCATGGCTGATCTGACAGTGGTTCAGTTCCACTTTCCCGCCTGTTCCCTGTTACCCTTAATTCCCTTCTTGGTCAGAAATCTATTTACCTGTGACTTAAACATATTTTACAAGGGAGCCTCCACTGCTTCAATGGGCAGAGAATTCTAAAGATTCACTAGCCTCTGAGAGAAGAAATTCCTCCTCAACTCTGTTCTAAACTGACTCCCCCTTATTTTGAGGCTGTCTTCTAGTTCTAGTTTCCTTTCAAAGTGGAAATAATCTCTCTGCGTCTACCCTGTCTGGCCCCTTCATTGTCTGAAATGTCTCTATCAAATTACCTCAGTCTTCTAAACTCCAATGAGTACAGGCCCAATCTACTCAATCTCTCCTCATAAGCTAACCCCCTCATCTCTGGTATCAACCTGATGAACCTTCTCTCCAAAGCCAATATATGCTTTAGCAAATAAGATAATTCTTATTAAATCTAATGCTTTCCTCCTCTTGACTTATTTGTAGGATCCCTTGCAGCAATGCCACTTAATCCTTTCTCAGTCTGAATATGAATGCAGATCTGAAAGCTGTGCTTGGTTTCTCTGTTTTACCAGAAGTGCCCAGTCAGTTGCCCAACTAACTTTCTTTTGAAAGTTTATTCCTAGCCATGAGAGAGAGTACTGCACCAAGAACAACACAGCAGCAGTCAAAACGAATGAGATATTGGGCTATTGGATACAAGAGAGGACATTCCTGTCTCTTAATTGCGTGCAAGATTTGTTGATCCATTGTAGAACTGGTAAATAGCATGTGCATAAAGAACTACAGCTCACCATAAATTTAAATATACATGGGGTAATCACTCATGCCTGATGCCCAATAAAAGCTCTGTTTTAAGAGGGTGCCTGCCTTGGGGTAGTTGGTAAAATCCACCCATTTTTCTGGGCCCAAACACACATTGTCAGGCTGAAACTGATGGATGGCCATTGATGAAATGTCATCAGAAGTTATATCAAGTTCTGTTATTTTCACCCTTCCACCTTGTCAGGCAGGAAAAGAGGTGGTAATGACAGGATTTCACTTCAGTGGAACCAACTTTTGTTAGAGAAACATTTGACGTAAAATGCTTCAGGGCAACACATTAGCTTAGTCATTTTCTTGATGCGATTTCATAGAATCATAAAACATTACAGTACAGAAAGAGGCCCTTCGGCCCATCAATTTTGCACTGACCACAATCCCACCCAGGTCTTACCCCCATATCCATACATATTTTACTCACTAATCCCTCTAACCTACGCATCTCAAGACACTAAGGGGCAATTTCTTAGCATGGCCAATCAACCTAACCACACATCTTTGGACTGTGGGAGGAAACTGGAGTGCCTGACACAAGGAGACACAAGGAGAATGTGCAAGCTCCACACAGACAGTTACCCAAGGCAGCTCCCTGGAGCTGTGAAGCAGTAGTGCTAACCAACATACTATCATGTCACTCAAAAGCATTAAAACATTTGTTCAGGTTCTCTTTTACATTGGTAACCAATTTGTGACTTGGGTCATTCTCAGTGTGGAGTCTGCACGCTGTCCCTGTGTCTGCATGGGTTTTCTCCAGGTGCTCCTGTTTCCCCTCTCAGTTGGAAGACGTGCTGGTTAGGTGCATTGGCCATGTAAATTCTCCCTCAGTGTACCCAAACAGGTGCTGGAGTGTGGTGACTAGGGAATTTTTATAGTAACTTTATTGCAGTGTGAATGTACCTATTCATGACACTAATAAAATAAATGTATGAACTTTGAAGCATCAATTAACAAATAAATAAAATTAACTAATTACTCCTTGACAAGTAATTACCCAATGAGCTTCCCCACCTGTACACACTTAATTTATACAATTAACACTTCAAAATAGACAAATTGGTTTCCAAAAAAAACCCAAACAAATGCTTTAGAAATCGCATCAAGAAAGTGACTAAGCTGATTTGTTGCTGTGAAGCATTTTACCTTGAATGTTTCTCCAACAGAAGTTGCTCCCATTGGAGTGAAACTCTGTCATTACTACTTCATATTGGTTGTCACTTTTGCAGCTTGACAAGGTGGGAGGATAAAAATAACAGAACTTGACAGTGCATGGTTTCAGACTTAACTTCAGCTGGTCCTTGAGGTTGCAATGAGCCTTTCGCTCTCCCTGTGCTGTGCACAGCACAATTGCTGACTTTTCGCCTGTTTCATTTCCAGCCTTCCTCATTATCTCCTCACTTCACAATGGGGCAGCACTGTGGCACAGTGATTAGCACTGCTGCCTCACAGAGCCAGGGACCTGGGTTCGATTCCTGGCTTGGGTCATTGCCTGTGTAGGGGTTTGCACATTGTCTGCATGGGTCCCCTTCGGATGCTCTGGTTTCCTCCCACAGTCCGAAAAACATGCTGATTAGGTGATAAATTCTCCCTCAGTGGAGAAGAACAGGTGCCAGAATGCAGAGACCAGGAGATTTTCACAGTAACTTCATTGCACTGTTAATGTAAACCTTCTTGTGACACTAATAAATAAACTTTAAAAACTTCGATCACTTCACATTGTGCTCCTATGATTAGAGTACTTCATCCTTGTATTCAAATCCTTCCCAGGTCTTCTCCTGTCCCTACCTCTGGTAGCTCCTACAGAAACCCAAGATTTCTAAACTTCCTCAAGCATATATATAGGTACAGGAACAGAGTTAGGCCATTTGGCCCATTGAGGAGGTTTTACCATTCAATCATCATTGAGAAGTTTCTCAACCCCATTCTTCAGTCTTTTGAGGCGTGAGGGTTGATAAGTTCCCTGAGCTAGATGGAATACGTCCTGGGATACTTTGGGAGGCAAGGAATGAGATTGTGGAACCTTTAGCTTTGATGCTTGGGTCCTCACTGTCCACAAGAATAGTAAGAATTTAGCAACACCAATTTTTAATCCAACCGATTTATTTGATAGTAAAATTGCGAGCTTTCAACACTCTGTGTCTTCCTCAGGCAAATGCAGTGTTCTGGTCTGCAATAGCACACATCAGCACAGACAGTCAGAGATTGCTGATTAGAATGCGAATCCTTACATTAACCTGCTATTCAAGTGTTAAAGTGGCTAACAATGTGTGTGAAGGGAATCCTGAGCATTGATTAGAGAATTGTGTATTTTCTCCAGACAGCACAGTAAGTGAGGTTTTTTGCTAACCCAGGCAAATTACGGGGGTTACAGATAGTGTGTCATGGCTTCATGACACACTATCTGTAACCCCTGTAACTTGCCTGGGTTAGCAAAAAACCTCACTTACTGTGCTGTCTGGAGGAAATACACAATTCTGTAACCAATGCTCAGGATTCCCTTCACATACATTGTTAGCCACTTTAACACTTGAATAGCAGGTTAGATGTAAGGATTCGCATTCTAATCAGCAATCTCTGACTGTCTGTGCTGATGTGTGTTATTGCAGACCAGAACACAGCATTTGCCTGAGGAAGACACGGAGTGTTGAAAGCTCGCAATTTTACTATCAAATAAATCGGTTGGATTAAAAATTGGTGTTGCTAAATTCTTACTGAGTTCTTACCACCCCAATCCAACGCCGGCATCTTTACATCATCACAAGAATAGTGCCAGAGGACTTAGCTCTTAGCTCAATCCAGCAGATTGTCGTCTCTCCTACATCTTCCCCACCTCCACTCTATCCAGGCCTTTCAGTAATCTGTAAGTTTCAATAATATTCCCTCTCCTTCTTCTTAACTCTATGGAATACAGATCCAGAGTCCTCAGATGTTCCTCATCCATCAATCTTTTCATCACCAGTATCATTCTTGTGAACCTCCTTTGGACCTTCTCCAAGGTCAGCACATCTTCCTTAGATATGGAGTCCAAAATTGCTCACAATATTCCCAATGTGGTCTGACCAGAGACCCACCAGTACTGTAACAAGTAGGTGGTAGATTTACACGCTAGCATAAAGGGGGGGATTTTTGCAATTGTGTTTAGTGTTGCAGTAATCTCTCGGCATTTTGTTTTTGGCTCAGCGGTTCTTGAAACACTGCAATATATACAGGTTTCTGCTACCAGCTTGGAATTAGCCTTTCAGCTGTAATTAGCTTCAATAGTTAGAGGTTAAAATGCAATTGATTTAAATGGAGGTCAGGCACTCAGTCCTAAGTTCAAGAATGAATGCAGAGAGCTTTAAAGTTCAGAGTGATTAATAAGACTGATGTTAAGTTTCTGGAACGGTTAGCAGACTGAGGAAAGATGAAATAAAGCATTAGATGCTGTCGCAATCACAGCAGAGGGCCAAATTGATTGAATGTGCTTTAAAAAGTAAACGTGGAATAAAGACAGCATGATTTATTGATGCGATATAGATTAATTGGATGCCACATTGCACCGTAAAGCCCAACAGTGCTGATGATTTGTGCTATTTCTCAGTGTGGTCGGGAAGTATGGTGAAGTGGATTTGTCGTGCTTCCTGAATTATAGAACAAACTCTCGCCACTTTGATTTTAACACTGGGGCTGGGAATGGTTAAATGCAACTCCATCCTTCCTGGGACACAGTATGTTCAAAGAGTTAGGGGAAAGAATGGCTGCAACAATAATTTAGCAACAATAATGGCAATAGTGGCTTTAAAATGGCTCTTCTGCTGAGAGCGAAGCATGCTGGGAATTTTGGTCAACTCATAGATGCAGATCATAAAGAGGTTCTGGTCTGGAAGCTGTGATCCGTGTTGGCCAGAGAAAGGAAGTTGTTTACATTGGCTCAGACATTGTATCTCTGCCATATGGCTGCTGTATATGGAGCACGCAGTCTGAACTAAATGTAATGGTTTCATTCAAAATTAATTCCACTGGGTGTTCGAGCCACATGATTGGTTTCTAGTTACACAATTGGCTGGAGGATAGAGAATCTTCCAGAAGCAAGCGGAGAATTGTGGATAAAAGAATATGTGAGTTCTTTGTTTGGCAGCAAAAACTCTCCCAGAGATTTACCATTGCAATAAGAAATGTACCCTGAAGGATAATTCAAAGATGAAGATAGATACAACATCGAGGATATTTCTTGGCCAAAGTTTTCTGAAACTTGGTAGTATCTATTTTCAATTACATAGTTAAAACTGATGTTCAGTTACTGTGCAGTTTAAGAGTTGATGTTCAGTTAGAGTTCAGTAAAGAGTTAATAAATTGCAACTGTTTAAGTTTGAGTTGTTAAATAAAGAACTAATTGAATTACTATCCTTGTTTGTCTCGTTAAACTGGAATGCTTGAAAGGTGTTTAAATTAAAGGTGTATAACAGGTGCTAGTCAATATTGTTTTAAGCAGAATATGCCCTGCACGCTCAGTGAAATGCAGCAACAGGTTATAGATGAAGAATGTAAAGCAACAATAAAATCAAAACCAGTTTCTTTCCTGCTGTGACCACCAACGAGAAATTTACTTAAGGGATTGAGGCCATCAAATGAAAGCTTTCCTCTTTAAGGTGATAAGGACACATGCTGTCAGAGCCCAGTCTGTAAACAGCGACGGAATTGTTTTCTCAGCTTCAATTCTGCAAGCTTGAGGCTAAGCAGGTTTGACCTTTTAACAAATTGAATGTTTTCCTCTAGGTCACAGCGCTGTGCTGAATGCTGATGGTGGTGTGAAGCTTTGATGCGATCATTACGGACTGGCTTGCAGAGTAATCCCAGCTGCGTTAGGAACACTCGCCCGCACAGCCAAGGAATCTGTATAGTGCAGAAGAGGCTATTTGCCCCATCGCATCTGTACCAGAGTCTCTGGGCAGGACTTTACGGCCTCGCTTGACCAGGCTCTGGAAAATCCTGCCCGAGGTTCGACAGGCATTTCCATTGCCCACCCCTTGCCCGCTCCGGTTCTATGCTGGCCCAAGCCGCATAATTCTGGTGAGTATCTCACCCTGGCCCCCTCCTCCGATCTGTCCCCGCGACCTTTCCCATGGGTAATCTATCTAACTTAAGGTGCAATTTAACATGGCCAACTCACCTAACCTGCACATCTTCAGAGAGTGGGAGGAATGACCAGCACTGCTGCCTCACAGCGCCAGGGACCCGAGTTCAATTCCAGCCTCGGGTCACAGTCTGTGTGGAGTCTGCATGTTCTCCCCATGTCTGCGTGGGTTTCGTCCTACAGTCCAAAGATGTGTGGGTAAGATTGATTGGCCATGCTAAATTGTCCATTAGTGTCAGGGAGATTAATAGGGGAAATGAGTGAGGTTATGGGAATAGGGCCTGGGTGGGACGTGGTCAGTATAAACTCAATGGGTCGAATGGCATCCTTCTGTACTTAGGAAACTGGAGCACCCAGAGGAAACCCACGCAGACACAGCGAGAACGTGCAAACTCCACACACAGTGACTCAAGGCTGGAACTCAGGTCTGTGGAGCTGTGAGGCAGCAGTGCTAACCACTGTGCCACTCCAGTCATGGGCAAGGGGAGCTCCACGCAGATCTACTGGTTCTATGAAGAGATGGCCACCAATAGTGGAACGATTAGAATCTGGGATATACAAGAGGCCACAATTAGAGGAACGTGGATTTCTTGGAGGTTTGTGGGGCTGGAATCATAAAGTGCCATTCAGCCCATCAAATTGACACCGACCCTCCAAAAGAACGTTCCACCCAGGCCCTCCCCCTCTGTCTTATCCTTCTAATCCTATGCAGTTACCAGATCTGCACATCTTTGGACACATTGGTTGGATTTTTACTGCCAGTTTTAACGCAGGTTCACAGGACAACATTGTCCATTGGCCTTGGGTAGGATCTTACAATCCTCGAGCAGGGGAGGTGGTAAAATTCTGGCAATTGGGCAGGAAATTCCTGCCTGAGATCAACAGACCTTTGTATGGTCTGCCCTGCGCCTACTACGATTCCCGTGGCGAGCGGGTGGGAAAATTCCATCCTATGGGTCAATTTAACATGGCCAGTCTACCTAACATGCATATGGTTGGAATGTGGGGGTGGGTTGGATTCTGAAGCACCCAGAGGAAACCCACGCCGACATGGGGAGAACACGCAAACCACATGCAGACAGACAGTCACCCAAAGCTGAAATTGAAGCTGGATCCCTGGTGCCACGAGGCAGCAATGCCAACCACTTTGCCACTGTGCAGTAGAGGTGACACAGTGATAGAGATCATAGAGAAAGGTTGAGAGTTTTAAAATTGGCTCTTACTGTACCTGGAGTCTATAAGCTCACTCAGCACAATGGCATTGAATGAACATGACTCGGTGCGAGTGAGGACACAAGCGGTGTAGCACTAATTTTACCAGGCAATTAGAGTTTTGTATTCTCATTTGTTTATATTTACTGAGGTAGTGTTAAAATCAATGCAAGCACATATTTATCTATTGTGAGGCTAATTCATCCAAAAATCAATGTGTAATGTCAGTTGCTTCACGGAAACAAATTTCATGCTGAACAACAACTTCTTCAGAGGTGAAATGCAATTTTATTTCTGCTGAACCCTTTTATGTGGGGTTTTCCTTTAAGGTGACGATATGCAGTGATGGGCAGTGTCAGCATTGCCCACCATCCTGGCTCAAGTGGGGCAACCTTTACACAAATGCCAGGCAATGACCATCACTAATAAGAGATACTCTCATTATCGGGATTCAATGGTGTTACCATTGCTGAATTCCCCACTGTCAACATCCTTGGGGTTATCATTGACCAGAAACTCAACAGGATTCACCATATACACTCAATGGCGACAAAAGCAGGTCAGACGCTAGGAATACTGCGATGAGTAACTCACCACCTGATTCATCCAAAGCCTGTCCACAAGGCACAAGTCAGGAGTGTGATGGAATACTCCCCACTTGCCTGGATGGGTGCAGCTCCCACAACACTCAAGAAGCTTGATACCATCCAGGACAAAGCAGCCCACTTGATTGACACCACATCCACAAGCATCCATTCCCTCCATCATCAACGCTCAGTGGCAGGTGTACCATCTACAAGATGCACTGCAGCAGAAATCCTTAGACAACGCCTTCCAAACCTTCTATCTAGAAAGACAAGGGCAGCAGATACATGGAAACACCACCAACTGAAAGTTCCCCTCCCAGCCACTCACCATCCTAACTTGGAATTATATCACCGTTCCTTCGCTGTTGCTGGGTCAAAATCCTGGAAATCTCTCCCTAATGGCATTGTGGGTCAACTCACAGCACGTGGTCTGCAACGATTCAAGAAGGCAGCTCACCGCCACCTTCTCAAGAGCAACTAGGGATGGACAATAAATGCTGGCCAGCCAGTGAAGCCTGTGTCCCACTAATGAAAAAAAAACACTCTCGATTTGGAAGCTCACTAATTGTGCACAGCTGAGGAGCAGGTGGGATCTCCTGCTGATTTGGGAACTGATTAGTCCACCTGCTGCAAGCTCCGGGCACTGTATCTGAACATTTGTTCTACACCCGTCACTCTCTCCAGCCCGCTTGCCTTCAGGGCTTGCAGCAAAGTCTTCAAGCACAAGAGAGCAGGTGAAAATCTCAAGGAAAATGCACCCCACTTCACCCATCAAGGCTTTGATCAGAGGAGTGTGGGTGCACAGACGTGTCCCGCTGAAAGCTAGCAGATTTTCTATCAAATAAATCGGTTGGATTTAAAATTGGTGTTACCAGACTCTTCCTAGGGGTGGCTCCAGGGAGCACCTGTTGTCAGGGATACAGAAACCCCTGCCTCAAGACTATTAAAACAAAAGTGAGTTTGCTTAAAAAAGGGACCACAGTGTGCCTTATATGTATAAGGTATCACAATGTGCCTCAGTTATATGCTATGTAGGTATTATGTAGAAGCACATGTATCATCAGTTTTGAACAAGCATTATAAATTTAAAATGTATTTTTGTATTTTCTTGTGGCCAACAAGCAGTTTATCTCTTAGCATAATGGGAAATAGGTTTAATTAGACAGACCGCATTCTTTTGGAACAATAGAGCAGATACCCTATTATTAGAGACAAGGCAGGCAGCTACATTGCCAAGGTGTTTGAAATGAATAGAAGGATTTGGCTTCTAGCTGTGATGAATAGCTGCGATGTAGCCTCTACTGATAAGATGGCAGGAAAATAGACGGGGAAGATGGCTCCCTTGTTCTCAGGACTGCAGATGTTAGGAACAACCTTGGAAACTGCTGGATTTACATTGGTGAAGTTACTAGGCAATGGAGAGAATGAGTCTATGGGTTTGGTTGATCAATGAGTTCCTAATTCTGCTAGAAGATAAAACATTGTTGGCCAAAGTATATAAAGTGTATTAATGTAATTGGACCATCCAGTTTGGATAACAGGTGGGACAGAAGATTCGAACCCGGGTCTCCAGAACATTCATGGATTTTCTGGATTAATAGTCTTGTGATAATACCACTAGTCCATTGCCGCCCCAGCTGTAGCTGGTTGAAAAATTATGGATGGAATTTTTCATGCCGGTGGGATCTTCCAGTCCTATTGACAATGCACAAGTTTCCCAGCGGCATGGGGTGGAGTCAATGGGAAATCCTATTGACAGCAGCAGGACTGGAAGATCCCATTGCTGGCAAGCAACATACCACTGTCGCTGCAAGAGACATCACAGAGCAGTCCAGAAAATCTCCCACGCGTACAGCTGGAATTGTAAACCAAAGCCTGATATTACCTCTGTCACCATCTCTTTCTTCCTCATCATTCTCCTCCACCTTGGGAGAGAAACCTATTCTTTTGAACACCCCCAGTTCCTTTCATCCCAGTTGGTCAAAACCATCCCCTGACCTTTAGATATCCTGGAGATGAGATAACCATGGTTACCAATTCTGCTTCATCTCCGGGTCAAAAGAAAGTAACTAAAGAGAGACCCGGTGGCACGGTGGTTAGTGCTGCTGTCTCGCAGCATCAGGGACCTGAGTTCGAATCCTGGTCTTGGGTCACTGTCTATGTGGAGTTTGCATGTCCTCCCCATGTCTGCGTGGGTTTCCTCCGGGTGCTTTGGTTTCCGCCCGCAGTCCGAAAGACGTGCTGGTTAGGTGCATTAGCCATGCTAAATTCTCCCTCAGTGTGCCCCAACAGGAGCCGGAGCATGGCAACTAGGGGATTTCATTAGTAATTTCATTGCAATGTTAATGTAAGCCTACTTGTGACATTAATAAATAAACTTAAAAGCTATACTACAATAAGAATCACATTAATCTGTCAGACAATATCCTTTACATGTGCAATGTAGGTTCTTATTTTGTGGTTACGAATATTGATCCTGGCACATACTGCACTGCTGATTGAATCCGAGACACAAACACTGCAATCAGTTAACTCCTGTCTCTGCATCTGAACAGACTGTTGCCATTTCCTTTTTGAAAACTGTAATTGATCAGTATATACAATGCGAGATTATATCACTTGGCGCTGATGATAGCCGTTAAGCAGTAACAGCAGAGGTGGTTATCTGCTAGTGATGGCGTGGCCTCTTTAAGGGATTGATCCCAGGGGGCCACACGATTGGGCCAGACCCAATGGAATGCCAGCATGGGAGGTTGAGCCAATAGAGTGCAAAGGAGTGTGTCCAAGTGATAACCCCATGATTGCATGGGGAGACACTAATTGATCTCCCAGTTGGGCTCGTTGAATATGAGATCCCTGAGGACTGGTAATTAGCCAATTGGGTGGAGTTCGTATACTGAGCCATTTATAAGCAAGACCCTGAGAGTGTTCATTAGCTTTTTAGATCCAGTTGGGACCTGTTGTATTCACCACAGGCGTGTGGTTATTCAAAAAAAAACTACAGTGCAGAAAGAGGCCATTCAGCCCATCAAGTCTCCACCAATAACAATCCCATCCAGGCCCACCCCCCTATATATTTACCCTGCTAATTTCTCTGATTCTAAGGGGCAATTTAGCTTGGCCAATCAGCCTAACCTGCACACCATAGCACCCGGAGGAAATCCACACAGACAAGGGGAGAATCTGCAAGCTCTGCACAGACAGAGTCTCAAGGCTGGAATTGCACCACGTTCAATGGATTGCATAAACATTTTGGTTGTCTTTTTCAAGGATTTGCCCCATCCCTACGCTCCCCCTTGTCTTGTCAAGTATGAATTTCAGTAGGAAGCTAATGTGATGTTAATAATATTTAAGAGGTTTTTTTTAAATCATGGTCTCTGCAGCTCACAACTTTAGCTGATGTCATTGTTGCCGAGCTAACTATGATGAGTCCTTTTATTGCTCCTAACATGGCTTAAATGTGGTTTGTTAATGTTTATTCCGGGATTGGTTTTATAGCTCTTCATTGTCAGGAGGAAGGTCATAAGCTTGGTACAGGTCTTTGTTTCCTTCCTAGCAAGTTTAAGGGTTTTTTTTGTCTACTTGGCTGCAAGTTAATTTTAGAAGGGACAGCAAGCTGAAATCTATCTCCCACTGGTTTTGGAATTTCTGCTGATAATCTGAAGGCAAAGTCTTGCTTTTCTGAAAGGGCCAGTTTGCTGTTGGTGGCTTGCCTCGAGTCCTTGTTGTTTTGGGAAGCTGTTCTGACTTCAAACTATTGAGTCTTTCTAGAGAATGATGTGGAGATGCCTGCATTAGACTGGAATAAACACAGTAAGAAGTCTCACAACATCAGGTTAAAGTTGGACTTTAATCTGATGTTGTAAAACTTCTTATTTTATCTTGAGAACTGCAGACTTCATCCCAAGGTCTCAAGTTGAGTATCATGTGAGCGTTAGTCTATGCTGTATTAAACCTGGTTGAAGTGTCTTGTTTATAAGATTGTTTTGATTGGGACTGCTCCTATATTCATTAAGGTTTACACATTACCATGCTTGTTTTGGTATTGTTGGTAATTGATAGAAGTTATTGCTAATATTTTTACTATATATGTTAACTATATTCTTAAGTAAACTTTGCTTGATAAAAGCTCCCTAGTGAGTCATTTGAATCATACCTGAAGTGAAACCTGTCTTGCCTGGTCCTAGCCACATTCAAGATGCAAAACATATGAGTCAGGCAGGCTCCATAAAACACTTTGGAGTTTCTGACCTGAACCTAACACTAGAGATTTAGCTATGGGCTGGCAGAAGGCATTAGGTGGAGTTTCTTGTATTTCTAATGTGTCAGTACAGGCACGATGCGCCAAAGAACCTCTTCTGCACTGTATGATTCTATGACTTGAGAACATAATCCAGGTCAACACTCCAGTGCAGTACGGGTGTGCTACATTGTCAGAGGAGCCTTCTTCTGTGAAAGATGTTAGATCAAGGCCCATACCATTGTGAGTGAGAACAATCCCTACTTCAAACAAGAGTGAGGAGGTTATCCCAAATGTTCAGGACAGCGTTGAGTATTTTTTTAAAGGATAAATATTAAACAGGACACTGGGGACAACTCCCCTGCTCATGTGTGCTGGATATACTTTTAAATCCACTGCAAAAGATACACAGAGCCTTTGTTTAATGTCTCACCTGAAATTCAGCACAGCTGGCAGTGCAGCACTTCCCCAGCACTGCACAGGAAAGCTGAATTTTGTCAGAGTGTTGGAGACCCCAACGGGAGTCTGGCAGATCAAGGGCAACACTGCCTCCTGTTGTTATTAAGCTTCCATGGAGCCTTTAATGGAAAAGAGACCCCCTCCCCCTTCAAAGAGTGCTAGCCAATCAGAGGTGTCTTCAACTCCAGAAATACCATAGAGAGCAGTGGTCACTCCTGGAACTGCACCCAGTTGAGGAATGTCCTTTGGTGGGGTCAGGCACTGCTGGGGTCACTTGGTGAGAGTTGACGGAGCTGGAGATGTAAGGAGTGGGGAGTAGGGGGTAAGTGGTTGGGGGGGTCAGGGTGGTTGCACAGTCACAGCCATTTCCATCTCTTATGTGCAACCATTAGGAGGCCCCCACCTCATGAGCCTGCCAGGGTCAAGCAGATAGTCTGCCCAAATAGTGGTAGATCCATCTCCTCCTGATAGATTGCCAACAGCAAGAAGAGGCCTTAGCTTTCCACTTAAGGGGTGCATCTTACCTCTGGATGGGGGATGTATTTTCCACCTGTCCGGCCACTGGCAAAATACCACGGGGCATCCCGTTCTCTAAGTGTCTGCCCGAGATCATTCATAATATGCAGGAGCCGGAGTTAAACTGGGGGGGGAGGCACAATATGAAGTCACACAACAGAGGTTAAAATCCGACAGGAATTTGGAATCACAAGTATTCAGAGCACTGCTCCTTCACCAGGCTCCTTCATGAGGGCTGCAGAGTAGTCCAGTGGTTAGCACTACTGCTTCACAGCACCAGGGACCCGGGTTCAATTCCAACCTCGAGTCACTGTCTGTGTGGCGTTTGCACATTCTCCCTGTGACTACATGGAGTTTTCTGTGGATGCTCTGCTCTTCTCCCACAATCCAAAGATGTGCAGGTTAGGTTGATTGGCCATGTTACATGATCCCTATTGTCAAGGGGATTAGCAGGCTAAATATGAGGAGTTACGGTACTAAGACCTGGATTGGGATTTTGGTCCTTGCAAACTCAATGGGCCAAATGGCCACTTCCTGCACTGTTAGGGATGCTATGATTCCAGGAGATCAGACTCACCTGATGAAGGAGCAGCATTCCTAAAACTCTTGATTCCAAATAAACCTGTTGGACTTGCTGCGTGACGAGATTATTCACACATTTAAGTTTGTGCCTTTCACAGCAATCAGGATAACCACATTTTATGGATAAAACTTTTATAAACGTTTACCCTTTGTGAACCCAAAACCCTCAGATTTGAGGTTCGGCCTCACGTTCAACTCGGGATGGAACAGAGATTGCACCCTCCCCCAGTACAGTGCAGCTTGTTTGACTTGTTATCATGAGGCACTAGGATTGGATCTGATCTTGCATACTTTAATTAGTTGCTGCATCAACTCGTTCATGTGCCAGGGAGAGAATGTTCAATTTGCAGGTGTTCAGTAGTCGCTGTGACCTTCAGTGCAAAGTAATTAGCAGGCGAGGAGTTGAACGCTTGCTGCCCGTAATCTATCCAGAGGCATCGACTAACCCTGCGAGCTCTCCGGGAAAGGCCAGCATTGTTTTCTCGTTTCCTTCCGCCAATGCCCATCAATTTACTCTGCTTAACCGGCGTGTCAGAGGGAGGCTGCATAACTGATCACCTCTTCTGAGTGACATCAAAGTGACAGCTCTGACATTGTTAAACAGAGGGAGCATTGCTAAGTCACATAAGTAAATGCTGACCGTGTTTAGCCTCCCATCCGAATCAATACATCGTATATTTTATATAGAATCGCAGACGGCAATGAGAAACAGGCAAGAGAACGACATAATTGCTGAAGTTTGTTCCCCAGGCTTTACAGTGTCATTGGCCTAATGATTCTCTTGTAGCCATCGAATATTACACATCCTCAACTAATACTATGATGAGTTCACAGAAGCAGGAGAGAGGTAAGGCACTTTTAAAGAACAATGATCTGTGGTAGTTTATATATCGATCGAAATTTAATAAGAAATTTCGCAGCACATATTAATTTTGAGGAAAGAGATTTTCTTTAACAAATATTTCAATCATGAAGCTCCCCTTTTCAGATGTTTGAAGGGAAAAGCTATCCTCTACTGTCAAATAAAATTCCACACAAACCATAGGACAAATGAGCAGGTGAATGAAATTTCAAGAGCCAAAAAAAGATTTAAAAGTCTGAGGTTATGTACCAACTGACACAAGAAGAATTTCTTCCCTGCTGCATCAGACTTTTGAATGGGCCTATCTTATATTAAATTGCTCTTTCTCTTCACCCTGGCTATGAAATAACACTACATTCTGTACCCTCCTTCTCTTCTCTCCTATGTATAATATTAATGGTAAGCTTTGTCTGTATACTGACAATATTGTGGGAGATGAGGGAAGTGGTTGCAGAGCGCCTGGTGATGATCTTTGCGTCGTCCATGGAAACGGGAGAGGTTCCGGAGGATTGGAGGATTGCGGATGTGGTTCCTATCTTTAAGAAACGGAACAGGGATAGCCCAGGAAATTACCGACTGGTGAGTTTGACTTCAGTGGTTGGTAAGCTGATGGAGAGGCTTCTGAGGGATAAGATATATGAACATTTGGAGAAGTTTGGACTGATTAGAAATAGTCAGCATGGCTTTGTCAAGGGCAGGTCATGCCTTACAAGCCTAGTTGAGTTCTTCGAAAATGTGACTGAACACATTGACGAAGGAAGGGCGGTGGATGTAGTGTACATGGACTTTAGTAAGGCGTTTGATAAGGTCCCACATGCAAGGCTTCTGGAGAAGGTGAGAGGGCATGGGATCCAAGGGGCTTTGGCCTCGTGGATCCAGACTGGCTTGCCGGCAGAAGGCAGAGAGTGGTTGTGGATGGGTCTTGTTCTGCATGGAGGTCAGTAACCAGTGGAGTGCCCCAGGATCTGTTCTGGGACCCCTGCTGTTTGTCATTTTCATAAATGACCTGGATGAGGAAGTGGAGGAATGGGTTAGCAAGTTCACCGACGATACAAAGATCGGTGGTGTTGTGGATAGTCTGGAGGGATGCCAAAAGTTGCAGCGGGACATAGACAGGATGCAAGACTGGGCGGAGAAGTGGCAGGTGGACTTCAACGCGGATAAATGTGTAGTGGTCCATTTTGGCAGGAATAATGGGATGAAGGAGTACAATATAAGGGGTAGGAGTCTTAGCTGTGTTGTAGAGCAGAAGGATCTCGGGGTCCGGGTCCATAGGACTCTTAAATCGACCTCGCAGGTGGAGGAAGTGGTCAAGAAGGCGTACGGTGTACTGGCCTTCATTAATCGAGGAATAGAGTTTAGGAGTCAGGAGGTAATGATGCAGCTCTATAAGATTCTTGTCAGACCCCAGTTGGAGTATTGTGCACAGTTCTGGTCGCATCATTATAGGAAGGATGTAGAGGCTATTGAGAGAGTTCAGAGGAGATTTACAAGGATGCTGCCTGGATTGGGAGGCAGGCCTTATGAAGATAGGTTGAGGGAGCTGGGATCTTCTCACTGGAGAGACGTAGGTTGAGAGGCGACCTGATAGAGGTTTATAAAATGTTGAGAGGGATAGATAGGGTGGACTCTCAGAGACTATTTCCCTGAGCTGAAATGGTCACTATGAGAGGACACAGATTTAAGTTGCAGGGAAGCAAATACAAAGGAGATGTCAGGGGTAGGTTTTTCACTCAGAGGGTGGTGAGTGAATGGAACCGACTGCCGTCGGAGGTTGTTGAGGCAAACTCACTGGGGTCTTTTAAGAGACTCTGGATGAGTATATGGAAAAGAATAGGATAGGGGGTTATAGATAGGTCTGTGGATTGGTAGATGTGATCGGTGCAACTCGTGGGCTGAAGGGCCTGTTTGTGCTGTATTGTTCTATGTTCTAATACATTTAACTGAATACAAATAAAGGTGACAATATGAGAGATCCTGTCTATGCTTAGCTCTGTTTGTTTCTGTCTATGCAAAGATTTTATTTTAAGATATTTCTGCTTATGCACAATTACATTTAAATGTTAGACTTTCGGGGCTGACTGACTCTGCTAAGCTGCACAATTGTAGCTGGCTTGGCTACACATAGAATCAGGGTTAGCTAAAAATTGACTGCATTCCTGAAGGTACTTGCTGTTTGTCCATAATCGTCGATGAGGACCTCGCTACCATTAGTCATTTTGATGATGATGATGATGGTGGTGTCGAAACTAACACTTGATTTGGATTAAAGTGAAGGAGAGTTGCGCAGCATCAGCCTCACTCTCTCTTCCCAATTCCCATCTGGATCCAGTGGCAAGACAAGAATCAAGATGGCTGGAGATGGGATTGGGCGCGGTGGATGACCAGGATGTCTTCTGTGTCTTGTCCTGCTCTTCACGTTCCGCAACGCTTGCAGAGACCGCCTTCTTGACCATTGGACCTTCCATTGGTCTCATCCACTTAATCCGCTGGAGCTGGGATAGACATCTCCTCCCTATCTCACCAAAGGGTTGAGACCATCGGCTATCCTCACCTGGTTTAGCCAGCTTGTCGAAGCCATTGCCTAGGGGTGTGACCGCTGTCGCATGCAAACAGCTACGGGGAACCACAGGAGAGTATAGAGAGCCAGGTGGGGACAGAGGGTGGACAAACCACCCCAAAACGGACGCGACATGTTCCCCCACCAATGATACTACCCCTCCCTGACACCCCATACGCCCTGGAGGGTACACAATGCAAGCAAACGACAGTTTTCCATGACAACAGCTGCGAGGATTGCTTTTCTAAGATGCAGACAGCCTGCAAAAAAACGCTTCCAACAATGAGATATGGGTTGAAAGATATTTTGGAACAGTTCAACGTGTTCAAGTTCAGTACAGGACCCGGCTGAGAAGCCAGACTCCAAGTTCACGTTTCTTTGCTTCTGTTATGTTATTTTCTTTTTAAGTTCTGTTCAATAGAATGAATCCCTTTTAAAACTTGTACCAAGTGCTGTGTGCTCTCACCTCTCCCAATGAATGAATGGACCCAACGCAATAATAAACCAAATAATTATAAAATAACGCTCAGTAAAGAAAGCGTCCATTTGATCAGAGATGGAAAGTTAATGAGATCTCTTCTAGATGGCAAAGTGTAGGACAGAAGAAAGTTTTGGGGGGGGGGTGGTGGTGTTTGGGGCTAGGGGTCGACCTTGATGTAATTAGATGACTGATGTCACAGAATGGTTGCAATTGAGTTTTAGTGAATGTCGGGTAATCTTCCCTCCTCCCTCCTTCTCACTTTCATTTACAACACGTTGCTGCTGCCTGTAGCTACAACCTGCCAGAAAATCTACCAGCACGGTGTGTCACACATTGCGTGCATTGTGTACCCCTCAGGTTGTATGGGGTGTCAGGGAGGGGGATAGTATCTCTGGTAGAGGAACATGTCACGTCCGTTTCAGGGGCGGTTTCTCCACCCTTTATCCCTGCCCGGCACTCAGCTTTCACCTGTGGCTCCCCGTGGTTGTTTGCATGCGACAGCAGCCACACCTCAGGCAACGGCTTCAACAAACCGGCTGAACCAGGTGAGGGTAGCCGATGGGTCTTAACCCTCGGTGAGATAAGGAGATTGTCTATCCCTTCCCCACTACATGTGAATGGAGCTAGACTGACAAGTGTGACACACTATAATGGGAGATTTCCTGGCAGGTTGTAGCTACAGACAGCAGCAACGTGTTATAAATGAAAGTGAGAAGGAGGGAGGAGGGAAGATTAACCAAATAGAGGAGGCGACGACCTAATGATATTATCACCAAACTAGAAATCCCAAAACTCAGCTAATGTTCTGGGGACACAGGTTAGAATCCTGCCACAACAGATGGGGGAATTAGAATCCAATAAAATAAAAATTAAGAGTCTACTGATCACCGTAAAACTATTGTTGAAACTCCATCTGGTTCACTAATAACCTTTAGGGAAGGAAATCGGCCATCCTTACCTGGTCTGGCCTACACATGATTCAAGAGCCACAGCAATGTGGTTGATTCTCAATTGCCCTCTGAATAAAGGATGGGCAATAAATGCTGGTCAGTCAGCAATGCCCATGTCCCATGAATGAATAAAAAAAAATTATAGTGCTTGACAGAATTCTACACATCCTCCCTAGGAGGATGTATGAAAATAAATATTGTATACTTTAGATAACCACAGACTGAGGTGAAGAGCAAAGGATAGGGATAACCTGTCACACATCTATCCTTGGGTCATCCCTAGGTGGATACTTTTGGTAAAATTCCCTGATTCCCTGTCCAACTTCTGTGAGGTCAAATAAATCTTTCTATCAATCTGTTGTCTTGCTTCGTAGAGAATTTTAAAATCCTACAGTGTGGGAGGAGGCCATTCAGCCCATCAAGTCTATCACAATCCCACCCAGACCCTATTCACGTAACCCCATGCATTTACCCTGGCTCATTCACCCAGTCACTAAGGGGCAATTTAGCATAGCCAATCTACCTAACCTGCTCATCTTTGTATTGTGGGACGAAACTGGAGCACCTGGAGGAAACCCACACAGACACGGGGAGAATGTGCTGCAGACTCCACACAGACAGTGACCCGAGGCTGGAATTGAACCTGAGCCTCAGGTGCTGCGAAGCAGCAGTGCTAACCATTGTGCTGCATGTGTCGCCCACAAACAGACAGTGCCACCGTGCCATTACGGAACTTGGCAGCTCCCCCTCGTGAAATCGAATCCCAGTCTCCCACGTGACAGACGAGGACACTAACCTTTACACTAATGAGGAAGCTATTCAGCTAACCGGGGGACAGGGATAATCATACATTATATTGCCAAACTAAGATTAACTTCATGAGCAAAGCTGTTAACTGGTTAGATAAGGGATGATTGGGAGTGATGTTGGAGAGTGACATTTGAAACGGAGGGTCGATCACTTCCTTAACCTTAGGAACTGGCTCTTGCCTTCATTTCCTCCTTCACCACTGATGTCTCCTGTCCTTCAGAGTCACGTGCTTCTGGGAAAACACCTTAGCTTAGTTGTGATAATCTATTTGCAACTTAATTCTGCTTTCATGATTGCATCAAGCAAGAGAGAGATTAAAGTCTCCTGCAGGCACCTGGCTGTGATTTTGTTGTCTTTGCTTTGACATCTTAGCACTGGCTGAGGAGCTTAAAATCCCATCATGCTCTCTGATGTAACAGAAGGCCCAGAATTCCATCAGCTTCCAAACTGTACTATTCTTTTTCACTGTCAGACCTGGAATTTCTTGAGGTTAGTGTAATATATTGGAAAGAACGGTGACAACTGGATGGATTACCTAAAGAACTATACGCTAACAGGAATAATTCTATAGAGAATGGGAAAGATGCCATTGATTTCTCAGATTGCTCAGGGAGAGCCCCGCACAGGATCCATGTGTTTAGTGATTGTAGTGCCAGATGCAGAAGAGGGTCACGTCGCTTCATAGATTCCTACAATGCAGAAGGAAGCCATTTGGCCCATTGAGTCTGCACCAATCCCCACCCCAGTCCCATAACCCCTTGCATTTACCCTAGTTAGTCCCACTGACACGAAGGGGAAATTTAGCATGGCCAAGCCACCTAACCTGCACATCTTTTGGACTGTGGGAGGAAACTGGATCACCTGGAGAAAACTAACACGGTTACGAGGAGAATGGGCTTGAGGGACCAATGGGAATGGAAAGTGAGTGATCACCCGAGGGGTTGGAGTTCTCTCCCAGGCAGAATCATCAAGCAACCATGTAATAAGTATATAAGAGCTGAGGTCGTCACTAAGGCACCCATAGTTACAATCCCCTTGACCCAATTCTCTTTAGCAATAAATATCTTTGATTCTCAATGAAACCTGAAGAGTGTTGACATCACCGAGGGATGTCATGCTATTATGACGTGTTTTGGCCTGATTGGTTGAATGGGTCACATGATCATCTGAAATCCCACCACCACCACCCCCCCCAACTCCCCCACATAAAGAATCTCAGCCACTACAGTTAGGAAAAAGATTTGTTGCCTGCCTTGTGGTTCTTCCAACTTGTAGCTGAAATTTTTAGTGTAATGAATTCCTATTGAACATCCAGGCTACTTTGCTTTGTTAAAATTTGTTTAAAGTTTATTTATTGGCGTCACAAGTGGGTTTACATTAACACTGCAATGAAGTTACTGTGAAAATCCCCCTCGTCACACAATCCGGCACCTGTTCGGGTACAGTGAGGGAGAATTTAGCTCCTAACCAGTACATCTTTCGGACTGTGGGAGGAAACCAGAGCACCCCAGAGGAAACCCACGCAGTCACGGGGAGAATGTGCAAACTGTGCGCAGACAATGATCCAAGCCGGGAATCGAACTTGCATGCCTGACGCTGTGAGACAGCGGTGCTAACCACTCTGCCACTGTGGCACCCCAGTTTGCTGGAGTTCAGAAGGATGAGAAGGGATCTGATTGAGGTATATAACATCCTAAAAGGGATCGATAATGTAAATGCAGACCAAATGTTTCCTCTTATGGGGCAATCTAGAACAAGAAGTCACAGGTCTAGGTTGAGAGGCAGTAGGTTTAAAACTGAGATGAGGAGAAACTACTTCTCACAGAGGTTGGTGAATTTGTGGAACTCGGTGAGTCTGAATCATTAAATGGTTTCAAAAAGGAGATAGATATGAAAAAAATGGATAAAGGAATACAAGAGCAGGGGGAAGGGGGAAGGGGGATTTGAGACCAGGGAGAGACCAGCCTTGATCTGATCGAATGGCGGAGCAAGCTTGAAGCCCTCTTGTTCCCTGACCTTCCGGAATCACTGTTGCCCTCTTCGTCCATGATTGACTCAGCAGCCTGACATGGAACGTTCCTCGAATGAGGTCTAACCTTGAGGCACTGTCTATTTCCCCACTGCCTGCAATCCCTGCTGCCTACATTACGTTCGTGGCCGCTTCCACCGGCATTTTCCAAAGCATCGGAGTAGGAAGGCTGTCAATTCCCAGTCCCATCTTTTGAACTTCTTTCTGTCTCCAGACCTTTGATCGATTCCAATTATCGAAGATCTAATGGAATGGAACACACCGCTCTGGCTGGTCACAATGTTTATTGAGCAGCAATTAACCACTACATTGATAATTTATAAAATAGATCCGTCAATCAAGTGTGGAAATGGTGACCATTTCTATTCTCTATGGATTCTCTTCCAGTTAAGCATCAATCATCCTGAACTGTATTAAGCACACTTCTAGATCATAGAAACCCTACATTACAGAAAGAGGCCATTCGGCCCATCGAGTCTGTACTGACCACAATCCCTATCCCCATATCCCACCCACTAATCCTCTAACCTACGCATCTACTGTCAATTTAGCATGGCCAATCAACTAACCCGCACATCTTTGGACTGTGGGAGGAAACCGGAGCAAACCCACGCAGACACGAGGTGAATGTGCAAACTCCACACAGACAGTGACCCGAGCCGGGAATCGAACCCAGGTCCCTGGAGCTGTGAAGCAGCAGTGCTAACCACTGTGCTACCACGCCACCCTAACCAGCACAAGTGATTAGCACTGTGATTTCAAAGAAATCTTTGTTAGTTCTATGGTCTCTCCACGCCTCATATTGTGCAGTTCAATTAGGTATTAATGTTAATTCTCTACAACAGTGTAGAGTAGTGAAACACAGGAGCTGGATGTGGCCATTCAGTCCCTTAAGCCTGTTCTGTTCCATTGAATGGATTTGATTTATTATTGTCACATGCATTGGGACACAGAGAAAAGTATTGTTTCTTGCACGCTATATGGACAAAGCATACTGTTCATTGGGTACATAGGGGAGAAAGGAAAGAGAGTGTGCAGAATAAAGCATTAAAAATCAAGCAATTTTGTCTTTACAATGTACAATTGCTCTTCAGACTTGACAACTTTTTTGGGAGAGAGTTCCAGGTTTCTATTGCCCTTTGCATGAGAAGGTGTCACTCCTGAAGGGCCTGGCTTTAATTGTAAACTGGGTGCTGTCTTGTTGGTAGCCGTTTTGGAGCAGCTCACAGTTCTGCTTTGTTAACCCATCTCCGACACAGAAATTCAGATTTACAGCAGACATTAACTAAAGGGTCATTAATCATCCCTGCGCAGGCAGTCACTCCAATTACAACATTACAGCCTCGACTACTTGTCTAAACCACCTCATTAGCTGTACAGCACTTTGGGATTGTCCTTTTTTTTTGAAAGACACCATAGAACTCTGAGGCTTCCTTCCATTCAAGGTAAATTCTCAGTTAAAGTAACTCTATGGGATGGCACGGAGGTGGTTAGCCCCACAAATTTGATTCCCGGCATTGGTCACTGCCTGTGTCTGCGTGGGTTTCCTCCCACAGTCCAAAAATGTGCGGAATGGCAGTGTAAATGAGGGTTATGGGAATGTGGCCTGGGTGGGATTGTGGTCGATGCAATCTCGATGGACCAAATAGCCTCCTTCTGCACTGTAGGATTCTATAAATCTGTAATATCGAGGTTGACTTTTAGCTTCAGATGTTGAACAGGTACACGTGGGGATGTAAAACAAAAACAAGTGATTCGATGGACTGACAATCATCAGAGGACACAACTGATCCCTCCTGATCTATTCTGAGAAGCAGCATTTACACACTGGACAATAAAGGCTCCCTGCTCTGTACGAAACCTTCGATAACATTAGTATCAGACTCCTTCATTTACGCAGGCAGTCTGGCACTCATACATAGAAACATATACAGGAACTAGAAACAGAAGCAGGCCATTTAGCCCTTTGAGCCTGCTCTGCCATTCATTATGATCATGACTGATTTATCAAATTCAATATCCTGATTCACTCCTTCTCTCCCATTCCCCGCACATGCACCCCCCCCCACCCCCCAGACCCCTCGATCCCTTTAGCCCTGAGAGCTGTCTAATTTCTTCCTGAAATCACACAACATGTTGGCCTCCACTACTTCCTGTAGCAGTGAATTCCATACATTCACCACTCTCTGGGTGAAAAAACTTCTCCGCACCTCAGCCCTAAAAGCTTTATCCAAACCCTAGTCCTGCCGATACCGCATGTAAATCCATCCTTTATTCTGTAAGACAACCCAATGAAGTATTCATCTGAGTCCTCTGCACCGGAACTCATTGCAAGTGTTGCCCTCTGGCAAGTTGGCACCTTTGTTACCCACGTCCCCTGCCCTGGCTCACATGCCTCTTCACCACACGTGGATCTCTTCCTTCGGAGTGATCACCGTTTCGGTACTGTTATAATCCAGGTCAAAAACTCCAAGGTGTTTAACGCTATGAGAGGACACAGGTTTAAGGTGCTGGGGAGTAGGTACAGAAGATAAGTTTTTCACTCAGAGGGTGGTGTGTGAGTGGAATCAACTGTCGGTGGTGGTGGAGGCAAACTTGTTGGGGTCTTTTAAAAGACTTCTGGATGAGTACATGGGACTTAATGGGATTGAGGTTACAGATAGGCCTGGTAGGTAGGGATATGATCGGTGCAACTTGTGGACTGAAGGGCCTGTTTGTGCTGTAGTGTTCTATGTTCTATATTCTAGAAGTCAGCCTAAATCATAAATTTTGCACTTTGAATCTAGCAGAGGTGAACATCTAATGTTTCACTCCAGGTGTGATTCAAATGATTCACTAGGGAGCTTTTCTCAAATAAAGTTTATTTAAGAATATAGTCAACATGTGTAAGGATATTACCTATAAGTTTTACCAATTACAAAGAAGAAAAAATCATGATATTTTAAATACCTTAACAACAAAATATACTGTTCCAACCAAACAACCTCCTAAAACCTGTTTCAGGCTTAACACAGAACGTCAGTATGCTTATGGGATGCTGGATCTTGCAACTCCCTCTGAGGTTTACTCCTTTGAATATTGAGTTAAAATGCTAAGAGACAGTGGACCTCCTTGTTTCTAGTTACCAGCTAGCCACCAAGAGCTAAATTTCCAATACGAGGGAGAGATATTGAATAAATATTTCTCTTCGGTATTCATGCAGGGTGATGTAAATGTAGTTATGGAGAACACTGAGGTACAGGGTTGCAAACTGGAAAGTATTGAAGTAGATAGGGAGGATGTGCTAGATATTCTCGAGGGTTTGAAGTTGGATAAGTCCCCTGGGCCGGACGGGATTTACCCTAGGCTTCTCGGGGAGGCAAGAGAGGAGATTGCAGAGCCTCTGGCTCTGATCTTCAGGTCGTTGTTGGTTACGGGTGTGGTTCCGGAGGACTGGAGGATAGCGAATGTGGTCCCGTTGTTCAAGAAGGGAAGAGAGACCTTCCAGGGAATTATAGGCCAGTGAGTCTTACTTCTGTTGTGGGCAAAGTATTGGAGAGAATTATTAGGGATAGGATTTATAGTTATTTAGAGAGAAATGAATTGATTGGGGATAGTCAGCATGGTTTCGTGAAGGGTAGGTCATGCCTTACTAACCTCATTGAGTTTTTTGAAAAAGTGACCAGAGAGGTGGATGGGGGTAAGGCGGTTGATGTAGTATATATGGACTTTAGTAAGGCTTTTGATAAGGTGGCCCATGGAAGACTTCTACAGAAAATGCAGATGTGTGGAATAGAGGGTGATTTAGCTATTGGATTAGAAATTGGCTGGCAGATAGAAGACAGAGGGTGGTGGTTGATGGGAGATATTCATCGTGGAGTTCGGTGACGAGTGGTGTGCCTCAGGGGTCTGTTGTGGGGCCCCTGCTGTTTGTAATTTTTATAAATGATCTGGATGAGGGTATTGAGGATGGATCAGTAAATTTGCAGATGACACTAAAGTCGGTGGAGTGGTAGATAGTGAAGAGGGGTGTTATAGTTTACAGAGTGACTTGGACAAGTTGCAGAGCGGGGCCGAGAGGTGGCAAATGGAGTTTAATGTGGAAAAGTGTGAGGTAATGCACTTGGCAGGAATAATAAATGTGTAGAGTATAGGGCTAATGGTAGGATTCTTAATAGTGTTGATGAACAGAGGGATCTTGGTGTATTTGTGCATAGATCCCTGAAAGTAGGCAGTCAAGTCGATAAGGTTGTTAAGAAGACATACGGAGTCTTAGCTTTTATTGGTAGGGGGATTGAATTTCGGAGCCGCAACGTCATGTTGCAACTGTACAAAACTCTAGTGCGGCCGCACTTGAGTATTGTGTGCAGTTCTGGTCCCCACATTATAAGAAAGATGTGGAGGCATTGGAGAGGGTGCAGAGGAGGTTTACCAGGATGTTGCATGGTATGGAGGGCAGGTCTTATGAAGAGAGGCTGAGGGATTTGGGGTTGTTTTCGTTAGAAAGAAGGCGGCTAAGAGGAGACCTTATTGAAACATATAAGATGATTAGAGTTTAGATAGGGTGGACAGTGATAGCCTTTTTCCTAGGATGGAGAAAGCTAGCACGAGGGGACACAGCTTTAAATTAAGGGGTGATAGTTATAGGACGGATATCAGAGGTAGGTTCTTTACCCAAAGGGGGGTTCGGGAGTGGAATGCCCTGCCTGCAGCAGTTGTAGATGCGCCAAGTTTTGTGGCGTTTAAGAGGTTAGTTGATAAGTTTATGGAAGAGAAGGGAATGGTTTAGTTTGGAGGGTCATTGCTTTTTATAATGGTCGGCGCAACATCGAAGGCCGAAGGGCCTGTTCTGTGCTGTAATGTTCTATGTTCTATGTTCTATATGGAAACAAACTGCTTTTAGGTCTGGAGTCCAATAGCTTTTGCCTAGCCTGCAGAACTTCCACTACCAGGGAAAGTAAGACAGAAACATTGTTTTCAATCTGGACTTCAAACAACTTCTCACTAGCCAAACTGAACGTAGATCCTTGGCTTTTTCTGTGAAGGAATCACCTGATCTCAACCTGTCAACCCCAACAATTCAAAAGAGTGATAAAAGTTTAGGACATTAGGCCCAAATTAAAAGTGAACATAAAGGCCCAATAAATGCTTTCAATCTAAAAAACACAGGCCTGCTTAAAGGAAAACTACAGAGAAACATGCTAGAACTACAATTCTTAAAGGCACAGTGGTCAGCACTGCTGCCTCACAGCACCAGAGACCCGCGTTCAAATCCTGGCTTGGGTCACTCTCTGCATGGGTTTCTTCTGGGTGCTCCCGTTTCCTCCCACAGTCCAAGGACATGTGGGATAGATGGATTGGCCATGCTAACTTGCCCCTCATTGTCAGAGGGACTAGCTGGAGTAAATGCATGGGGTGATAGGGATGGAGCCTGGGTGGGATTGTGGTTGTGTGCAGACTGGATGGGCTGAATGGTCTCCTTCTGAACCATTGGGATTTTATGATTCTAGTAGCACCATAGTATCTGTGCTGGTGTGCTAGCGAGAGACAGTGTTCCTCGCTCATCACTCTCTTCCTGCCCTTTGACCATTATCTTGTTCTTGTAGACCTGGAGGGAGAGAGGCTGAAGGGAGGGAGTAGCAGGCATAAAATGCATGCCTAAAGTAACTTGTAAATTGAACTGAGGGAAGTGAGAAGGAGGATTAGATTTGAGGATCAAGTCTTCTTCAATCTTTCCAACCCTGGCACTGGCCACAGCCTCAGTCACGGGTGCCCTGTTGATAGTGACCACTGTCTTCTCCAAGGAGAATGGGGGCATTAGCTCCTGCTGCCTCCCATGATGTGTCACCCTGTCCTGCATGAGAGAGAGTGTAACTAGACAGGCTGGATGCAGGGAGGCTGTTCCAGATGGTGTGAGAGTCCACAATCAGGGGTCACAGTCTGATATTACAGGGTAGACCCTTTAGGACTGAAGTGAAGAGAATTTGAGATTGATGAGCCTGTGGAACACAGAAAATAGTCAAGGCTAAAACATTGTAGTTTTTCAAGAAGAAGTTAAATATAGCACTTGGGATGGAAGGGATCAAAGGACATGCGGAGAAGACAAGAAGATGCTATTAAGTTGGATAATCAGCCATGATCAGAATGAACAAAGATCAAAGAGAATTACAGCACAGGAATGGGCCCTTTGGTTCTCTAAGTCTGCACCGAAAATGCTGCCAAACTGAACTAAAACCTGTTCAATATCCCTCTATTCCCATCCTTTTCCTGTATTTGGCAGGACACCCTTTAAATGCCACTATTGTATCTGCAAATTAATGGAGGTAGGCTTGAAATGGCTTACCCCTATTTTGAATGTAATCCACATTCAAGTTGGTCTTACCAAAATGAATCACCTCGCACTTCCTGTTTTCAGCAATATCCGGACATGTTTTGAGAATTCCTCCTGGCACCTGCTCCAGCTGAAATGCAATGCTGCCCTTGTCCCTTTTCCCCCTCTCTCCTCTCCCCCACCCATTTTACAAAGTGCAGGTTTACCCCCCATCCCTCCACCCAGCCAAGCAGCCAGTCAATATTGTTCTCAATGCTCTGATCTGATTTCAGTCAGCCGGTAGCACAGAGTTTGCATATCACCTACTTCACAAGTGATCAATCCCTATTGCAATGCCTGCACCCATTTTTAGGGTGATGTAATTTTGCAGCCGTTGCAATATTATCTCCTTGCTACGGCTCTTCCTCATTATGAGCCTTGTTTAGCTCCTGTCAGGTCAGAGTTGTCCAGGGTCAACTCTGGCTGAAATGAGGGCAATGAGTGCAACTGGGAAGCACACACTGACTGATGGGATGATTCTCGATCATCAGCTGTACCCTCCCTATTCCCCCCTCCCCCACCACATATTTATTTTATATCATAGAATCCCTACAGTGCAGGAGGAGGCCATTGGCCCATAGAATCCGCACTAACCACAATCCCAATCCAGGCCCCATTCCTGTAGCCCCATGTATTTACCCTTGCTGGTTCTGCTGATGCTAAGAGTCAATTTAGCATGGTCAACCCAGCTCTAACTCCTTGGAGAGTTGGAGGAAACCGGAGCAGCCGGAGGAAACCCACGCAGACACTGGGAAGAATGTACAGACTCTACGCAGGCAGTGACCCAAGCCGGGAATTGAACCCAGGTCCCTGGAGCTGTGAGGCAAACCAACATGTCACCTTTCGAATTAATAATTGGAAGCATTCAAAGGAAAGGCCTGATCAGTGCAGGCTTGGAGGACAAAAAGGCCTGTTCCTTTCTTTTCTTTCTTTGAATAAAGGCAAATCTAGCAATACCACAGGAATCCAATTAATATTCTCAAACTACTTCTGCATGTCGAGACTTTCTTGGCTCACTCAGGATGCGTGACATTGCTAAATAGTCCTTGTGCAAACAGATTCTGAAGATTGCAGTGCAGCTTCTCTTCCGAAAACACCCACGTTTTGTGCTGTTATTCTAATTGTCTGCACTCTCTATCAATATCTGCCAGAAGTGATGAGAAACGATGAAATGATTAAGAATGCTCAATTAATCATGACGTTGTGAGAATTTTTGGTGGTTCTCCTGGGGACTTATAATTGTTGAGAAAATGTCTGCCTGCTCAAAAATAAATTTTCCCTTTCCTTGTTCCTGTCAGTTGAGCTGGAAAACAAGCCCGAAATCTCCAACTATTTCTCTTGCGCCCAACCCCCCAAAGAATTATAATTTTTTTGATTGCTGAAGCAGGCCATTCTAGCCATCGAGTGTGCGCTGATCCCCCTTTTTTTAAAAAAAAATCTTATGCTGGTCCCATCCATGTAACCCCAAGAATTTACCCCTCTTGTAGCATACTCTGTGCAGTTCTAGTTGCCACTCAGAAGGATGTGATTCCACTGGAGGAGGTGCAAAGGAAATTCCCCAGGATGATTCCTGGGATGGAACATTTAACTTATGAAGAGTGTTTGGGTAGGCTTGGGTTTTTTTTTTCATTGGAGCAGACAAGACTGAGGGTGACTTTTTTTTTCTTCACTCGTGGAACACAAGTGTCGCTGGCTGGCTAGCATTTATTGATGTAGCGATGCCGGCATTGGACTGGGGTAAACACAGTAAGAAGTCTCACAACACCAGGTTAGAGTCCAACCAGTTTATTTGAATGTAATCGCATCATTTCCAAAAGTTTGTCGCATTGCGTGGGTTTTCTCCGGGTGCTCCGGTTTCCTCCCTCATCCCAAAAACGTGCTTTTTAGGCTGATTGGTGTCAATAAATTGTCCCTGAATTGGATCTCCCTTAATCTGGCGTACATATAATTCCCTAAATTTGCACCCCCTTTATTGTGGAATCCACTAGAGGTAGACCAAAATGTCAATGATGGACTAAAGACTTGAATAAGGCACCCACTGAGTGTTCAAATGGGTGGCGCGGGCTTGTAGCGCTGAGGGGCCTGTTTCCTGTGCTGTGCTGTTCTTTGTTCTTTGACTCTAACTTGGTGTCGTGAGACTTCTTACAGCATTTATTGCCTACCCCTAGTTGCCCTTGAGAAGGTGGTGGTGAGCTGCCTTCTTGAATCGCTGCAGTCCATGTGCTGTGGGCTGACTCACAATGCTCTTAGAGAGGGAATTCCAAGATTTTGATCCAGTGATTGCGAAGGAACGGCAATATATTTTGAAGTCAGGACGGTGAATGGTTTGGAGGGGAATTTGCAGGTGGTGGTGTTCCCATATATCTGCTGCCCTTGTCCTTCTAGTTGGAAGTGGTCATGGGTTTGGAAGGTGCTGTCTAAGGATCTTTGGTGAATTGCTGCAGTGCATCTTGTAGATAGTACACACACTGCTGCTACTGAGCGTCAGTAGTGGAGAGTTTGAATGTTTGTAGATGTTGTGCCAATCAAGCAGACTGCTTTGCCCTGAATGGTGTCAGGCTTCTTGAGTGTTGTTGGAGCTGCACCCATCCAGGCAAGTAGGGAGTATTCCATCACACTCCTGACTTGTGCCTTGTAGATGGTGGATAGGCTTTGGGGAGTCAGGAGATGAGTGACTTGCCACAGTATTCCTAGCCTCTGACCTGCTCTTGTAGCCACTGTGTTTATGCGGTGAGTCCAGTTGCGTTTCTGGTCAATGGTGACCCCCAAGGATTGGGAGATTCAGTAATGGTTACACCATTGAATGTCAAGGGACAATAGTAAGAGTGTCCCTTATCCCTGATCGGAGCGTTTAAAACTATGAAGGACGTGGACAGAATGGATAAGGAACAACTGTTCTCCTTAGTTGAAGGGTCAGTTATGAGGACACATCAGTTCAATATGAGGGGCAGGAGGTTCAGGGAAATGTGAGGAAAAGTTTTTTTACCCAGAGGGTAGCGACAGTCTGGAAGGTATTAGAGGCAGGTTGCCTCACATCCTTTAAAAGTATTTGGATGAGCACTTGACACATCATAACATTCAGGGCAATGGATCTAGTGCCATTAGATGGGATTAGGTTGGAATTCAGGTGTTTTAATGCATTGATGCAGGCTTGATGGGCCAAAGGGCCTCTTTTGTGCTGCATGATTGTATGATTCTACTTCTCCCTTGTACTTCTTGGGACACTAAAGGACAATTTTGCATAGCCAATCAACCTAACCTATGTACTGCTAGACTATGGGAGGAAACCAGAGCAACCAGAGGAAACCCACGCAGACACGGGGAGAATGTGCAGACTGCACACAGACAGTGACCCAAGGCTGGAATTGAACCCAGGTCCCTGGCACTGTGAAGCAGCAGAGTTAACAACTGTGCCACTCCGACCTAATTTTGTTTTGTTGCACCATTTAGAATGAAGTAATCAAAAAATTAAGACAGCGTGAATTGGTGCCCTTCTGAGTTATTTAAAATTTTTTCCGGATGCTTCTGTCTCGTTCTCATCACCTTCCCAATGCTGGGTGACCTTTGCAGATTTGTTGATCCTCATTCATAATTGAACAGGAGCCATTGGAGAGTTCGGCCAGATTTATTATTAACAAAAAGAGATAATTCCCTCAGACCAAAAAAAATGTTATAGATTTAAATGTGAAATGTTTGAGTGAGGCTCTTCCGCTTTGACAACTCAGATGCTGGATTAATACACAATTGACAGATCAATTCTAAAAAAGTACATTTTCTCAGGTGATGCAACTCATTGCAAAAATAAATGTTCTTCGTCTGAGCAATGCATTACAGAGATGTTTACTCATTTATCCTGGCCGAGTTCAGACAGATTTATAATACTGCCAGGGTAAAGGCTTAAAGAAAAGCTTGAACATTGCTGTTAAAATGGCAATCATTAATCTGATGACTGTTTGATTTTAATTAATCATACGGATGTGCTGAGAAAATCCAGAGGCTATCCCACATCGCTGGGAAAAAAGGTGTTATTTCTTCAAAAGCAAGATCTCACATATTTTATCAATGCATTCAGAACAAGAGATGTATCTGGCATCTGTAAATGTGTCAATACAGTCATTGTAACACACACAATACTAAGTGTTGAACAGAAAATAACAATTGCGTCTTGCCTACACAATAATCAATGATTTGCCCACGCAATAATCAATGATTTGCCCACGCAATAATCAATGATTTGCAGACACAATAATCAATGACTCGCATATAAAATAATCAAAGTATAACACACACACAGTAATCAATGAATCACACACAATAACAAAAGTATCACATACACAAAAATCAATGTGTCACGCACAAAAAAAATCAATGTGCCAAACAGACAATAATTAGTGTTTCCCACATACAATAAACAATCTATCACACATTCAATATTCAATATATCACACACACAATAATCAATATATCACACACATGGTAATCAATATGTCACACACAATATTCAATGAGTCACACACACAATAATCAATGTATTGCACACACAATAATCAGTGTGTCGCACACACAATTGTCAATGTTTTCCATGCACAATAATCAACATGTAGCAACCACAAACATCAATATATCGCACACAGAATAATCAATGTGTTGTACACGCAATAATCTATGCGTCACACATTATTATAATTATTAATATTGTCAATATAACCCAACACACATTAATTAAAGTATCATACATACAATAATCAAAGCGTCATTCACACAATAATCAATTATCATGTATACAATAATGAATGTATCCCACAAACGATCATCAATGTGTCTCACACAAAAGATCAATGTGTCACATACGCGATAATCAATGCATCACACCCACATTAATCAATGCATCACACCCACATTAATCAATGTGTCGCACATGCTGTTATCAATGTATCATACACAATAATAAGTTTATTGCACACACTATATTCAATGGGCCCTAATTTATCATTGCATCGCGAAAATGTGGTAAAGTCGGGTGTGAAGCCATTAACGCCATCCCCACCCGTGTTGCGCAGTTGGCCACTTTACCAAAACTCGGGAATGTCAGCGATCCAATTCGCACCCGAAATGGGCGCAAAGGTGATTTAAATGCATTTCCATGTATTTCAATTGCATTAATGAAATGCCCGCCCAACTTTATCAAAATTTCTCACCGCACCACAATAGTCAATGCATCACATGCACTATAATCACTGTGTCTCACATACAGTAATCACTGTGTTTCACACACAATAATCACTGTGTCTCACACACAATAATCACTGTCTCGCACAAAATAATCAATGTGTCACACACAGAATAATCACTGTGTGTCACACATAATAATCACTGTGTCTCACACTCAATAATCAGTGTATCACATGCACAATAATCACTGTGTCTCACACACAATACTCAATGTGTCTCTCACACAACACTCAATGTGTCTCACACACAATAATCAGTGTGTCGCACACACAATAATCAGTGTGTCGCACACACAATAATCAGTGTCGCACACACAATAATCAGTGCGTCACACACACAATAATCAGTGCGTCACACACACAATAATCAGTGCGTCGCACACACAATAATCAGTGTGCCGCACACACAATAATCAGTGTGCCGCACACACAATAATCAGTGTGCCGCACACACAATAATCAGTGTGCCGCACACACAATAATCAGTGTGTCGCACACACAATAATCAGTGTGTCGCACACACAATAATCAGTGTCTCACACACAATAATCACTGTATCACATGCACAATAATCACTGTGTCTCACACACAATAATCACTGTGCCTCACACACAATAATCACTGTGCCTCACACACAATAATCACTGTGCGGCACACACAATAATCAATGTGTCGCACACACAATAATCAATGTGTCGCACACACAACATCAATCAATGTATCACACACACATTAATCAATGTATCACATACGCAGTAGTCAACTTGCCTCTGATGAGTAATAAATACAGCACAAGCCAGTAACGCCCACATCCCAAGAATAATCCAACAAAAGGTTTCTCACATAGATTTTAGTGCCTGGAATATTTTTACATTTTAAAAATCTGGGATTTCAGCACAATATTTCATGATATCAGTCCAAGGATGTGAAGGTAATGTGGAGTAAAAACAAAAAATGCTGGAAAATCTCAGCAGGTCTGACAGTATCTGTGGAGAGAGAATAGAGGTAATGTTTTGAGTCTGGATGACTATTTGTCAGAGCTGTGTCACTGCTCTGATGAAGGGTCATCCAGACTTGAAACATTACCTCTATTCTCTCTCCACAGATATTGTCAGACCTGCTGAGATTTTCCAGCATTTTCTGTTTTTGTTTCAGACTTCAGCATCCGCAGTATTTTGTTTTTATCTGTAGGTTAGGTGGATTGGCCATGCGCAGAATTACTTACATTAACACAGCAGTGAAGTTACAGTGAGAATCCCACAGTTGCCACACTCCAACACCTCTTTAGGTACACTGAGGGAGAATTTAGCATGGCCAATGCACCTAACGAGCACACCTTTTAGACTGCGGGAGGAAACCGGAGCACCCGGAGGAAACCCACATAGACATGGGAAGAACTGTAGGTTGTACACAGAGAGAGAGACCCAAGCCAGAAATTGAACCCCGATTCCGGGTGCTGTGACATAGCAGTGTTGACCACTGAGCCAGCGTGCCACCCACTTCTACAAGTTTTATTGATTGGTTTCTATATCTCCATGTTTCGATGATTCCCAAAAAAAAGTCATTATGATGACAAAATGCATTTATGGAGGGAACAGTAACTGTGGATAAGTGGCTGGGCAGCAGTTTATGGGGCATAGAGATGACTGAATCTCATCGACAGGGTGAGATTGGAGAGGGCTTGAGGGGAGATCGGTGAGAAACCAGAGAAAGATACAAAGAACAAAAATAATTACAGCACAGGAACAGGTTCTTTGGCCCTCCAAGCTTGCACTAACCATGCTACCCAACTAAACTAAAATCTCCTACCCTTCCGGGGACCATATCCATCTCTTCTCATCCTATTCAGGATTGGAGCACAGAAATTGCAGCGGTGCCAACACAGTGGGCAAGCAGACGTGGTAGAGACAAAGGGATCATCCAAATCTTAGTGACAACAAAATCCATGAATTCCATCTCAGAAGAGGAGTGGTCCATTAAGACCTGTTCATAGAATGACAGAAATGTGAGGCACTAAAGGAAGTTATTTTGGCAATTTGTATTACCGTTGGCTGAAAACTACCTAGAACTGCCTAATCCCACGTTCAACTTATTGATCATGTACGTTATAACACTTCAAGTGTCTGTCGAAGTATCTTTTAGAAGTGATGAGAGAATTCTGCTTCTATCACCCATCCAGTGTCTGGTTTAAAAATATTCTCCTCAGATACCCTCCAATGCACCTTCCGTTACTTTGTAAGCCCTCGCCCTTCTCTGAAATGAATTCAGTTTGACACCTCTCTGATCTCCTGACCAGTCCACTGATGTCTTCTTACAGTCTACAGCTTCTTCCATTACTATCCATTGTCCCTTTTTGTTTCCCATCCCTCATACAATTTTGGATCTAACTTGTTACTCACATAGAATAGAGAACAATACAGCACTGGAACAGTCCCTTCAGCCCACAATGTTATGCTAAACATGACGCTAAATGAAATTAATCCCTTCTAACTGCCTTTGGTCTGTATCACTCAATTTCTTGCATATTCATGTGTTTATCTAACAGCCCCTTCAACGCCCATATCGTATCTGCTTCCTCCACCACATCTGAGTTCCAGACACCTACCATTCTCCATGTAAAAAGCTTGTCCTCTGATATCACCTTTGAACTTTCCCCTCTCACCTTAAGTGCGTGCCCCCTAATATTAGACATTTCAACTCTGGGAAAGAGTTTCTCTCAACACTATCTTTGCCTTTTATCATTTTATAGACTTTCATTAAGTCTCCCTTCAGCTTCTGCCACTCCAGAGAAAACAACCCTAGTTTGTCCAGCCTTTCCTTATAGTTCATAGCCTTGAATCCAAGCAACATCCTGGTACACCTCTTCTGCACCCTCTCCAAAGCCTTCTTCCTGTAATGTGGCAACCAGAATTGAACACAAGACTCTAAGTGCGGCCTAACCAAAGTTTTACCAAAGGTGCAACATGATATCTTGTTGCTCTTGGATCTTTGTTCTCCTGACCAGTCATACCTTGTGAGACCTTGCTAAAAGCCTTGGTAAAATTATTATCAAATACATCAACCCCACTGATCCCTCCCTCTTTGTTACCTCCTCAAAAAAGATCATTTGGGATAGTTGGACCCCACCTTCCCTTAAGAAACCTTTGCTAAAAATGTCTGCCTTTCTGAAGTGACAACTTATACTGTTCTCAAGACATTTTTCCACTAGTTCGGCACCCTATGGTCTGTAATTACAGAGAAGTTACCTTTCTGGCCTGCAAACTGCCCTACGATTTGTTTTACTAACTCTCATGGCCTTTCTGCATTTAATAAATATCTCTCGCTTTCCCTCGATTTTACTTGCAAATACTTTTTCAAGCCCGGGGATTGCTTTTCCAATTTCCATTTCAATTTCACCCCTGCCCTCTCTCGATTCCTCCGGGCTTTCTGTGCTTTTGAGATATCTCATGTCAGTTTTCTCCCGGCCTTATCCCACGCTGTGGATTATGAGACATTCAAGGAGCTCTGGCTTTGGAAATTCCATTCCTTTCCTTTGATTGGGGTAGTCATAGAATTATAGAATCAGAAAGTGCAGAGGGAGGCCATTCAGCCCACCAAGTCCACACCTACAACAATCCCATCCAGGCCCTATCCCCGTAACTCTATGTATTTACCCTGCCAATTCCCCTAATGCTAAGGAGCAATTTAGCATGACCAATCCAACTAATCTACACATTTTTGGAGTGTGGGAGGAAACCCATACAGACATGGGGAGAATCTGCGAGCTCCACACAGACAGTGACCTGAAGCCAGAATTGAGTCAATGAGATCGTGGCTGATTAGAATCCAAGATCATCCAACTGCTTTGGCTCCATGTCCCACAGCTAACAAAAATCTATTAGTCTCCATATTAAATTATTAATTAATCTGACGTCCACTGCTTTTTCTTTAATGGGAGAAGTTTTCGCCCTGATATTACCCTTTGCAGGAAGAGGCATTTCCTAACTGGTGGATAACTTGTTGGCCTTGGGCCTATCAGGATTCTGAGTGTCGTGGACTAGACAGAAAAAGAAAGCCATGAGATTGTATAAACCTTAATAGTTACAAATGCCCCCTTGTTTTGTTTTAGCACAGGAAGTAAGTATGCCCAAATGATACTGAATCTTGTAGCTTTCCAACTCCTTCTGTCCTTGGACGATGAGTTGGAAATACTGAGGCCTTTCGACCCTGAAACTTCCAGCACACTTCAAGAGGCAGAGACACTCCTTGCCTCTAGTTACCAGCTGGTCATCCACCAAGAGCTAAATATCCAATACTCAGGAGCAAGAGATCGAGGCTCAGGATCACACTGCTTGCAGTCTGGAGTCCAACATTTTCTACCAAACTGTAAGTAAACCCTTGGATTTCTCTGAGGAAGAAGCTCCTGAGCTTGACCTGTGTATCAGCCTTACCCAAATGATTCAAAAGGGTCATAAGCTCCAGGAAATTGCATTAGGCCTAGATTGTGGGCAGCACAGTAGCATAGTGGTTAGCACTGCTGCTTCACAGCTCCAGGGTTCTGGGTTTGATTCCTGGCTCAGGTCACTGTCTGTGTGAAGTTTGCACATTCTCCTCAAGTTTGCGTGGGTTTCCTCCCACAGTCCAAAGATGTGTGAGTTAGGTTGTTTGGCCATGCTAAGAAATTGCCCCTTAGTGTCTACGGATGCGTAGGTTAGAGGGATTAGTGGGTATAATATGTAGGGATATGGCAGTAGGATCTGGTTGGGATTATGTTCAGTGCAGACGTGATGGGCCAAAGGGCCTCTTTCTGCACTGTAGTGTTCTATGATTCTAAAACTAAACATTGCTAAAATTATCTGCTACAGCAACTATAAAAGATACGAGGACAGACAGTGTGACAACAAGTACAAAAGGCTAGGCCTTCTTAAAAAAATTGCGAAGAAGCATGATAAAAATATATTTCTTAAAGGCACAGTTGCATCACATTAATTATGGCCTGTGCACAGGGTTGCTATGTTCCATTGATTTCTGTCCATGGAGTTTTTATTTACTACAAGCATCATGACAGTGACACACACAGAGTGAAGTGACATGCATGAACTGAGTATGATGTAAGTAAGCTGAAGATAATTTTGTCTTGTTTTTGTCATTTGAAGTTGGTGACATTTCTTTTTCATTAATTTGTGGGACGTGGGTGTCGCTGGCTGGCCAGCATTTATCGTCCATCCCTAGTTGTCCTTGGAGGGCAGTTAAGAGTCAAGTACATTGCCTTGGCTCTGAAGTCACATGTAGGCCAGACCAGATAAGGACAGCAGATTTCCTTCCCAAAAGGATATTAGTGAACCAGATGGGCTTTTCTGACAATGGTCAACATTCATTCCAGATTTTTTTGAGTGAGTTCAAATTCCGCCAGCTGCCATGGTGGGATTCAACCCCAGGTCCCCTGAACATTCACTGAGTTTCTGGATTAATAGTCCAGCGATAATACCAGTGGGCCATTGCCACTGGTACTAATATGTGATTAACAATTTTCTCCAATTCACTATAAAATAATCGGCATGTGATTAAAGCTATTCATAGCAATTATGTTTCGTGCACATGCCAATTTCAATTTTTTATTTTTAGAAGGAGGCCATTCAGCCCATCAAGTCTGCATCGACTCGCCGAAAGAGCATCCCACCCAGGCAGGGGGCTGTAAAGTGCCAGATGAGAGAATGAGGTGCTATTCCTCCAGTTTGTATTGGGCTTCACTGGAACATTGTGGCAGGACCAGGGACAGACACGTGGACATGACAGCATGATGGTGAGCTGAACTAACAAAAAAAACCAGAAGGTTGGGATCTTGCTTGTGCTCTGAGCAAAGCTGTTCCATACCAGCCTCAATGTAGCAGAGAGCTAATATATGTAAACCTGATAACATTCTAGTGAATTGGCACCGTGGTCCTCCCAGGGTCAACACATCCTTTCTAGACCACAGGTCCAGCCCTTTACACTGTCCTTCAAATGAGATACAATCCAAACTTTGTAGACATGCCAGCTACAGGGAATGATCATAGAATCATAGATCCCTGCAGTGCAGGGGGAGGCTCATTGAGTCTGCACCAACTCTTTGGCAGAGTATCCAACACAGGTCCTATCCCCATAACCCCGCATATTTACCCACTAACCTACACATCTTGGGAGACTAAGAGGCAATTTAGCATGGCCAATCCACTAAGCTGCATATTTTTGAACTATGGGGGGTGACCAGAGCACTCAGAGGAAACCCACGCAGACACAGGGAGAACATGCAAACTCCACACAGACTGTGACCCCAGCTGGGAATCAAACCCAGGTTCCTGGCATTGTGAGGCAGCAGTGCTAACCACCGTGCCACTGTGCAGCCCCAAATATATTAAACTGATATGAACAGATACTACACTTGACCTTGGCCAAAAGGCCGAGAAGCGAATTGACGAACAACAAGATACTAAATGATTTATTTTGGAAAAGAGAACTCTATACGTGGAACAGAGATAAGAAAGGTCATAAACTCAACAACTCTCTGGCTCCAACTGTCAAACAATCTCTTCTGTGATTATGGGTCCAATGACCACCGCCTCCAACCTTACACACACACACACACACTCACACATGCACACACACACACACACACACACAACACACTCGCACATGTGACCACACACACACACTCTCACATGCACACACACACACAGCACACACACACACACACGCACACTCGCAAATGCACACACACACAACACACACACACTCGCACATGACACACACACACACACACAACACACTCGCACATGCACACACACACACACTCGCACATGCACACATACACACACACAACACACTCGCACATGCACACACACACAAACACACACACAAGCACAAAGGGGTGTATCACACAGTGCAGCTGTAAACCTTCCTACCCTTTGTGATTTTCACACCTAAGTCTTTCGCTACACCCTGGCTATAACTGTAACACCGTATTCTGGACTCTTTTGTTTCCTTCTCTATGAACAGTATGCCTTGTCTGTACAGTGCACAAGATACCACACTTTTCACTGTACACCAATACATGTGACAATAATAAATCAAATCAAAATGAAATCTGCTCTTGGGTGTTAGAAAGGCTACAGGACTTGAAGTTATTTTCATTAGAGAGAAGAAGGCTAAGAGGTGACTTAATTGAGACATATAAGATGATCAGAGAGTTGGATAGGGTGGATAGTGAGATCCTTTTTCCTCGGATGGAGATGGATAACATGAGGGAACATAGCTTTAAATTAAGGGGTGGTAATTGTAGGACAGATGCTAGAGATGGGTTCTTTACTCAGAAGGTAGTAAGGGCATGGAATGCCCTGCCTGCAGCAGTTGTGGACTTGTCAAGTTTAAGGGTGTTCAGATGGGCAGTGGATAGGCATATGGATAGCATTGGAATAGTTTAGGTTAGAGTGTCATAAAATTGGTTCCATTGGTCGGCGCAACATCGAGGGCCGAAGGGCCTGTACTGCGCTGTAATGTTCTATGTTCTGTGTTCTAAATCTGAGAGTTGGGGGATGGTGGGGGCAGGGGTGAGGAGAGTGTTTGCTGGTGGGCTGTGGGTGGTGGGCAGCTCCAGAGAATGCAGACAGAGGCACACCACAGGAACAATAGGGTTTATTGACAAATTGTCCTTCTCTCATTCGAGTCCTTGACTGCCTGTAGGGATGGATTCTCTGGGCAGGTCGCGTCTCGTCCTGGGTCTCCTGACCCGTCCTCTTCAAGGGAAAAGCTACACATGCATAAGATTGGGAATGAGTGTCGCAGGAACTCTGAGGGTAGCTCATTAACTTAGAACAGAGTGTTTCACCATCATGTCACACCCAAAACGCAGTCAACTGGGGGCTGTAGCCATTCACCATTGTGTGCCTTTTATCTGCTTTTCTCTCAAAGGGTCGGTTTTATTTTGAGGCTGTGGTTTAATCGGAAGAATTGAGGGAGTCGCTAAGGCTGAATTAATCCACAGAACATCCAATTCTGGTTCCTGACGACACAAAGTGAATGTTAAATTAGCTAATTCCACTGTCAGGAGCAATAAATTAATTTCAACTCATTATCCCCAATTATACCATCAATAATCACTGCTTAAACAGAACTACTGGGAAGAGACACAAAATTATGAAGAACGCTAGAAATAATTATTATGGTTTCTAGTTAGATTCCCTGAACAGAGAATCTTGTCACAAGCAGAAGCGTACAGATTGGGGGGACTGGTTGGCAGTGGTTTTCTGAGCTTTAATTCCCAAAGTATCGGGTTAAATATGATGAGATAAAGGTCTTGGCCTAGAAATTAGGCTGCAACTCTCCACCGCCCACTCCTTTGCCACAGCTTCCTGATTGGCCACAACTCAATTGACCACTTCTCCTCCTCAAACCCCTCAAAAAGGGTTTGCATCTCAAACCCTTCCCCAGCCTCTCTCTGTCACCGTCACGGGCCACTTACTCCAGAGTCACTGCGAGGCCAAAGGGAGCCAGAGCTTCACTTATGCTCAGAGCCAACTGTTCTCCTAAACTCGACGGAGGTTAGGTCCCATGGTCAGAGTTGACAGGGTCTCAGGCTTAGCCACTCTGCCACAGGCTTTGCCCGCAAAAGCCAGGCCTCTCTCTCCATTCCTGCACTGCTATTCATGGGATCTTGCTGTGTACAAACTGGCTGTTGCATCACAATGTAAAAGCACTTGGCTGGCCAGTAGTGGGTGGCACAGTGGCACAGTGGTTAGCACTGCTGCCTCACAATGCAAGGGACCAGGGTTTGATTCCCACTTTGGGTCACCGTTTGTGTGGAGTCTGCATGTTCTCCCTGTGTCTGCATGGGTTCCCTCTGGGCGCTACGATTTCCTCCCACAGTCCGAAAGAATTACTGGTTAGGTGCGTTGGCCATACTAAATTCTACTCAGTGTCCTCGAACAGATGCCAGAATGTGGTGACTAGGGGATTTGTACAGTTACTTCATTGCAGTGTTAATGGCAAGCCTACTTGTGATGCTGATCACTAAACTTTAAATTTAAACCTTAACATCATTCCTGCACCGCTGTTTGTGGGATCTTGCCGTGTACAAACTGGCCGCTGTGCACGCCCAAACTAATTTGGGCCTGTGTCTGTGGGAGTTTGCGCATTCTTCCTGTGCTTGCGTGGGTTTTCTCCGGGCTCTCTGGTTTCCTCCCACATCCCAAAGATGTGTTCTTAGGCTAATTGGCAAAACAAATTCTCCCTAAATTGTCTCAAATTTGGTTTTTAATCCATAGATCTATAAACATGGACAGGGATCACGGATAGAAGTGGAAACATCGGGGTAGCGGCGCAGGCTCGTTGGGCCGAAGGGCCTGTTTCCTGTGCTGTTTTGTTCTTTGTTCTACCAGCCCGCCCATCCGCCATGGAGTTGGAGGGGGTGAGGGGGGCGGACAATGACCTCGAGTGGGATTTTCCACTCAAATGAGATTGTAAAATCCCGCCAGATACTGTGTCCACACTGCTAAAGCACTTCTGCGAAGCTAAAGCACAGGCCAAGTTTGTGAAAGGAGCTTCGGAAATGCAATTCCGATTAGGATGGATGGTGTAGAAGTTAAGGAAAAGAAAATTGTATCAGGAAACAATCTGGAATATAACTGTTAAAGAGGTGACGGAGGCCAGCTTGCCGTATCATGCCAAGTGGAGGAGAATTAAGTTCCGTTAGGCCATGCTTAATTATAGATTGTCTTGAGTTTTTGTGCTGAGGACCAAGAATGTCTGTAAGAATAATTCAAAACGTCTGTCCTGATGGATTGGTCTAATTAACAAGTTGGGAGCTGTTTCTAAGGCTGTCTGGAGCTGAATTAGACTGCTTTGCATCCTTGGCATTTTAGTTCGTCCTAGCAATCTGATCGCCAACTTTCTGAGGGTGTAATTTTTCAGCCTGCACCACCACCCCCCTCCCCGCCACAACCCAATGATATGTTTTACCAGCAGCAAAGGTGATTGACACAGTGGCACAGTGGTTAGCACGGCTGCTTCAAAGCGCCAGGGACCCCGGGTTCGATTCCAGGCTCCGGTCACTGTCTGTGTGGAGTTTGCACATTCTCCCCGTGTCTGCGTGGGGTTTCCTCCCACCCTCCGAAAGGTGCGCGGGTTAGGGTGATTGGCCGTGCCAAATTGCCCCTCAGTGTCAGGGGCACCAGCAGGGTAAATGTGCGGGCTTTAAGGGATGAGGCCTGGGTGGGATTGTTGTTAGTGCAGGTTGGATGGACCAAATGGCCTGCTTCCCCACTATAGATATTGTATGATTCTGAATGACCTGCTTTTCTCTCAGCGAGTCCCCAAGATAGATCCAGTCATTCTACAGCTAATGCTAAAAAAAAGCACACAGGAGGAAGGACACCTGAGCCAGCTTATTCATGGATGCTTCCCTACTCTATTTAATTGCTTGCGGGTAGGTTTCTGCCAAGTTCTCTTCCCGCTCCCCGAGGTAATTAGTGTTGCTGCAGGATGCCGAAGTGACCTCCCCACCTACATTATTCATCTTTGATTGGCTGCTTTCCAGAGGGTGACTTTTCTGCAGGTCCCCTCAGCTCCGGAATCGTTGCACCCCTTTGGAGTGTTTTTTACTCATTTCTACCAGAGAACAACCTTTGGTCCCGTTCTGTAACGGGTACCTTCCTGCTCTGTTCAAAAGCAGCAAACAGACACCTCATTAACTGTGTTTGTCGGCGCTCCATTTTATACTTCTGTTGCGTGGTGACAATAAGGGAAATTTCTCTCTGTGTTTGGTTTTACCCCGGGGATGGGAGGGGGTGGGGGGAGTGGTAGTGTTCCTAATCTCGGAGTGAGACAGTGGAGAAAGCCTACCTCTCTGGGGTGGGCTGACGCGTGGGAACATTCAACCTGACTCTGTCACGTGCTCCCTCTGATCCCAGCCCACACGTCATCAAAGGAATTGGCTCAATGAGGGTGGCAAGCTGGCACAGTGGTTAGCACTGCTGCCTCACCCGGGTTCAGTTCTCGGCTTGGGTCACTGTCTGTGCAGAGTCTGTATGTTCTTCCTAGGTCTGCGTGGGTTTCATAGAACAGTACAGCACAGTGCAGGCCCTTCGGCCCTGGATGTTGTGCCGAGCTTTGTCCGAAACCAAAATCAGGCTACCCCACTCCCTATCATTCTGATGTGCTCCATGTGCCTATCCAATAACCGCTTGAAAGTTGCAAATTTCCTCCGGTTCCTCTGGTTTCCTCCCACAGCCTGAAAGACAGGCTGGTTAGGTGCACTGGCCGTGCTAAATTCTCCCTCAGCATACCCAAATAGGCGCTGACTGAGGGATTTTCACAGTAACTTCATTGCAATGTTAATGTAACTTGTGACACGAATAAATAAATAAACTTTACATCATGTAATCTGCCATTAGGACTAATATTTTCTGCTCAAACTTGACTTCCAAACGGTGTGTCTGAATCACAGAGGGACATTTACTGTCCCTTTATACACATTCACAACAATAACCCATCTTGTTTTATAAATAGGCACTTGATAGTGCACACCTCACAGTGTACTTGTCCCATATCTATGGTACATACATCTCACAGTATACTTAACCCATTTCTATGATACGCACCTCACAGTACATTTGCCCCATTTCTAAGGTGCAAATCTCACAGTGTACTTGTCCCATATCTATGGTACACACCTCACCATGTACTTATCCCATATCCACGGTGCACATCTCACAGTATACTTTGTCCCATTTCTATGGTACACACCTCACAGTGTACTTGTCCCATATCTATGGTACATGCATCTCACAGTATACTTGACCCATTTCTATGTTATGCACCTCACAGTGTACTTGTCCCATATCTGTGGTACGCACCTCACCATGTACTTATCCCATATCCACGGTGCACATCTCACAGTATACTTTGTCCCATTTCTATGGTACACACCTCACAGTGTACTTGTTCTGTATCTATGGTACATGCATCTCACAGTATACTTGACACATTTCTATGTTATGCACCTCACAGTGTACTTGTCCTATATCTGTGGTATGCATCTCACCATGTATTTATCCCATATCTATGGTGCACACCTCACAGTGTACATGTCCCATATCTATGGTTCACATATCTCACAGTATACTTGACCCATTTCTATGGTACGCACATCACAGCATACTTTGTCCCATTTCTGTGGTACACATCTCACAGTGTATTTGTCCTATATCTATGGTACACACCTTACAGTGTACTTGTCCTGTATCTATGGTGCACACCTCACAGTGTACTTGACCCATATCTATGGTACATGCATCTCACAGTATACTTGTCCCAATTCTATGGTGCACACATCACAGTGTACTTGTCCCATATTTATATTGGTGCCAGGATAAGTTAAAAGTTCACAGGGGAGGGTGGAGATCCCTGTGAAGAATGTAACTGCTGCAGGAACAGATTATTAAAGGTAATCGATCCACGAAAGCTATGCGTCATCATTGAACTTACAGGAAGCTTTAACTCTTTCCTATTAAAAATTCATTAGCCACTGAACAATGTTGCTATTAGACTTTGTTGATCCTCGCTGTTTACTACTGATTCAGAGCTATCCGGGGTTGACATAGAACAATAGCGTTAATAAAAGTGTTAATATTTAAAATTTGGGCGAAAGTCTCATGTTTCATCCTCGGCCACTGCTTGCCTCTGAGAGAGGGCTTTCTGAAAGGTATAATTTTACAGCCAGTATCATAGAATACCCACAACGTAGAAGAGCCTGCACCAACAACAATCCCACTTCGCCCCTATCCACGTAACCCCGCATTTTAACGCTGGCACTAAGGTGCAATTTAGCATGGCCAATTAGCCTAACGTACACATCTTTGGACATTCAGGGGCAATTTAGCCAATCAACATAATGTGCACACTTTAGGGAGGTGATGGCCTAATGGTATTATCACTAGACAATTAATCCAGAAACTGAGCAAATGATCTGGGGACCTGGGTTCGAATCCTGCTATGGCAGATGGTGGAATTTGAATTCAATAAAAAATATCTGGAATTGAGAATCTATTGATGACCACGAAACCATTGCTTATTGTCGGAAAACCCTTCTGGTTCACTAATTCCTTTAGAAAAGGAAATTTGCCATCCTTACCTGGTCTGGCCTACATGTGATTCCAGAGCCACAGTATATATTGTTTATCCCTAGTTGACATTCAACTGCCCTTGGGCAACTAGGGATGGGCAATATATGCTGGCCAGCCAGTAACACCAATGCCCCTGAATGAATAAGAAATATTCTTATTGCTTACTGCTTATTCTCCGGAGCAGAGTTATTTGGAGAGTGGCTGGAGAGAATCCTGACTTGCAATTTCTGTCTTGTACTTTATTTTGCAGAGTGTTTATTTCGGCGCTCCGTAGCGGGAGGTAGGCGCGGGGGGCTGCAGGGGAGGAAGCGCGGGAGTATAAAAGGAAGGCCAAGGTAGACAGCGGGCAGCGTCGGGAGCGGGCAGTGGAGTGAGACGGGAATTAGAGTGAGAGGAACAAGGGCTTAAGCTCACTGGGCTTGTGCAAGCGCAGGCTTGGAGGCGGTGAGTAACGTGCTTCTTACCTAATCACCTTTAAAGGGGTATATAAAATGCCACGATACTTGGCCAAACGCGTCCACTGTGTACGCTGCCATATGTGGACCTTCTTGGAGGCATCACGTCTCCCGAAGCCCCACCTATGCGCAAAATGTTTAGAACTGCAGCGTTTACGAGCAAAGTTGAGACAGCTGGAGCTGCGCTTGGAGGACGTTTGTCTGGTGAGGGAAAATGAGGACACAATGAATAGGGAGGGCAGACCTGCAGGGACCCCAGGATCTAGCAGTAGGGATGGGCTGGGTACAGTTACAAGGAATAAGAACAAAAATCAAGGCACAAAGGCCATCTCTAAGGAGGATCCCCAGAAAACCAAGGGGGGGTAAAAGCTGTGATGGAGAGGGCAGGTGAAGGGGAACAGAAGGCCACAGAGACCGGCAGGAAAGTAGGAAGTGAGATATTGGTGGGGGATGGGATGGTTAAAGGGATCGATAGGAGATTCTGTGGGGAAAAGAGAGACTCCAGGATGGTAGTCTGCCTCCCTGGAGCAGGGGCCCAGGATGTATCAGAGAGGGTAGAGGGAATTTTGAAGGGAAGAGGGTCTAAGGCAAATGTAATAGTTCACATAGGACAGAAAGATGTAGGAAGAAAGCGCAGGGGGGACTTGCGTAGACAGATTAGGGAGTTGGGGGCTCAACTGAAAGGTAGGGCCTCCAGGGTGGCGTTCTCTGGGCTGCTGCCTGTGCCTGGGACCGATTGGGTAATAAATGAGACACTCCAACTAAATGCATGGATGAGGGAGTGGTGTAGGGCAGAAGGCTTCATATTTATTGATCATTGGGAAGTCTTCAGGAGGGAGGGTCACCTATTCATGAGGGATAGGGAGCAGTTGACTGGGAGGGGAACACATATTTTAGCTGGGAGGTTAGCTGGAGTGTTTCAAAAATGTGTAAACTAATAGGGAGGGAGGGTGGGGAGACAGCAGGAACTGGGAGTGGGATAGAGAGGGATGATAGGGAAACACCAGTAGGTAGAAAGGTATTTCCGAGAGCTGAGGGTCTTCAGTGCATGTGTTTTAATGCGAGGAGTGTGACTGGCAAAACAGAGGAACTGAAGGCAATAATGTTCACGAGGAGTTTAGACGTGGTGGCGGTGACTGAGACGTGGTTGAAGGAGCGCCCAACAGCCCGCGGGCCGTGGAAGAAAGGATATGCAGGGACATTTTAGATAAGTGTAGGAAAAATAGGGTAGTAGTAGTGAGAGATTTCAATTTTCCTGGAGTAGATTGGAGAGGGCCCAGAGCTGTAGGAGTGGACGGGGAGGAATTTGTACAGTGTGTTTTGGAAGGGTCCTTGGAGCAGTATGTGGATGGCCCGACTAGAGAGGGGGCTATAATGGATTTGGTTCTGGGGAATGAGCCAGGGCAGGTGGTTGACATCGAGGTAGGAGAGCATGTGTCAAATAGTGATCACAACTCTATCTGCTTTAGGATATTAATGGAAAAGGACGAGACCGGCCCAAAAGGGAAGGTATTTAACTGGGGGAGGGCTAGATACAGCCAGATTAGGCGAGATCTTAAAGATACCGACTGGGATAAGCTTTTTGAGGGTAGGTCGACGAGGTACATGTGGGAGTCTTTCAAGGGAAAACTAAATTCTCTGCAGGAAAGATACGTGCCGGCAAGGAGGAAGGATGGGAAAGGTAGGATTAGAGAACCGTGGCTTACCAGGGAGATTGAGGACTTGATCAGGAAGAAGCGAGAGGCTTACATTAGATCTGGGCAACTGGGGACTGAGACAGCGCTGGAAGAATATAGAGAGTGTAGACGGGATCTTAAAAGGGGTGTTAGAAAGGCAAAAAGGGGCCACGAAGTGGCTCTGGCAGGTCAGATTAAGGAAAATCCTAAGGCATTTTACTCCTATGTAAGGAGCAAAAGGATGGTTAGAGGCAAGATTGGACCTCTCAGGGACAGAGGAGGGGATCTATGCTTAGAGCCTGAGGGAATGGGGGAGATCCTGAATGAATACTTTGCATCGGTATTCACGCGGGAGAGGGGCCAGATGTCTGTTGCTGATGTTGACAAAGTTGAGGATCGGTTGAGGGAAATAAAGATTACGAGGAAAGAGGTGTTCGGGTTGTTAGGCAGCTTAAAGACATATAAAGCTCCGGGGCCTGATGGCATTTACCTCAGGCTGCTAAGGGAG